>JANAVB010029852.1:0-79946 GCA_029216955.1 Iris pallida | reverse complement strand
CTGTCTATACTGCTTTATAGTTCTTTGTCATTTACTTGGGTTTTTCTAGATGAGTTGTACTCGTTCCTGTCCTGATTGGACCTGTTGAAAATATTACAGATGATAATCCTGAGACACATGCCCTACTTACCATGGACCTGGCGAGGGTTAGCTACCTTTGATTCCGACTCTCAGGAGTGATTCAGGAGATTAGCTAGTAGACTACTTTAGCTTTCATGTTTTGACTTGTTGTATTAAGTTAAGAGATTGAGTTGTATTAAGTTTGTTTGAGACATTGTTGTATTATTTTAGTAGTTTGTTGTTGTTGTCTTTAATTCTTTAGGTTAACTTCTGTGTTATCTTTTCGTGTTTTAGACTGTGATTGAGTATATCCTACCCTTTACTTGTCCTCCATTCGGAGCTGATATCTGGACAAGTACTTTTTATTCACTGCATGAGATTAGTTAGCAACCTAGGACAGCTTACTACCCGCCGACACTGCGACGTAGGCTGGACGTAACCACTTCTCGTGCCCCTATACAGGGTGCGAGTCGTGACACGTTTTTAGTGGTGGCCCATGCAGTCATCGAGACTAAATTGTTTGGTTACGTTATTGTACCAAGCATGCCTGCAATTAGGAACTTAAGGTAATTAGACAACATTAGGAATGACGCTTAGAACACCTAGAGGAATACTAGGATTGCAACATAGGAAATACATCACATGCTTGCTGTTATAATTTGATTTTCTTGTCTATGATTGTTTTGCTTTAAAGAGTCCTTATAAGTCCTTTTTATTGTAATTAGATGGTGCTTACTCGTTCATCCCGGTATGTCACACCTGAGAATGGCACGCTCTCCATCCAGTCAGCTGACCAGTTGACTGATACACCTCCACATTCACCTACCATATTCCCCCACTCCACAAATCCATAAACCCAGATGCCTCCACCACCTTCCACCTCATAGGCCCAGCAACCCAATACTTCCACCACCCCCTATCACTATACCTACCCAGGCTTCCGTCACACTCGACGGGAACCAACTGCTCATTCTGATCCAGGGGTTCCTAGCAACCCATCAGGAGCAGACCACCCTACTCCGCCAGAGCATGGAGCATTCTGAGGAACGTACCGTGGTTCCACCACATGTAGAGCTGCGGCAGAGAGCGGGGACGATCAAGGACTTCATGGGTCTGAATCCCAAGGAGTTCTTAGGGACTGAGGGCATAGTAGTAGCAGATGACTGGTTAGACTCGGTAGCGAGGAAGCTCCTTGGAGTTAGGATGCCGGATGACCTCCAGGTTGAGGCAGCGGATTTCTGCTGATAGACTTGGCAGGGGTTTGGTTCCAGAATGAGCCGTTGTTTGCGAGAGGGAGCCACTTGGGATCAGTTCAAGACCCAGTTCAAGAATAAATTCTTCTCGACCACCGCTAGGATAGCCATGGGGCTACGATTCCAGAACATCCAGCAGGGGACCCGTTCTGTCGACGAGTATGCGGCAGAGTATAGTCGCCTGAGCCATTTCGCTCCTAGTTTGGTTGCTGACCCTGAGGAGATGATGCGTAGGTTTTGCCATGGTCTAGTTCCAAACATTGGCATTCTTATAGTGGCGAACGGTATGACTGACTACTACCAGAGCTTAGAGTTAGCCCGGAGTATCGAGGAGCGTCTTCTATCTTGCAAGAGGTCGGCTTCTGTACACATTGAGGGACCCACCAAGCGTCAGGCTTTCCAGCAGAAAGTACCGACGCTACACCAGCAACTATCGTCCTCCCACACCACATTATTCGATCCCGCCAGTTAGAGCCCCGGGACCCCGGCAGCAGAGGCCATTTCAGCAGGTGCAGCATCAGTATCGGGCCAGGACCCGAAGACGATCAGTTGTACATACTGCAGGAAGCAGGGACACACCAGGGAGCAGTGTAGGAAGAGACTGAAGGTTTGCTATACCTGTGGGTCAGATACTCACCAGAAGATGGATTGTCCTATTGCACCTCCTTATAAGGGTGCTAGGCCACCTGTAGCTCAGCACCAGAGGGTTGGAGCTTTTGCGATGACGGTCGAGGAGACCAACGCTGCAGGTGACGGGTTAGCAGGTTTGTCTTTTCTGTCCTTCCTTTCCATCTTGTTGTATGATTCCATTAGTACCTGATATGCTTGTGATATACTAGATAGTGTAGTTACCCTATTCGAGACTGTGGAATCACGACCAGTAGGACTATGATTGCATGTTATCTTTTGACTCTGATTGACTGGGGGTTTGACCTAGAAGGAGTACGACTATCTTATCGAGGACGAAATTTTTCTAAGGAGGGTAGACTTGTAACACCCAGTTTTCTGAAATTGGGGTATTTTTGAAAAAATTATTATTTTTATTTATTAATCGTGTTTTAGTCATGATATGATTTTTAGTGATTTTAGTTAATTTAAAACTATTTTTCTAAGTCACGACTTATGACTTTGTGATTTTACTAGTATAACCCTAGTGTAAACCCTAGAGATTTCATAACCTAGAGGCTAACCATGACCATGTAAGCCTAACCATGTGATTAGGATATCAAATTACCACTTTTTAGTCAAAAGGGTATTTTGGTAATTTATTAGAATTTATTTGGATTTATGTAATTTATTATTCTTTAATTAGTTGATTAGTGCCATGATTAGTCCCAACCTAGTTTACCACCCTAATCTAGAGATTAGTCACTAACCTAGGAGGCTAATGTTAGATATTAGCTTTATGTGTAAATATCTAGGTTTGATAATATCTAGATATTTACTTTTAGATATTTCCTAGAAACCTAAATATCTATCTACTTGGTCCAAGACTTAGAAGCTAAGTTTGCTAGGTGGAAGAACCCTAAAATATCTACCCATGGCAGCGCAACCCTACCCCCTTCCATATAAACACACCCCCCTTCATTCAAGCCTCATTTACATACACCTAAAACCTAGTTTTTTCTACAACTTCACACCCTCACCATTCAATCAATTTAGCTCCAAATTGAGCCTAGTTTCTTGCATTAGACTCCCCTACACTAGAGGATACCAATTGTGGCTTGCTAGCAAGGATTTGTGAAGCTTTGGACATTAGGAGTTGAAGGAGGATTTCATTCAAATAGGCCTATATTTGAGGATTTTGCACTCATAGGTAATATCCTCAAACCTAGTTAATATTGTGTTTTCTCTTCATAATTGTATGCATATAGGTAAACCCTAGCTGTGTGTCAAGTTTGGTAGGAAATAGGTTTGGTTTGGTGTCCGTATCGGACACGTGTCTGTGTTTAAATTACAGTGTTTGGTGAAATGTCACTTAGAAATAAAAGTTGTTATTTTCTAAAACAAATTGCACATTTGGGTAGCCCTTAGCATGCTGATCACGAAACACTAGGACTGAGCACGTTATCGTGTCGTGTCCGTGTCCAAAATGGACACGAACATGCTGTGCACACACAGTGCACTGTGCCCTGCTACCCGACCCCCTTTTCTCCCTCACCTGGACACGTGGACACGTGAAACTTGACACAAACCTAGGGGCAATGTCTGACAAGACATCCCCAAAGTTTCGTGTCAAGTCGTGTCGTATCGAGCGAGAAATTCGACATGTACTGACCATACACTGCACTGCACGAACACGTTTTTTCTCACTGACACGCGAGTCATGTCGACTCTAGACACGTTGTGGACACCTCGTGGTGACACGAGTGTGTAGCCCAACACGTGGGCTACACGTGGACTTGACCACGTGGCCCTACGTGGCGTGTGTCGTGTCCACGAGACACGTGCACCGCTGCACGACGCAGTGTAAACAGCGTGTATCAGTCGAGAAAACCCGACTGATACGGGCCTCGTGTCGACGCTGTGTGACACTTGGACACGAGACAGACACTGCGACACCTAGCCTGACCCTAGGCGAACCTACACACGTGTGCACGAGACACGAGGACACGTGTGCCGTGTCCTACACGCGTGTGCACCTTAGCACGATATTGTGCACTGTCAATTTACCCGATTTACCAACCACTATTTTAGGGTCTTAACTAGGTTTAGGTGTCGGATTTGGGTTTTTCCCCAAATTTCCTTCACTGAACAGTATTTCCTGTTTTTTCAGTATTTTAAATGAATTTTAAATTGATTTATATGTATATATATACGTATATTAGTGTGTATATACTGTATATATATGTATATAAGTATGTGTATGTATGTAGGTGTGTGAGTGTGTATATGTATGTATATATGTAGATATGTGTAGGTATAGATGTAGATATGTATGTATGTGTGTGTTATGGGTTCACCTATCTCAGTTTTCTGAGAACAGAACCCCCCCCCCCTGTCACAGTGACACACACCACTGCCTCACCATCTCTCTCTCTCACTCTTTTACACTCACCCTCTCATTTCCTCTCCCCTATCTATATGTATTGTATATACATAGGTTTATTATATATATATATATATATATATATATATATATATATACATAATATATATACATATATATATATACATATATATATATATATATATATATATATATATATACATATATATATATATATACATTATATTATATATACATATATATATATATATATATACATTATATATATATATATATATTTGTATTAGATTATATTTTGTGTCTAAATATATCTATATGGTATATGAGTATTACATAGGCTATAGGCCTATGTAGGTATGTTTATATATATATATTGTATAGAGATAGAAACCTAAATGGTATTAGCCTATGGAACCTAATTATTAGCCTATGGCCAAATTGGGGGTTGACCCTAATTTGTCTAAGTGACCCCTTGACCTAGGTACCTTAATGACCCTTGTTTGACTAGTGTTGACCAAAGTCAACCTTAGGTCAAAACTTGACCTAATTAACCTAGAATTGACTAGGATTAACCTAAAATGACTAGTTTAACTAGTCTGGCCATGTTTGACCTAACTTGACTAGTAGACCTAGTTGACTAGATAATTGACCATTGTTGACCAAAGTCAACTATAGGTCAACCATGATCTAATTGACCTAGAGATGGCTTGGATGAACATAGAAGGACTTGTTGACTAAGATTTGACTAAAGCCTAGGCTATTAACTAGTTGGTTTAGGTTTGACCTATATATGAGTATATTATTGTGACTTGGGTTTTGTGGAAAGACCTATGTAGATTAAGATATGTATGGGGTTAAGTGAGATACTTAGAGTTGAGTCATGACTTGAGTTGGAGAATGGGATTAGCTTGATTACAGGATTAAGGTTGGTATTGTACTATATATATTTTGTGTGATATACTTGTATAGATAATTGGTTATACCTTAACATTATGGTATAGTATCTTAGGTACCCTAAGACATGTTAGCCTATGGTTGATTGAGTTAGTCTTATGGAGTATTGACTTAGATAGTTGACCATTGACCTAAATGTCACGCCCCAGAACCAGAATACTGGAGAGCGGGGGCGAACATAGCCAGCTACGTATATTGAAATGAAGTCCATCTCGCTATACGGTCACGGCTGTCTAGATATGAGGGTTTACTACAAGCCAACAGTCTCTTAAAGTCAAGCCTACCGTCTCAATCTCAAGCAAATAATATAATCACAAGATGTTTGACCACCAAATATACAATAAAAGGCGTCCCAAATATTACATATCAGCTGATCATGAAGCTAGTCGTACAAAATGCTAGGACTAACTAGAGTTAAGTCATACATGATCAACCCTAGGATTTGTTAATCATGTTTACAGCCCGTAGGCAGACAGTAAGTAAAGGTGCATCGAGCTAACAGGTGCTCGTCGGCTAAACGCCTCAAAAGAATAATTTACAATAGAGTTAGCGAAACAAAATAGAAAACCCACTCGTAGCCCGGGTTCCTTCTAGTCGCCACCATCGGGCTGGAGGTTCGGAAGATCCTCGGGTGCTGCTCCGAAATCTGGCCACACAAAACCTGCTGGGTCAAACCCAGAAAGAGCAAGTGCCACAAAGGAGGCCACGAAATAAGAACAAAAGCCAGCATATCAGAACATAAGAAATAAAAGAAAAGTACAAGTAATAAAGAGCACGTCAGGAAAATAAACGTCTAGGGATGTGGAACCATTCTGGGAGCCAGGTTACAACCCGTAAACCAAACAAGGACCGGGATTGTAACCATTCGCCTGAATATCTCCTTGTCCCTACCCAATTATTGTTAAAGCAAGTAAAACAATCATGTTCAGGAGTACCGGGGTACAGGGACTAGACAAGACTTAGACAGGGCTGGACATCATCCATTCACAAGCGGCCAAGCAATTACTATGGCTTACTACTTTAACTAACTAGGGTTGTCACAAGCCTAATTACTAACAAGATGCAATGAGAATTTTCCAGTCCCAAGCCCTGCAGACCATCCAGTTATCCTTCCGCGGGTTGAGAGTATAGTTGGGTACATCGCCCCAGAGACGATATACCCTTAGGTGACTTAGAGAGTGCAACACATGACAGTGCGCTGGAAATGTGCTCTACTCGTCGGCAAGCTACAAGTCCAATTAAGAGCGCCCAGATAACGAGATTGCCTGTGACTGGAAATTCTCCATGAACTATAGTTTGATCTAGTCATTAGCCTAATCCATATTCAGTATGAATCCCTGACCGTGGGAACCAGGGAGTCACGTCCTAGACATGATGCAAGACAAGACAAGTGGATTGCACAAGCAAGCAAGCAGGAACACCCACGGTGTCAAGTTGATTATACGAGTCAAGTTACAAGTTATAAGTCAAGTCAAGTCAGGAGTGCGCCGCCACGGGCCACTATCAAGTTATCAAGATAAATCATGTCAGGGTACTTGTCAGGAGTGCGCCACGACGGGCCACTATCATGTCAGGTTGGTCATGTCAGGAGGGCACCACTACGGGTCACTGTCGTGTTATGCCAGTTCCTTGTCATACCATGCCAGGTACAATAGTCATTCCAAACATATTAAGTAAAATCAAGACTGCGCAAGGGTCCCTGGGGTCGCGCAGGAGTCAAGTGCACCACGGGCCAACTGCGCAGGAGTGAGCTGCACAGAAGTCGGCTCGCGCTGAGCTGGTTGGCGCAGGGGTCAGATTGCGCAGGGATGGATGGCGCAGGAATGGTTGGCGCAGGAGATAGATGGCGCAGGAAATAGATGGCGCAGGATTGAACTGCGCAGGGTTGAACTGCGCAGGGTTAGATTGCACAGGGAGCCAACTGCGCAGGGGTAAACTGCGCAGGGAGCCAACTGCGCAGGGGTCAACTGCGCAGGGGTGAACTGCGCAGGGGTGGATTGCGCATGGGGCTGAGCGCAGTTCGCCAAGGGGCCAGTAGCGCGGTCGGCGCTGCGCTAAAGAGCGCAGGCCGAGAGGAGAATGCGCAGTCCAGCACTGCGCTAAAGAGCGCAGGCTGCAGTCTGCTACTCCAGGCCGAGAGGAACTCTTCAAGAACACCAAAGTTCAAATCTTCATATCTTGGTCAAATCAAAACCAAATCTAGATTTTCAAAGGTCTAACTTGAGTAAAATTGAATTCTCTTCCACATGGAAGCATCAAAACCCATAAAATCCAACCAAAATAGATCAAAACCATATAAATCCAAAAAGCTAAAACCTAGATCTAGAACAATGAAGACTCCAAATCACAAAATGTCAAGCACTAATGTTGATCACCATGGCCTAATCTAGCTAATGAACAAATAAAATGTGGTTCTCATATGGTGGCAAGGTGCACTTGCCTATGGGTGTTGGTGTTGTGTAGAGGAAGGAAGAAGAAGAAGATGGAGAAATAAATGAGAGAATTATGGAGGAGAGAGAAAAGTAGGTGGAGTTTTAATGAGGGTGGGTTGTGTTGTGTTGAGGGTGGAGCATAGGCTAAGGTGTTCCAATGCATGTTAAACCAAACCAAACCAAACCGATTCTCCTCCACAAAATAAAACCAAGCCAGGTAAAACCCAATTACGAGAACCAAAATCTGCAAGTCAAGCCAATTACAAGTACATGCCAAATCCGAGAAAATAAATACAGGTCTAAAATACATGCAAGCTTGACAAAATACGTATCCAGAATATGGGTGTTACAACTCTACCCACCTTAAAGAATTCCGTCCTCGGAATTTAATCAAGGAGCTAGAGAGACAAGGACAAGTTATACTATTCACATGCAAGCTATACTAAGCAGTCAATCAAACAATCACGCATGCAAGCAAGGACGGAAGGCATAAGGCATAAGGAAGACATTATACCTTATGAGTCAAACAGGTACGGATATCACGATCGGATGTCGTCCTCATGCTCCCACGTTGACTCACCTAGAGAGTGATGACCCCAAGCAACACGGACTAAACTAATAGTCTTGTTCTTGAGTATCTTCTCTTTCCGGTCCAATATAGACACGGGCCTCTCCTCATACGAAAGGTTGGTACCAACAACCAATTCCGAATGGTCTAGGATGTGGCTCGGGTCCGGGATATATCGTCGTAATTGGGATACATGGAATACATCATGCACCTCACTTAGCGACGGCGGAAGAGCAAGACGATAGGATACATCTCCTACTCGCTCCAGGATATCGAATGGCCCTATATACCTAGGACTAAGCTTTCCCCGCACGCCAAAGTGAATGACGCCGCGGTTAGGCGAGATCCTAAGGAATACATGGTCGCCGATAGCAACTCTAAGGGTCGCTGATGAGCATCGGCCCAATGGCGCTGGCGATCTTGGGCAACTCGAAGACGATCTCTGATCCTTCTGACCACTTCAACTGTCTGGGCAATCATTTCTGGACCAAGCATCTGCCTCTCTCCAACATCATCCCATGCTAATGGGGATCTGTACTTCCTACCATACAGAGCCTCGAACGGAGCCATCTGGATTCTGGCCTGGAAACTGTTGTTGTATGAGAACTCCACCAGGTGTAGGTGATCTTCCCACGAACCACCGAAGTCGAGGGTGCAAGACCTCAACATGTCTTCAAGAGTCTGGATTATGCGCTCTGACTGGCCATCTGTCTGCGAATGATATGCCGAACTGAACTGGAGACGAGTTCCTAAACTCTCTTGCAAGCTATGCCAAAAGTGCGATGTGAACCTTGAATTTCGGTCCAAAGTGATGCTGACGGGCACACCGTGAAGCCTGACAATCTGCCTGAGGTACATCTCTGCCAACTGAGCCATAGACTGACCAACTCTGAAGGGAAGAAAGTGAGCCACCTTCGTGAGCCGGTCAACTATAACCCAAATAGCATCTCTACCAGCTGGAGATCTAGGCAATCCAGTCACAAAATCCATGGTCACATGCTCCCACTTCCATTCTGGAATCGGCAAGGGCTGAAGAAGTCCAGCGGGCCTCTGATGTTCAGCTTTAACCTGTTGGCAAACCAAACACCGAGAGACAAACCGGGCTATCTCTCTCTTCATGCCATTCCACCAGAAGTGCTGACGGATATCACGGTACATCTTCGTACCACCAGGATGAATAGAATACTGCGAACTGTGAGCTTCTGCCATGACTTCCTGTCTGATATCTCCACTGGGTACACAAAAAGAGCCGTGTCGAAGTGTACCATCATCAAGAATGCATAACTCTGGCCTTCTTCCTACCTCACACTCTGCTCTGAGCCGCTGAAGCTTGGAATTTA
Source organism: Iris pallida (assembly GCA_029216955.1). Lineage (NCBI taxonomy): Eukaryota > Viridiplantae > Streptophyta > Magnoliopsida > Asparagales > Iridaceae > Iris > Iris pallida. The sequence goes on along the minus strand of JANAVB010029852.1, from coordinate 70,329 downwards.
TAGATTGTGCCATCCGGATCCTCTCAACTATGCTGGACTGAACCTGTAGACTGGCCATCAATGCCACACTGGTAGGAACCACTTCAATTCCCATATTCTGAAAATCTGCCAATAACTCTGGTTGTGCCGTTAGGAAATAAACTCCGGCTCTCCTGCTCAACGCATCTGCTACAACGTTGGCCTTCCCCGGATGATACTGCAAATCCACATCGTAGTCCACCAATAGATCAAGCCATCTTCTCTGCCGCATATTAAGATCCTTCTGGGTGAAAACATACTTCAGGCTTTTGTGATCAGTAAATATCTCCACTCTATCTCCATATAAGTAGTGCCTCCACAACTTAAGTGCAAACACTACTGCTGCCAGCTCCAAGTCGTGGGTCGGGTAATTCTTCTCATGGTCATGAAGTTGACGTGATGCATAAGATATTACCTTCCCATGCTGTATCAAGACACCCCAATCCTCTGCCTGAAGTGTCGCAATAAACTGTGAATCCTCCGGTCCCATCTGGAAGTGTGAGAATGGGAGCCGTTATCAAACCTCGCTTCAACTTCTCAAATGATTCCTGACACTCTGTTGTCCAAGCAAACTGCACATCCTTGCAGGTCAACTGGGTCATCGGCGCTGAAATCCTTGCAAAATCTGAAATAAATCGTCGGTAGTTGCCGACTAATCCAAGGAAGCTGCGAACTTCTGCCACTGAGCTGGGTACTGGCCATGACTCGATAGCCACAATCTTCTGGGGATCCACTTCCACTCCCCCTCGAGTAATGATGTGACCCAAGTACGAAATACGATCGAGCCAGAACTCGCATTTACTGAACTTGGCGTACAACTGGTGCTCCCTAAGCGTCTGAAGGACGATACGGAGATGCTGCTCGTGCTATACTTCGCTCTTGCTGTAGACCAGGATATCATCTAGGAACACGATCACGAACTGATCCAGGTAAGGCATGAAAATGCGATTCATGAGGTCCATGAATACGGCTGGCACATTGGTCGCTCCAAATGGTATAACAAGGAACTCCCAATGTCCATACCTCGATCGAAAAGCTGTCTTCGGGATGTCCTGCTCTCTGACTCTGATCTGGTGGTATCCTGACCGCAAGTCTATCTTCGAAAACACTGAAGCCCCTCTGAGTTGATCAAACAAGTCATCTATCCACGGGAGAGGGTATCTGTTCTTGATTGTCACTGAGTTCAAGGTACGATAATCTACACATAACCTGGACGTACCATCCTTCTTTTTCACAAGAAGCATCGGGGCTCCCCAAGGCGATCCACTTACACGAATGAATCCCTTGGTCCGGAGTTCTTCAATCATCTTGTACAAAATCTCCAACTCTGAAGGCGCCATTCTGTAGACTCGCTCTGATACTGGTGCTGTCCCGGGGATCAAGTCTATAGTAAACTCGATCTCCCGCTCTGGCGGTATTTCTGGAAGCTCCTCTGGAAAAACATCTGGAAATTCTTCAACTATCATGGGCAACTGCACTGCTGCTACTGCCATCCAAACACTGGGGATGATGGCTCCATCGCGCCTCTAGAAAAGAACTCTGGCTCGCCTGGAATGCTGAAAACAACTCTGCCAACATGGCAGTCTATCCTAGCATACTGGTTCCTCAACCAATCCATGCCTAGGACTACATCATAGTCTGCCATAGGAAATTCTATAAATCTAGCGGGGAACTCTCTACCGCTAACTACGATCCGACACGAGGAAAACACTCGATCTACTCCCACAAGACCATTACCAGTAAGTATATTGAGCCTTACTAATAATGACTCTGGCTCCAATCCTATCCGTGTCGCGAATCGTGCAGACAGGAATGAATGCGATGCACCAGAATCAAATAATACTGAAGCTGGAAAGGAGTTGACGAGAATAGTACCTGCCACTACCTCACCTGGTGCAACTTCTTCTTCCATAGCCATCATCATGGCCTGACCTCTAGCTGCGGGTCCCCTCTGCTGGAAACCTCTCTGCCTACTCTGCACTGGAGCCTGGACACACTGCTGCTGGAATGCCTGGGCCTGAGGCAACAATGGCCTTGGGTACTACTGCTGCTGCATGGGTGCTGGTCCCCTAACCGATGGACTGGTTAGGTTGGAAGAGGATGAACTACCCCTATTCGGGTAGGCTCTTATCTTGTGATCTGCTGCTCCACAAGCTAGGCACAATCCTTGCGCCCTACGATAATCCGCCACCACATGGCCTGGCTTCCCACAATGTGAACATCCCATCGCGGAAGTCTGCTTCTGCTACTGCTGCTGCTGGTACGTTGGGGTCGAATGCTGAACCGACGTTACTGAGGCCGCCCGCCTCGGAGTTCCAATGGTCAATCCCCTAGCTGCTGGGGCTGGAGCTGATGATTGGTGCATCTGACTGTGGGACCGCTTCCTGCCTCCGGTCCTATCTACGATCCTCTGGGAGGTATACTCATGCCTCCTAGCTGCTCTCAAAACTGCATCGAACGTCTGGTGCTCGAACTGCTCAACTGCCAACAAGATCTCCAAATGCAGTCCCTGCTGGAACCGCTGGGCCCTATCAAACTCGGTTGCCACCAAGGTGGGGGCAAACCTACTGAGTCTAGAAAACTCAGTCGCATAACCGTCGACCGTTCTGCCTCCTTGCTTCAAGTTGGTAAATCTGGTCTGTAAGTCGTACCGAGCCACAGCATCGAAATACTTCGTCTGGAATCTCTCTCTAAATACTGCCCAAGCAATGGGTGCAACTAATCTCATCGCTTGCGCTGCCCACTGTAGAAGCATGGAATTTTACAACCAGAAAGACCATGCGCCAGACACTACATGTGCCAGGACTCGCACAGAACACTTCACAGCAAAGAAAATAAGTATAGACATTTGAAGAAGGACTTTTTATTATATATAAAAGTCTAGAAAAGGTTGTACAAAGGAGAATTTCTACAAAGGAAAGATCCTAAATCTACAGCCAGCGGCCACCATGCGCCTTCAGATAAGCACAGCGGCCACCATGCGCCTTCAGATAGGCGCAGCGGCCACCATGCGTCACCAGATAGGCGCTGTAGTCACTATGCGCCTCCATCCAGGCGCATCCCGCCATCTCTTCAGCAGCTCAGTTATGTGCATCCAGCTCAGTTATGTGCATCCAGCTCAGTTATGTGCACCCTTCAGCAGCCCAGTTAAGTGCCGCTCTTCCAGCCAGGCTCACCTGATAAATGCTTCGATACACAAAGCATTTAACCCTCTGGCTGGAACCAAGGAAGAGAAGAGCACCGCAAATCTGTGGCCAGAGAGGCTTCGAAAGAGCCTCCAAAGGCCAAGGAAGACCGTGATCGAAATCACGACGAAAGGCAGCTTTCAACACAATCAGAGCGGGCGACACCCACTTTGAAGGAAGAGAGAGCCTAGCACCGCCATTCTGATCTACGGCTCTTCCGGAACAACGGAGACAAGGCCCGAGCATCCCCATCTTTGGATGCAACATGCACCTTCCGCCTGCCTCAGAAGTCCTCGACTCCGTCTTTTGGATGTAACAGTCACCTTCAAGAGCATCAATGACGACATGGCGTCTCATCTTCACCCTCGGGAGCACTTCGTCAACAGAATGCACCCGAGAACCTGAGTTCATACTGGAAAGACGTGAGGGAATGAGAGGCCAACCTTCTCTCCATGCCACTATTTATAGGCCGGGCAGATCAAACCCATGCGCCAAGTAGATGGCTCTCCGGATTCCGTGTAATGAACTCACATTAAATGGATGAACCAGACGCCTCAACTTCAGCCAAGCGGCTATTAAAAGCACACGAGGAGCAAAACAGCCGCATCATCAAAGACGTATCGGATGCGCCGGCTGGTCAGCGCATCACACCTCTCAAATAGATGCGCCCTGTACCGAGCGCATCAAAGGGGATGCGCCCCCATACGCCTAGTAGAACGTCAACCGATACGCCCACTCAGCTGTCCATCGAATGTCACCAACATTAAATGCTGAACTGACAGAGTTGGCAGCACGCCTTCCCAAGTCTGAACGGCTGACAGCTTTTGCAGAAAATAAAGCGTCCACAACGTCAGCATCATCATGACTCTATCCAGACGGCTACTGCCACGTGGCCACTCGACCACCCGTATGCGCCTCCGCGGCCATGCGCCCAAACCTGCATGCGCCTCGAAAGCCATGCACCTCAGACCCTTCACTGATCCCTAAAGACAGAAGAAGAGTCTCCAGTTGAAGCTTTGCATGCGCCTCAAAAGCCATGCGCCACAGACTGATCTCTAATCCCGAAAGACAGAAGGAAAGTCGCTTGCATGCGCCTCAAAAGCCATGCGCCCAGAACGGCTCGTGACTCCTACAGGTCACGAGCCAAAATCTCATCATGCGCCCAATCCAAGGCGCATCCCACCAAATCATCCCCCCACCAAATCAGAGATCTCGGAGCCATGGGTCGACGACACGTGTCCTTTGACTCAACTCATCCAAGATCTCAGCAACAGAAAGATCTTCTCCTCTGCTACGTGCCGGCTCACAACAGCAGTATGAAGAATTCAACCCCGCGAGTAGGGCGCATCGTCCATGCGCCTCCATCAGCAATATCCACGTGGCGTCCCCACGCACCGGCACATCCTACATATGCGCGCATGGGCAGCCAACCTGCCCAGCTATAAAGGGAGGAATCATCACCTCCTTACACACACACAGAGAGACATACATACGAACAATCCAGACAGAGATCATCAGAGAGGCAGATACAGACACTCAACGTCTTCCTCCTCTCAGCCAGCTCCAGCACCCAGCAATCTACACCTTCAGAGAACCGATAACCGTCGTCAGCCCGTCAACGGAGTCAACGCATTACCACTTGCTCAATTGGCACTTAGGACCCAGATTAACAAAGTATACTCCTAGGACTACATCGAAGTCCTATATTGTAACACTGTTCTGTTTGTATTAAGATTTGCAATCAAACGATTTTAATGGCAAACAAGCTGGCGACTCTGCTGGGGACTTCTTTCTCCTCTTCCGAGAAAGTCGTATCACAGGCCGACGACGTGAAGGTGGGCTCCTCCCACAAGACGCTGGTCGTGCGCCTCAATCAACAGGCGTACGAGGAGTTCATTTCTGAAGGAAGCGCGAGTCCTTCGAAGCGGCTGCCGAAGCCGAAGAAGACCCGCCGTGTCTGGGTGCGCAAATTCGACGCCTCGGGCACCACCACTGAAGGGGATGTGCCAATCCAGCCCTCCCTTCCTGCTGACGTTCTCAGCAACCAAGGTGCGCCCGCTAATGCAGCGCATCTCTCGGGGAAACGTGCAGCTGACCACATTCCCCAGCCATCTCATTCTCAGGCGAGGAAGATGCGTCGATGGAGCAGGGGCGCAGCCAAAGCCCCGCGCATCACCTCTGATGTGCCACAAAAAGTCTCTGTCTTTGACAGACTCACTCGCTGTAATGGCGAGGGGAATTTGGATGCTAAGTACTATGCGCCCCAGCGGACTAGTACAAAGAGATCCAAGGCGGCACGGGCCATGCGCCCCAAGCGTGCTATGCCAGCAGCAGGCCAGAGGCACGTGCTCACAATCATGCGCGCTGTCGATGGCAACCTGTACAAGGTCGACTCAGGTGCTTCGGCACCAAAGACGAGTCGATCTTCAAAGTCCTCATCTCACTTGGGCGCATCCACTGCATGCATAACCAAGTCGAGTGCGGCAAATTCAGTGGTCTTGAACTCCCGCGCCACCTCTGGTTGTGCGTTCGAGGTCCGTTCAAGTCACTTCAAATGTTGTTGTTCCCCCTACTGATCATGATGCCTGCTTGGTATTAGATCAGGGGGCGCAGCACTCACCTGTCCGCCCCGGCGTTTGGCCTTGCCATGTGCCTGAAGGGGGTATGAAGGTAGCACTCTCCTCCAACGACCTGCGTAATATGATCACTCACAAGCGCCGGTCAGAGAGTCGACCAACAAGCACGATGAGCCTCTCACGGGGCATACTTGTGCGGTGGTCACTATCAACTGCTGTGGCAAGACGGCAGTACTACCAAGGCAGTCTTCCAGCGACTACAGTCATCGATACCCTCCGACATCGCCTTGGGAAGAAGGTGTCAACAGAAGAGGAGCCAAGAGTTGCTTCATGCAATGTGGTCTCCAACTCCTCATCTCTCCGGAAGGCGACCGGCAATTCCTCGTCCAAAAGCTAATCAAGGAGAACCAAGGCAGCAGTCTCGACCTCCGGGGTGTTCGAAGGCACTCGGTCAAAGAAGAAGTTCTTGGAGGAAGCTAGGGGTAGTCAGACCCATGTTGAGCTTCCTTTCGAAGACGAAGATGTCCAAAGCACAGCTGCGACGGATCTTCATCCTCGAGGCGAAGTCAGCCTCCCAGAAGCACCTCGAAATGAGGATGTCCTTCAGGACACAGCTGGGGGTAGAGACGAAGAGGCCCTTCAAGACGAAGTCGAGGACAATCCGGCCTGGCAGATGCGCCCGTCGAGAATGACCTCCAGAACGTGACTGGGGGTGGCCAAGCTGAAACACCAGGAGAGGTGACTCCTCCACATGAAAGTGAGGCCGAGAGCGAAGCCTCAACCAATCCATCCACTCCTGGCCGTGTCAGGACAGTATACATGGCTGGGGATGATGCCGAGTCTGATGCGCCACCGCAGGACATTATTCAGCGCATAGACTCATTAGAGGGAGGACTCAAAACCCTCTCTGTCTCTATGCAAGCACTGACTCAAGCAGTGTTTGATATTCGGTCGGCCTTGACCAGAACACCTTCAACCGGTCCTGACCCAGGAGTTAATGGGGAGTCGAGTGTACCCCTTCACGGGCACCCTCCAACACAGAAGCACCTCGGACATCGGAACCCTCAAACGCTCCGCTTCAGATAGTGCCACCTTCCCCGACTCCCTAGCTCCACGGAGGATGTGGTCGAAATGATCAAGGACCTACGGGAGCGCTTCGAGTCCAAAAACAGGCAAGAGGAGCGCCAGAAGATGGGCATTCCCCAGCCTTATCCTCTCGAGTGGAACAAAGTGGTTTATCCCCCAAAATATAAACCACAACACTCACACCATACGATGGAAAGGACTCTCTACGTCGATACCTGACATATTTCCAGTCACAAACGGGGCATCTTCCAAAGGAGGACGCGCCCTCACCAGCATCTTTGTTGGGGCCTTAAAAGGGGTGGCGTATGACTGGTACTGCAGCCTCCCCGACAATTCTATATCGTCCTTCGACGACTTGACGTGCCTCTTCCTCGATCGCTTCTACGATGGCGGAAAGGACATGACGATGGCATCTCTCATAGAGATACGCCAGAAGAGAAAGAAACGGTTCGGGTGTTCATCGAACGCTTCCGACAAGCCTGCTTCAGGCTACCTCCAGGCATGCCAGAACATGCGCTCTCTCCTCTTGCAGTATGAACATGCTGCCCGCAGTAAAGCTCTGGCTCAACTCTACTCCCCCTCCGACTGGAGCTCCCTGATCATCGAAGCTGAAGCCGCAGAAAAGAAGGCGGCCAATGCACGTCTTCTGGGTGTCAGCTTCCCCGCCTTTGATGATAAGGGGAAAAGGTCAGCAGCCAACAACTCCGGACGAGAAGCAAAGGGGAAACAGGCATTGACTGTTAATGCCTCGAAGGGCGCATCTGCGCCTACTCAGAAGCCTCCACTGGCACCGAGACCTAAGGAGGTGTATTCATTCAATGATGAGACACCCTGCAACTCTTCGAATACTGAAGCAGGGTGACAAGATCAAGCTCCCGGACCCGAAGTAGCCCGATAAAGTTGGAAAAGTGGACAACCCAGGTACTGTCACTACCATCGGTTTGTCGGACACCCGACCAAGGACTGCTACGTCCTCAAGAATTACATCCAGCGCATGATCAATGCGGATGTAATCTCCGTCGACTACGAAGAGAAGACGGTATCAGCCAATGTGGTGTCACTTCAGTTCGGCACCTTGCCGCCGACCACCACACAAGATGGCGTCGTCCCCATCCCTAAGGCGACAATGGAGGTGGTGAACTTGCCACCTACCCACGACAATGTGAGTGGACTCATCCCACTCACCACATATCGAGGAGAGGTCCTCTGGGTTCACCCCGACCTCGTCTCCGAGGTGACTCAACAGGACGCTCTACCTCCAAATCAAAAGGCAGGAAGATCAAGTCTTGCCGTACGGTCTCTTCTTCACAGAAGAGGCACTTCCAGTGCAGACGCGTGCACAACAGAACGCTCAGTCCGGCGAAGCTGCCGCCGAGGTGGTGCCTCCTGGCACAATCCCTGAGGAGGGCCCATCTAAACCCTCAGCAGCCAATAAGCAGTAGTGGAGGCTCGTTTCGACAGACCTCTACGGAAGGAGAATGCTTTGGGGCTAGCCAAGCCCCACAACTTTGACATACTGGCACAACTGGCCAGTACTCCTACGCACTTATCTTTGTTTGAACTCCTACATCTTTCCAAAGACTCCCGAGAAGCTCTCTGCGAAGCTCTGAAGGATGCTGAATCCTTTCTCATCAGGTCAAGCAGCCTGAAGACCTCCCAACTACTTGTGCGCACTGTCATTGTGCGGAGGAAATTATCCCAAACACACTTTCACCCAACAAGACATGCTGCTCAAGCACCACCGACATAACCGACCACTGTATTACACGGGTACATCGGTTCAGTCAAGGTGAGCCGAATTCAGATCGATCCAGGGTCTTCCCTTAGCATCATCCCGAAGGCGCTGATGTCAAAACTGGGGATCCCAATGTACCGCTAGCGCCCTCCAACACAACCATCAGTGGCTTCAACGCTAACAAAAGCGAGCCACTGGGCAAGATTCGACTGAAGTGCCACATAGGCAACCTCAAAACTGAGGTGACTTGTTATGTGGTGGATGCCGAGGTCAACTACAACATCCTGCTCGCCGACCGTGGCTACATGAGTAGATGGTGGTGCCTTCCACGCTCCACCAATACATGAAATATGTATCTACCAACGCGTCATCCGGACGGAGTTCGCAGACATCGATCCTTTCAAAGGGATTGAGGCTTACTTCACCGATTCCGACTTGTACAAGCCACTTGACGAGGAGGAAGCCAACGATGCTGATGATGAGGCTTAGACGGCAACTGAGCCGGACACGGAGCCTGAGACAAATCCAGATGCCCCCTGAAGATCCGACTGAAGGGCAAACCACCCCAGAAGGCGCCTCCAATGATCACATATCCGGGAAAGCACCGACTCTTGAGGCTCCCCTGAAGATACGCCTCAAGGGAAAGCCGCCTCAAACATCGGCTCCCCTGGTGGCAAAATTGCAGGGAAGACACCACTCACAGGAGGCGCAGTTGAGGCACCTCTAAAGGTGCGTCTCAAGGGCAAGCCCCCGCAGTCATCCAAGATGCCAGAGAGGGCTCACATAACCCTCTCAGACCCCAAGGTCAAAGCTGTGGTGGACTCTTCTGATCCAGCCCCAGTGCTTACAGACGAGGAGCTTGGCGAATATATCTCTGCTGATGTAGATGCACCCTCCTTAGACAATGTAATCCCGCGGATAAAATCTCGTACTTCATCAATAATAGAGTGTCTTTTAATTATTCTTGTCTTCCACATTGGAATGCCATGTATACATTAGATCACGCTCTACGGTCGTTACAAACACAAATAACGATCGTCCATAATGTAAACCGAGTAGTCCCGTCTCAAGGAGTCTGTTTCATAAACCCTCCACGAAGCCGAGACGAAAGATCCGTCATTTTTGGCAAAGTCGAGCGTCATCAAGACCTCCCGCCACTCGAGCCTGAACCTGATACCGGCAGAGTACAAGTTTATCGGTATACGGATATAGCAAAGCACATCATCCAGAAGATGGGCTATGACCTGAAAAGCAACAAAGGCCTAAACTATGGCAAGGGTCGACCTCTCCCTCTCCAGTGTTCAACACCCAAAGGAAGGCCGCAAGACTACTACAACAAAACTCGACGGGGGATAGCTATGTCACGCCGCCATCAACCCCAGAGAGCTCAGACGTAGAACATTCCCACTCGTCCGAAGCATCGACTTGGGATTCTGATACCAGTATCGGATCAGTCTTCAGAAAAGTGCTGTCAGCTAACATGACGTCAGCACAACCTCAAAAAGGTGAAGGCGAAGACCAAACACCGGAACCCTTCGAAGAAGAACCCTGGGCTCAACGCCTAGGAGAGCAATGGGAGTCTCGTTTTGAGTTACGTGAACCTCCCACCGAACGAAGTCGAGCAGATCGACCTTGGGGACGGATCTTCTTCTAAACCCATCTTCGTCAGCAAAAGCCTAGAAGGAGAAGACCGAGAGGCTTTAATCCAGCTGGCTAAAGAGTATATCGACGTCTTTGTCTGGAGCTACAAAGACATGCCAGGACTCGATCCACAGATCGCAATGCATAGGTTGAACATCTTATCTGATGCCAAACCTATCAAACAACAACAACGACGTTTCCGTCCGGACATCATGAATGCCATCGATCAGGAGGTGGACAAACTCTTGACTAGCGGCTTCATCCTGAGGAACAACACCCAGATTGGGTAGCCAACGTCGTACCTGTCACCAAGAGAAAATGGGAAGATACGAGTCTATATCGACTTCAGGGACCTCAATTCTGCTTGCCCGAAGGACGAATTCCCGCTTCCGATCACCGACGTGATGATCGATAACATATGTGGTTTTGAACGCATGTCCTTCATGGATGGGTATTCAGGCTACAATCAAATCAAGATGTTCTCCGATGACGCGAACACACGTCATTCAGGACTCCAAAGGTGTTTTTCTGCTACACAGTAATGCCCTTCGGCTTGAAAACGCTGGTGCAACATACCAACGAGCTATGAGCACCATCTTCCGTCAATCTTCGCAAATAGTTGAATGCTATGTTGACGACATCGCAGTCAAGAACCGCCTCAAGGAGATCACCTACGGATTTGAAGACAGTCTTCGATCTCATGCGGGCACATCAACTCAAAATGAACCCCGCTAAATCCTTCTTGGGGGTTTCTAGCGGCAAATTCTTGGGCTTTGTCATCACGGCGAAAGGCATTCATGTTGATCCCGAGAAGACCAAAGCCATCCTCAACATGGACCCTCCGAAGAATCTTCGAGAACTTCGAGGCTTGCAGGGACGTCTGGCATACATCGGAGGTTCATAGCAAACCTTTCCGGTAAATGTCACCCTTCACTCAGCTCATGAAGAAGGGAGTCTCTTATGTCTAGACAGAGGATGCCAGAAGGCTTTCGACGACATCAAAGCCTACTTGACGAGCCCACCAGTCCTGGTGGCACCTGTCGCGGGCAAACCATTTCTCTTCTACGTCCGTGCCATGGATCATTCCCTTGGCGCTCTGCTGGCTCAAAACAGTGATACAGGCTATGAGCAAGCAATCTATTACCTCAGTCGAACGCTCATCGGGGCCGAACATCGGTACAACCCTGTTGAAAAGGAGTGCTTGCTTTGGTGTTTGCCATCCAGAAGACTCGTCATTATGTCTCGGGCCAGATAATTCATGTCATTCCCGAGTCAATCCACTCAGAGTCCTCATGACGAAGCCAGGATCATTAAACTTCCGGCTAGCCACATGGGCGATTTTGCTAACACCATATAATATGGTGTTTGTCCCGCAAAAAGCTGTTAAAGGTCAAGCTCTGGCTGACTTTTTAGCTGTACACCCTATCCCAGATCCTCAAAACTCTATGAGACATCCCGGATGAGGTCCAAGAATCCACGTCACCGAAGGAAGCTCCGTTTGGCGGATGTTTTTCGATGGCGCTTCGAGAACAGGCCCCAAAGGCCAAATCATCGCAGGAGTGGGGGTAGTCTTAGTCTCCCCGATCAGCTAGTCATCCAGCGTGCTTCTCCCTTTCGAAGCCGTGCTCCAACAATGTTGCCGAGTACAACGCACTCGTCATGGGACTCCCCACTCGCACAACAGCTGGGGGTGGACCATCTGGAAGCCTACGGTGACTCAAAACTCATCGTGAACCAATTCGAGGGCAGTATGAGGTTCGCCATGAAGATCTGATCCCTTACCATGAAGTTACATTGAACATTATTTCAACCTTCACCGGGTTCTTCATCGAACACGTGCCTCGTCTACAAAACTTGGAGTGACGCTCTGGCTGGCCTCGCAGCCTCATTGGCAGCGCCCTTGGGACTCAACACTATGTCACGGTAACAGGCCGAGACTTGATTTGTCCCAGAAACACCTGTGCTTGCAAGTGGCCCACGCCATAACCGACGAACACTGGTGTTAATGTCCGAGACTGGAGGTTCCCGTTCATCGACTTTGCTGTCTACGGAATTCTTCCAGAGGACCTGAAGGAAGCCGTCTCAGTCAGAGACGCTCTCTTCGATTCTACTATGACACAGCTACTAAAATGCTGTACCGACGTTCCTTCGATGGGCTCCTCCTTCGATGCCTGTCCAACGAAGAAGCAGCCGAAGCCCTCCGAGAAGCTCATGACGGAACTTACGGAGCTCATCAACCCGGTCCTAAGTTACAGGATCGACTGCGACGTATGGACTACTACTGGCCAACCATGGCCACCGACGCTGTTGAATATGCTAAGAAGTGTCACGCATGCCAACTCTATGCTGACTTCATACATACACCGTCTGAACTACTACATCCTACAGTCGCCTCCTGGCCCTTCGAAGCCTGGGGCATGGATATTGTGGGACCTATCACCCCTCCTTCATCAAGAGGACACCGCTTCATCCTGGCCATCACCGATTACTTCTCCAAATGGGCAGAAGCAGTCCCACTGGCGGAAGTAAAGAGCTCCAGGGTGGTCAGCTTTATCAAACACCATGTCATTTACCGTTTTGGAGTACCCCGGCGGATCATTCATGACAACATCCTCAGTTTATCAGCCACATTTTTAGCAGGTTCTGTGACAAGAACCGCATTCAAATGTGGCATCCACCGCCTATAATCCGCAGCAAACGGGTTAGCAGAGGCGTTCAACAAACCATCGTCAGGCTACTCAAAAGTCGTGTCATCCAACAAACGCAACTGGGATGAAAGCTTGGCGAATGCCTTTGGGCCTACCGCACAACGGTACGGACCCGCAGGCAACACACCATTCTCTCTGGTCTACGGGAGCGAAGCGGTACTGCCTCTCGAGATCCAGATACCCTCACTCCGCGTGGCAATAATAAACAAACTCACAGAAGAGGACAATCAACATCGTCATCTGCGGAACTGGAGGCACTCGATGAGAAGCGTCTCCTAGCTCAACAACGCATCGAACTCTACCAAGCCCGTATATCACAGGCTTTCAACAAGAAGGTCAAACAGAGGACTTTCCAGTTGGTGACCTGGTTTTGGCAGCCAGAAGACCGATGGTGTTAACTCACAAGACACCAAGAAAGTTCGAGCCCAAGTGGGAAGGACCTTTCATCATAGAGACGGTATACTCAAACGGTGCTTACCGCCTCGCCAAACCCAATGGAGACTTGTTATGATGCCCATCAACGGCAAGTTCCTAAAGAGTACTATTCTTGACATCCTTCAGACATGTACTTCCCCAAGGGGATCTGTGGGCCCAATCGGATTCACAAACAATCTCCTTCCACAACTCATCCGCTTCGGAACCCAGCTGTTCCGTGGCTTCCTTCAGTAGAAAGACAATCACGTCCACATTACCTCTGAGTTGTTCTTCTACACCCTACAAAGCGGACTCTTACGCTACGTAAGCCGACGCTACCCTTCATGTTTACCACGTCCACATTTCCTCTGAGTAAACATCTTGTACAAACAACCCCTGCGTTGTCGTACATCGATCGCCGAACTTCCACGTCCACATCACCTCTGAGTTGTTCAGCGTATCCTCCAGGATCATTCTTACCACGTCCATCATACCTCTGAGTAGGATGATTCTATCATTTGGACCAATGATTGCCATGTCCACATCACCTCTGAGCAAACATGTTGGTTCCTTCAAACTTATTATCTGTGCCTAAAACCAAGGTGCGCAAAAGATAATAGGTCCACACAAATCATCAAGTTCATAATAACAAAAATGAACACATCATAAAAAGTTGCGTACTTCTTTATTTTCTGAAATAGAGAGTACAAAAGGCTACATTATCCCTCAGCAAAGGGTTGCAAAAGAGCATAAAAAAGGGGAAAAAACTACAGTCCCTGAACCTCCCCCAGGGTGGCTGAGAGCTCCCTGACTCGAAGCTTTAGGTCGGCTGTACGGGCCTCTACAGTCGTCAGGACTCGTCGCTCAGCTTCTTGACGCATCAATTCAAAAGCCCCAGCGGAAGTATCGCTTTCATGCTTCGCATCAAGCTGTTGTCGCTGCTGCGCCAAGGCAAGAGTCCGCTGTGTAAAGGTCGCTTCTTCCTTCTGGAATGCTGCGTGTTCAGCCCGGACACACTCGGCGTCTAACTGGAGTCGGGCTCGTTGATCTTCAAGGCGGCGCATCTGGGTGTCGATCTCCGCGATATTAGCATCCAATGCAGCTCGAGTTTCCACCGTCGTCTTCATGGACTGAGACAACTGCTCTACCGCAGCCTTAGTCTCAGCCACCTCACGCTCCCAAAGGCCCACAGTGGCCTGGTATGAAGACTCAATCTCGGCAATCAGCTTCCCCTTCTTCGCATCTATCAGGACGGAGAGGTCGTTTCGCTGGATGCGCTGAAGTTCCGCAAGCCGCTCGTCCAGCTCGATCACCGAAGCCTCCAGAATTTTGGCCATATGGTCGTGGCCTTGGTGAATGCGGATCAGCTCGATACAGGGCATTGCCAAAGTTCTTGCCGTTGTAAAGCTCCCATTGGCATCCATCACAGCAGATACACCCTTCTGCAGCATTTGTATACCCCCTCGACGAGGAATTTCACATACTCGTCTGCATCCGCCAGGACCTGCGGCGTCATAGCAGGAGTTGGAGGAGCTACAGCAGTTTGCGAACCAGAAGAAGATCCGCCAACCTCAACCTGCGAGGCTTGAACCTCAGTATCAATGAGCTCTTCATCAACGGGGGCTGGACTGCTAGCCCGAGGAGCCGAAGGAACAGAGAAAGCCCGCGCAGGCGTCGAAATAGTACCCCAAGTAGGAGGGGCAACAGAGGGTTCCACACCCTCGCCCTTCTCAAGCCCGAAGGAACCACCGACGTCAACCGGCCACCTCTTCTACCCCCAACGTTCTATCGACAACTGGTACTTCCCTTGGTAGAATAGGGAAATTATCACTCGTCTCTTGACCCGCCTCAGCGGTTGTGACCGGCAGACGGGTCTCGTCATCAAGTCCCTCCACTGGGACAGAATTTGTCACTACCTCCTGATCGGTAGCCGCCTCAACTACCACGGTTGAAGCTGGGGTAGGACTCGGCAATGATCCAGCCGACCTCCCCTCATCATAATAAGGAGGGGAATCAACCCTCTCCTCTGCCTCAACCATATCTGTTGACCCCGCAACAGACTCTTGCAGCCCTGGAGCAACGTCATCCGAAGGCGACGAACTCCAATCCACCTCATCATCAGGATGCCTCGAGTCCGTAGGACCCTCAACGTCCTCCACGGCAGACTCTACCTTTCCGGAAGTTGTTGCAACCTCAAAGACAGGAGATACTAAAACCTCCGCAGGCACGTCTTCGGGGGTCCTCATCCACGGGAGACATTATCATCGGTGGGATGCGCTCATCAGAAGATCCTGCCACCTCCTTCGGCTTATTGGCACCCGGTTTTGAAACACGGAACTTCTTCTTCGACTGCAAGGAAAAAAAAAAGCATAAGTCACCTCAATGACAAAATGAATTAGAATTACGAAGCACTCCTTACCTCAGCAGGAGCAGATCCCGCTGGCACTACGGGTGGCACTTCCGTAACCTTTGCAGTCGACGTCTTTCTCGACCTCTTCGGTACAGAAGAACCAGCTTCTGTGTCAGCCCGCCTCTTCCCAACAGACGGATCTCTCACTGACGCTGCAGCAGCAGCCCAATATCCCGCCAAATCTGGTGGACGATATGATCGGGCTACCCTCAACATATTCGTCGTGGCCTCCAGCTGAGTTCCAATAATGAAACTAGTCTCTCTGTCATAACCAGGAGACGCAGCGTTCATAATGCAATACAGCTTGGCGGCCGGATATAGGATCTGCGGCCGAGGGTTGCGGACCGGCGTGGTAAAACTAACGCTAGTGCATCCAGCGTTATAATACTGCCAGCCCCGGGCTCCGTCCAGCAAACTTCCGACGAAGCCTAGACTGCTACTGGGATTCCGCAACATCAGCAGAGTATAGCCAAATTGACGAGCAAATCGGCTTGGCAGATATAGCTCCAGATAACATTTATTCTGGTTGCGGTAGACCAGGTGAGAAGGCCGGATACTTTGCAACCAACGAAAACTCCATTTCGGCAAAGTGACTGCATCTTCGCCAGAGTCAACTAAATCTTGGTCGGCCTCGAAATCTTTGAAAATCGGGCCAACCTTGACAATTTCCCACCCCTGAAGGTAAGACAAGACTCTCCTGCAAACAGGGACGCCGGTGTATGACCACTTCCTCTTGTAGAAGCGGCGGATGAAGGCATCCCCTTCAACATGATCCTCCTTCGGACCGGGACTCATCACGTTCGGATGATACAAAATTAGCCATCCCATAAGATAATGGAAAGGCAACTCGGCCCGGGGAAAGTTGTCATTATTTTCTTTCTCATGGATCACGTCATCAGCAAAAGACCTCAAATCGCGCAACAGGTTGCACACCATCGCGGGGAGGAAAGCTAAGGGTCGCCCAAAAGCCAACTTCACAGCAGGCAAAATGAGATTCCGATGTACCCGTTCCACGGCACCGGATCCACCTGCAAACACGTAATCCCGGAGCCATACATCCGGTGCCCGCAGTGCCAGAAGCAGCTATAGGCATCCTTGCCGCTCTCATCCGAACGTGGAGTCCTCTCTTCCAGTCGACTTATTTTAGAAGTCACCTCCGTGGGCTTCAGTCCCTGCGGAGTCACAAATCGGATCCTCGAAGGATCCGCTAAATCCTGCTTAAAGACATAGTCCCTCCAAGCAGTTACATGAGGTTGGGTCTTGCCCCTATCCCTCCGGTGCATCAGATAATGGTGGCTCGTCACCTCTTTGAACACAGCCATCATCTCCGGGTTCTTTTCCTCCAGAACCTGGATCTCCTCATTTGACGGAAAATACTCCTCGTACGGCTCTGAGCCCCAAGGAAGCTTAGACACCTCGTGCATCTCATGGAGAGCCAACCCCAGTTCTCCCACTGGAGTGAAAAAGCTGCCATTATGGGCGTTGAATAATTCCAAGAGCGCAAGGAACATAGGCTTATTGAGATCCACGCCTGCCTGCGTAGCCCGAATAGCGGCTGTCAACCCGATCTCCTTAAGCTCAACTTTGAACCTTGAAAGCACCCAAGTGGTTAACTCGTCCCACCTCGGAATATAGTGACACCAACCCTCGACTCTAAAGCCACCTGTCGGGTACGTGACCTTCGCTGTCAACATCCGATTTGCAAAGGTCGGGGCACTGAAGGGAAATGTGTCATTTGGAACTTCACTATAAAGGCTCCCGGGACGCAAGGCTCGGTAACTGAACGAGGAACCGGATCGTGAAGCAGCCAAAGTATCTCGCTGGTTCGAGGTGGCATCGATCGAAAGGGTACCTCCCAAGGCCCCTCCTTGAGAAGGAGTAAGTTCCCAACCCATCCTTCTCTTCGAAGCCAGACGATAAAAAGCCGTCAGCGGCAACTGGCGGTCAACCTGCCTCATGTATAGAACCATGCCTTTGGCAGTGAAGAACCAGTCTTCTTTGATCTTCAGTATCTTCGCTTCAGAAGAGACTAGTCGGTCGCCAAACAGAAAGGCAGGTTTTAAGAAAGTCACATCTTCAGATTCGGCAGACTTCAGTTTACCACTCTCCATCATACTCTGGAGGAAAAGTGACAACTGGTTCTGGATCTGCAGCATTCTCTCCCGGGGTTGGTTCTGTAAGATAGCATCCTTTGCAGGGTTGATAACCGCCTCATCAAAATCAACCCCCATTTGGCAAAGGGAAGCATCCAAGAGGACTTCGTTCAACAGAGGGATCGTCATCGACACTGGCACAACAAAAGTGGAAGTCAGGCAAAAGACAAAAGTAGATTGACGCAGCGTCAGGGCATAAACCCATGTGCGTCAGCTTCAGCGCATCACCCATGCGCGTCGGCATTGGAGCTTCGGCGCATCAGCAGGGCATAAACCCATGCGCGTCAGCATGAGAGCTTCGGCGCATCATCAGGGCGTGAGCCCATGCGCGTTAGCGAAAGCTTCGGCGCATCATCAGGGTATAAAACCCATGCGCGTCAGCAAACCAAAACCTCGGTACATGATAAAGGCCTGAGCCTATGCACGTCGGCAGGATAAAACCTCAGCGTATCAAGGACAGAAGCCCATACGCATCGGCAGCAGAAAGTTAGAGCACATTAGATAGCAAAAGTCGACACCCACCCGTCACCCCGGGGCGAACGTCGGCCGGAGTCGCTATGGTGGCTGGAGCATCCTCGTCGACGAACTCTGCCGGCTCCTTCTCCTTCCCCTTTCCTTTGCCGGCACCGCCGCGAGGAGTCTTGGGAGCCATTCTAACAGAGAGGAAGAAGTTAGGGTTTGAAGAAAGAACTCTAAAGGAGGCAAAGGCACAGAGTAGAAGAACTCTCTCTCTCCACCTCTCACCTATTTATAGGCCGTGGTCGCACGCGTGAACCGATGACGAGTGATCTTAGCCGTCGCCTCGGGTCTTGTGAAGATAGCAGCAGATAAAACCAAAAGATCATCATTAATCTTTTCGGTTACCGAGGCATTATCAAATTCATTAATTGAGAAGAGCATGCGGCTGAACAGACATGCGCCCCAACAGTCATGCGCCCTGATCGCCATGCTTCTTATTCAAAGTATTCCAAAACTTATTCAAAAGTTTTGAAAACTTTGAAGGGGGTCTTGTAGAAGCATGGAATTTCACAACCAGAAAGACCATGCGCCAGACACTACATGCGCCAGGACTCGCACAGAACACTTCACAGCAAAGTCAATAAGTATAGACATTTGAAGAAGGACTTTTATTTTATATATAAAAGTCTAGAAAAGGTTGTACAAAGGAGAATTTCTACAAAGGAAAGATCCTAAGTCTACAGCCAGCGGCCACCATGCGCCTTCAGATAAGCGCAGCGGCCACCATGCACCTTCAGATAGGCGCAACGGCCACCATGCGTCTCCAGATAGGCGCAATAGTCACTATGCACCCCCATCCAGGCGCATCCTGCCATCTCTTCAGCAGCTCAGTTATGTGCATCCAGCTCAGTTATGTGCATCCCTTCAGCAGCCCAGTTAAGTGCCGCTCTTCCAGCCAGGCTCACCTGATAAATGCTTCGATACACAAAGCATTTAACCCTCTGGCTGGAACCAAGGAAGAGAAGAGCACCGCAAATCTGTAGCCAGGGGAGGCTTCGAAAGAGCCTCCAAAGGCCAAGGAAGACCGTGATCGAAATCACGGCGAAAGGCAGCTTTCAACACAATCAGAGCGGGCGACACCCACTTTGAAGGAAGAGAGAGCCTAGCACCGCCATTCTGATCTACGGCTCTTCCGGAACAACGGAGACAAGGCCCGAGCATCCCCATCTTTGGATGCAACAGGCACCTTCCGCCTGCCTCAGAAGCCCTCGACTCCGTCTTTTGGATGTAACAGTCACCTTCAAGAGCATCAATGACGACATGGCGTCTCATCTTCACCCTCGGGAGCACTTCGTCAACAGAATGCACCCGAGAACCTGAGTTCATACTGGAAAGATGTGAGGGAATGAGAGGCCAACCTTCTCTCCAAGCTACTATTTATAGGCCGGGGAGATCAAACCCATGCGCCAAGTGGATGGCTCTCCGGATTCCGTGTAATGAACTCACATTAAATGGATGAACCAGACGCCTCAACTTCAGCCAAGCGGCTATTAAAAGCACTCGAGAAGCGAAACAGCCGCATCAACAAAGACGTGTCGGATGCGCCGGCTGGTCAGTGCATCACACCTCTCAAACAGATGTGCCCTGTACCGAGCACATCAAGGGGATGCGCCTCCATACGCCTAGTAGAACGTCAACCGACGCGCCCACTCAGCTGTCCATCGAATGTCACCAACATTAAATGCTGAACTGACAGAGTTGGCAGCATGCCTTCCCAAGTTTGAACGGCTGACAGCTTTTGCAGAAAACGAAGCGTCCACAACGTCAGCATCATCATGACTCTATCCAGACGGCTACTGCCACGTGGCCACTCGACCACCCGCATGCGCCTCCGCGGCCATGCGCCCAAACCTGTATGCGCCTCGAAAGCTATGCGCCTCAGACCCTTCACTGATCCCTAAAGACAGAAGAAGAGTCTCCAGTTGAAGCTTTGCATGCACCTCAAAAGCCATGCGCCCCAGACTGATCTCTGATCCCGAAAGATAGAAGGAAAGTCGCTTGCATGCGCCTCAAAAGCCATGCGCCCAGAACGGCTCGTGACTCCTAAAGGTCACGAGCCAAAATCTCATCATGCGCCCAATCCAAGGCGCATCCCACCAAATCATCCCCCCACCAAATCAGAGATCTCTGAGCCATGGGTCGATGACATGTGTCCTTTGACTCAACTCATCCAAGATCTCAGCAACAGAAAGATCTTCTCCTCTGCTACGTGCCGGCTCACAACAGCAGTATGAAGAATTCAACCTCACGAGTAGGGCGCATCGTCCATGCGCCTCCATCAGCAATCTTCACGTGGCCTCCCCACGCACCGGCACATCCTACATATGCGCGCATGGGCAGCCAACCTGTCCAGCTATAAAGGGAGGAATTATCCCCTCCTTACACACACACACAGAGAGACATACATACGAACAATCCAGACAGAGATCATCAGAGAGGCAGATACTGACATTCAACGTCTTCCTCCTCTCAGCTAGCTCCAGCACCCAGAGCAATCTACACCTTCAGAGAACCGATAACCGTCGTCAGCCCGTCAACGGAGTCAACGCATTACCACTCGCTCCATTGGCACTTAGGACCCAGATTAAACAAAAGTGTACTCCTAGGACTACATCGAAGTCCTATATTGTAACACTGTTCTGTTTGTATTAAGATTTGCAATCAAACGATTTTAATGGCAAACACCCACCAACTGCGAGCTAAGTCCAACAACTGCAGGCGTACCACCGCCACCTTCTCATTCTCAGGTGTCCAAGCTGCTTCCAGAACCACCTCGGTATCCTGAAGCCAAGCGTCCGCGGCAATCGCATCCTCGCTGCCGTCGAAGAAAGGAGGGTTCAGGCGCTTGAAGCTGTTGGCCGCGCTGTTCCCTGGATGACCGCCTCTGGTCAAAGCATCTGCCACAGTCTGGTGCAAGGCATCTCCTCTGCGATCTTGAGAAGTTATCAAGGCTCTGATGAGTCCCACCAAGGTGCCATCATCCGGTTCAGCAGGCTGAACAGGCTAAACTGGGGGCTCTCCTCCAGAAGGTATAACTCTGGAGGCAACTCCGGAATGCTGGGCTTGATCTCCAGGTTGCTGGTCCACGGGAGGTGCTCCACCTTGCTGATCGGCGGGGTCAGGTACAGTACCGCTGAAAAAGACGACACAGGGAAAATAATAAGGAAGGACCAGGACAGATCAACGATACAAGCATGTGATCAAGTCAAGATTCTCAGGGATTCAGAGGATATGAACGGAGATCAAGGACGAATAATGATTGAGACACTATCGGTAAACCCTCATATTTCTTGATTGACAAGACCTGCATGGGCCACCACTTAAACCATGTCACGCCCCAGAACCAGAATACTGGAGAGCGGAGGCGAACACAGCCAGCTACGTATATTGAAATGAAGTCCATCTCGCTATACGGTCACGGCTGTCTAGATATGAGGGTTTACTACAAGCCAACAGTCTCTTAAGGTCAAGCCTACTGTCTTAATCTCAAGCAAATAATATAATCACAAGATGTTTGACCACCAAATATACAATAAAAGGCATCCCAAATATTACATATCAGCTGATCATGAAGCTAGTCGTAAAAAATGCTAGGACTAGCAAGAGTTAAGTCATACATGATCAACCCTAGGATTTGTTAATCATGTTTACAGCCCGTAGGCAGACAGTAAGTAAAGGTGCATCGAGCTAACAGGTGCTCGTCGGCTAAACGTCTCAAAAGAATAATTACAATAGAGTGAGCGAAACAAAATAGAAAACCCACTCGTAGCCCGGGTTCCTTCTAGTCGCCACCATCGGGCTGGAGGTTCGGAAGATCCTCGGGTGCTGCTCCAAAATCTCGCCACACAAAACCAGCTGGGTCAAACCCCAGAAAGAGCAAGTGCCACAAAGGAGGCCACGAAATAAGAACAAAAGCCAGCATATCAGAACATAAAAAATGAAAGAAAAGTACAAGTAATAAAGAGCACGTCAGGACAATAAACGACTAGGGACGTGGAACCATTCTGGGAGCCAGGTTACAACCCGTAAACCAAACAAGGACCGGGGTTGTAACCATTCGCCTGAATATCTCCTTGTCCCTACCCAATTATTGTTAAAGCAAGTAAAACAATCATGTTCAGGAGTACCGGGGTATAGGGACTAGACAAGACTTAGACAGGGCTGGACATCATCCATTCACAAGCGGCCAAGCAATTACTACGGCTTACTACTTTAACTAACTAGGGTTGTCACAAGCCTAATTACTAACAAGATGCAATAAGAATTTCCCAGTCCCAAGCCCTGCAGACCATCCAGTTATCCTTTCGCGGGTTGAGAGTATAGTTGGGTACATCGCCCCGGAGACGATATACCCTTAGGTGACTTAGAGAGTGCAAGAAAGCTATCCAGAGTACCATCAAGATAAGCATGCCAAAATTCTGTCAAGAATTATATAATATTAATCAACCACACATTATATCAATCCAGAAGCTGCACACATCAAATTACTATAAAACCCAAATTTTATATTAATAAACTGTATTGTTCTTACAAGAAAAATTGAAATAGTTGTCCCACCACATGTATTCTTCACTTTTCCAACCACGACATAATCCAACCATAAAGTACACATCCCACATCTGTTGTTTCCATACAACTTAATTACATCCAAACCACAAACAACCATCACTTGTCATAGCTACGAAACATAATCCACCAAAACTATAAGTAAAACAGGATATATAAACTGAAATCATGTCAAGGTGAATCACGCAGGGAAAGTAAGCTGAACTGTAATATGTAACTGATGTAATAAATATAAAATATGGCTCGAATATTATAGCATAATGTGATCGGTAAGGGTCAAGATCAGGCTTCCAGCCGACCGGCTACAAGTACGTGGACTCGGCCCGGCCGGGATGGCAAGCTATGGAACAAGTAGTAACATAGGTCAGGCTATACCCATCGTGAGGTGAGGGTATAGCTATGATACAAGTAGTAACTCAAGATGGGCATTGATCACACTATCTATAAAATTCCCCATTCTCCGAATAGTATACGGATCCGGACATAGCACGTCATGGCACGAGATTCCCTAAGAAGGTAGCTACTCTTTCTCAGGAATCGGTGTCAATACAAGTACAAGAATAAGATCGAGCAAGTACCAGTATCCCAAGAAAATCCAAGAATGACATCTCATGACAGGAATCCGGTATATACTAGTCCGTGAACCATCGTGACGAAAATCTAGTAAAACACTATAACTGAATCGGATACAGAAAATATCAAGACAAGGAACTACTATCAGAGAATGTACTCGCACTACCAAAATAAGTCATATCAGTGACGAAATTAGCGACGCTGACTTAAAATGTCGTTAATATTTTTGGATTTAGCGACTCCAAAAGTATGCGTCACAATACGTCGCTGATAGCGACAAACAGCGACATATTACGACTACCTTTAGTGTAATAAAAACCAACGTCGTTGATATGTCGGAAAACGTCGCCAGTTTTATTAGTTCAGCGACGTTTAGCGTCGCAAAGATTATTACGTCGCCGAATATTAAAGGATTACCGACGCTTTGCGACGTATTTACAGACGTCGCTAAATTCTGCTAAATAGGGTTTCCTCGGTTCGACTTTCATTTCTCCCGCTCCCTAAATTTTTGTTCCCGCCCCTCTTCCCCGACCTCGACGACAGCCCGACCCCCTTCCCTCCGGCGCCGCTCATCTCCTCCTCCACCGCGAGCCCCTTCTCCTCCCTCCGGCGAGCCCTTCTCCTCCTCCTCCTCCACCGCGATCCTCTTCTCCTCCTCCACCGCGAGATCCTCCTCCTCCTCCTACCACCGCGAGGAGACTGAAGGTAAACCCTAACCCTAATTGAGGTGTTTTCTGTGTCCAAAATGGACACGGAGACACATTACGACCATGTGTTCACTGATACAGTGTGTTCGTGAGGTTTTGGATACTTTGTGTCCATTTGTTGGACACGTGGACACCCCCAAGCTTGTATATATGTATTTCACCTCTGTACACTTAATCCCCTCCTCCTCCATTACCGAACTTGTCCTTCTCTCCTCCTCCACCACCGCGAGGAGACTTGTCACGCCCCGGTTCCAAAATAGTGGGACCAGGAACACGTGGCGTGCCAGCTGTACGATCAAGTATAGAAAAACCCCAATTTAATGGACTATACTCGATCGTAGTACGCTGAAATAACAACTAAATAACAATACAGGCAGGTAAATACTAATCTCATCCACAGGAAAAATCACAGAATAAAGCTGGAAGGAATGAAAATAACTCTGAATCAAACTACAAGTCATGACTAGTGGAAAATAATCCACCAATAAATGTATGAATGAACTACTAAAGAGTACAACTGAACCAGAAAAGAAATAGATAGCCACTAGCAGAAATCACCCAAGAACTCAAGAAACTCACGAGGCTCAACATTGAAGTCCTCGTCAGCAAAAGTCTTTAATCTCCGTAGTCCGTCGGTACCTGTGCTCGTCCCAATCTGGAAAAGGTGCCAGGTCCTCAGAGGGACGTAACAAGTACACAAGAAATGGACATGCATGATAGTACAGGGCAGTATATAATAACTAGAACAAAATGTAACATAACATCTCCCCAACCAAACAAGGACAGGATATATCATGCGACATACGACAGGTAAACTAACCATCTATGTGTAATGCACTCGAGACATCTCTAGTGGCACATGAGAGGGGGAGAAGAAGAAGAAACGGCCACCAAGCGTTCTACGGTTTGAGAAACGAGGGGCTACGAGCATCCAGCGTCCATTGGAAACAGAAATTCTCATACACCACTAGTAGACTCTCCCCACCCAATGTATATCCGTACCGTATACGCGGTACAAATAATATGTAAGACGTCATAGTATATATAAGTAGACCTGTACCAACCACTAGACCAGACGCGAACTCACGTACCAATGATCAGTCGACACACAAATCCATGCTCTCAACTCACTCATATAGTGATCGTGTATGATACGGTGTCCGGCTAGAAGGTACCACATACCTTCACAATACACGGGATAAGTCCACTACTACTAGACGTGTGCACACAACTGAGAAGTAACTAGGTAACATAAACTAACTGCAAAAATATACATCAAGCAAGGTATACTTGCCTGTGTCCAGCAACTGAGTATCTGGGTCCAAAGTAGAGTCCGAGTCCCGAGAAGCAAATAATCCTAAACAAATTTATCTCTAATTAATTACTAATTAAACAATTTAAACAATTCATTTAATTGCTAAGTAATCTATAATTTAAATTAATCTAGTACTACTAGCTAACTAGTATCAAATTTTTATGAATAATAATTATACAATAATAAGTAGGTAACCATACTTATTATCATACCATTTATATTCTGAAATTTATTTACAACTAAATATTTAATAATTAATTAACTAATTAATGATAATCAATTAACCAACCATTTTAATACACACATGAATACACAATTCCTAATAATACTAACTTAAATAGTAAAAATCCTTAAAAATCATTTTTAGTCTATTTTAATAATAAACTAAATAATATCAGAATAATAAATATATATTATATATATTTTACAGAAAATAAATTATTACCATTAAACTATTTATTAAATAACTAGTTGAATAATAACAATAAGTACTTAATAATTCTAAATAAATCCAAATAAATCACCACCAACCTTAAATTTAATCATTAAAACTAAATTCACAGTAGTAGCACAAAATTAATAATTATTTAAATCAATAAATAATTATTACACAATTGATTACCTAAACCTAAACATGATTCTCAAAATTACTTTTAAGTCTTAAAATTTCGTAAATATATCTAAAATACATAAAATAAATTCCTAAATACCATATTTACAAATTTCTAACAGAATCATATCACTTCACAAAATTTACAATATTAATATAATTAATAACAATTAATTATATAATATATTCAACTTATGTAATAAATCTAGAAATTACTCAACTAAATCCAAATAATTATAAATAATAATAAATAAATATTGGAATTATTTTTCTACAGAATAACATGCTATTACAAACATTTTCTATTCAATAAGTATTATTTAATTACTAACCAAATAAATAAGATAAATTGAAAACAATATTTAATATTCAATTTGATTAATACAAAACTTCCAAGATAAATCTAAATATAATATTTTAAACACCAATCAAATTCTGGAAAAATTTCCATAACTTATTTTATAATTAAATCTATATTTTACATATAAGTTATATTATTTAATTATTTATTAATTAAATAATAAGCATCAAAACGGAATTAATTAAACAGTGTAAATTCGCTGTTTTTCACATAAAATAATTATAAATTAAATTATAAAAATTCTGGAAAAAATTATTTTAAAATACTATATTAATTATACAAACTTTTTCATGTACAAAGTTTTCTCTAATTCGTAATCAAAATGTTACATAAAAATTAAAACAGAAAACACATTTAATTAATTACTAACATTGAAACTTCATAATTAAATATAAATAAATATAAATAATTAATATTAAATCACACGAAAATTAGGGTAGAACCCCTAAATATTTACCAATGATTTTCTACATTTAGATCTAATTAATCATCAATCTATTCATCACAACAATCCTTACAATAATCTGAATATTCAGAATTTAATTATTAAAACTTGGTTTAAAGCATGCAAAGAGGATTTAATCCACGTGACAGCGCCACGGGGGGTCGGGGTTACCTTGCCACGCCGCAGGGGGGTGGCTCGCCGACGAGGGGGGTTGCGCCGACGAGGGGGCCGCCGGATGCTACACGCGGGCGCGGGAAACGCCGTCGTTGTCGACGGCGGGGCTCCGGGTGAGGGGGAAGGAGATAGACGAGAGAGAGAGAGAGGGATAGGGTGGCGGTGATGAAGGGGGGCTGGTGGTTTGTGTGGAGGCAAGTTTAGGGTTAGGGTTGAGAGTAGATGCATATATATATATGCATGAAGGAGATCCAAATGAATAGGACCATACTGGGTTGGGCCTAAGTTAGGGTTAAACTTAAGGAATGGGTTTGGTTGCTAGGAATTTTAACACCACATCTATATAAGTATAGATATATATATAATCTAAAAATAAAACCAATTGAATAATAACACTATATATATTTAATTATTGATATAAATATAATCTAATAATAAATCTATATGAAACTTGGTTAGAGTTTATAAATAATTTAATAATTAATGTAACAGCATTTATTTAACAAATAACAATATTTAGTAATCTTGCATCTATATATATATTTACAATATAAATTAAACCCTGATTAGAAATAATTAATTAATTATTTAAATAAATAGATTAACAAGCTATTCTTCAAAAAAAAAAAATAATTTTAAAAATTCCCTGAAAATTCAGGGGGTTTACAATCTACCCAACTTATAAGAATTTCGTCCTCGAAATTTAAAATAATTCTAATACCGAAGAAATAATAAGAAAATCAATGAAAAGTAAATATGTAAATTGTAACTTACTCAACAAGACAATTTACAACGATACTTGGGGGTTTATAGAGGGGTCAAAACTGGCATCATATCCTACAAGAATATGTTCTAGGTCCGGCATAGGTCATAGGATTTCCAAGTGATCAGGGAATAGATCGATATTGCATGGTCAAATCTAATAGGATAAGGAGAGGACACAAATAGTCTATTCTAAGGGAAAGATTTGTCAAACAAGTAGAGTTATTAAAATAGAGCACATAAAGGTGTGTTTATGGGGGCATAAATGTCATGTGTATGGTGCGGTTTGTCTAGATCATAATGGTGCAATTATTGGAAGAAAAATCCTAATATTGTGCTTCAATTACCCAAGTCATGGTAAGGGATCAAATGATATGAACCAAGGAAAGGATAATAGGAAAACTTTTATTTGCTAAATGTCCGACTAAAATCAGTCTAAGATGGCTACTAGGGTGCTAAGGGTATTACTAAAATAAGATATCATACAAGGTATACTTAACTGACTTAGTAGAAAGATGGTTCTACTATAAATCATAGCTAATAAAGGATTATAAAGAGAAATTCTATACTAAGGCGCAGAATAAAGAAGAGTTCAAGGGGATGGGGTCGATTACAAATTTGAAGGTCCAATGCGAATAAATGTTTCAAGAAAACAAAATTTGTCAAACGGTCGCAAATGAGATCCTAGGACAAGTTTACTATATCTTCATCTGCATAAAATAATCATAGGGAAAGCGAATCAACATGCACTAGGTTGGCCAGACCATCATGCACCGATTCTGATTAGACAACATTTTAGTGGGTGCACCCAATAATATATGTGTCAAGAACAAGCTTGAGAAAAGAAGAAGCTTGTAAAAACTAGGCTATAACAGCAATATTAGTCAAGACGATAAAAATAAACGTACAGAAGAAAAGAAAGTACAAGATAGTTCAAGTCCAAAACACAAATAATGATTTGACCTTTCTAGTTGCCCTATGAATCTCTAACCTTAGTTGAGCTAGGGATAGGAACCCACAAAGTTATGTCTAGGTAATCTAAATACTTATACCAACATATAGTCAGTGTTATCCAACTATAATTTCTTAATGGTCCTGAGAAAAGTATGATGCTAGACTACAAGGTATACTACCCAACTTATAAGAATTGAACTAGTACCTCTAACTGTCTCTTTAGGGAAGCAAGTTTATCCTACCAAATTGTAGCAACAACATAGAATTTTCTAGAGAAGCAATAATAATCCTAACATGAGAAGAAAAAAAAATCCTTTGGTCTATTCAAAAGGATAAGACGTAATGATCTGCTTTCCATTATTGCTTAAGAAAACAAATTTTGGATCGATAGTACTAGAATATGCAGCACGATAAATAGTAAATCAGGAAAGAAAATAAACTAATAGATAATAAAAAAATCCTTACAGCATTTAGCTCGGCAACGTGGCATGAGCTAAAGGTGAAGGAAAATTTTTATTACAGAAATATCAACCAATATTGTCTACAGGTAAAGTAACAAACAACTAAATAGATATTCCTAATATTTACTAATAATATAATACTAAAATATAGGAGAAAGATATATGGTTGACGGATTTGGGATATGGTCAAGAAAAATTTATAGACATCTATAGCTCTAAACAATTAGGGAATCATGATACTAGTTTAGGGTCGAGAACAAGGATGATAAAATTTAAGAAGAAGACATAGTCACATGGGTCGATGACTTAACTATAACTGCATATAATCACTATGGCTATGAAAAATATGGCAACTAAGGTGTGACTTCTATCACATTAGAGTAACATCCTCTATGTTATTCCTCATCAAGATAAAAAAAAATCAAATTCCTGTAAATAAAATTTCTTCATAAATTCTTTCAGTATAAAATCTTTAAATCAAAACAATCATCCACCAATTTCCTTAATCTCTTTAAGATCGTCGCATATAATCATAATTATAACTTTAAAATACCCAACCAATCCTTTTATCATCACACCAACTCCCTTTATTTTTCCTTTTTTTCCTCAACTTTAATTCAGTTTACCTAATATAAAAGATTGTAACTCTCTTATGAAAATACTTAAATCAATCACCGAGATAAATATTATATACTAAATTCTTCTTCTTTTTTTCCAAAAGAAACTTCAATAAAATTTATCAATCTAAAAAAAAAGATTTAAATCTCAAAAAAAAATTTTCAATCAAAATTTGTTCCATCAAAACAAAATTCAATCACAAAAAAAAATACCTCAAATTTCTAAATCGATCCTCGAAATAAACTTTATTATGTACAAACATCCTTTTCTTTTCTCCTCAAAATTTTTAGATTAAAATTACCCAACTCCAAATTTAAATCACTTATGAAATGCATCAAATTCTAAATCTTCTTAAATAAACCCTTTTTTTTCATCAAGGTCAAAAATTCAATCTTTAAAGAAATATAAATCTCATAGGCAACTCTTAACTATTTCTATTTACAATCATCTATCTCAAATTTAAAAAAAATTATCTTCTATTTTGGAAACCAACATAAATCATCAACCAATTTAAATCTCATGTAGCAATGTGAATATTTAAATTTTTAATCATCAAGTTGATTTATATCCTCTCTAACCAATCATAGAAATTTTTTTTAAAAAAAAAAAACTCAAATCAAAACTTTAAATCATCCTCTCAAATCGATCATCGAGTTTATTTTATTAATCAACTTCTAACAGTCTTTCCCATATGAGTATAAGTAATCTTTCTCACTATCATTCAAAATTGATATATCATTACTTACTCAACTTGAATTAACTAATCATTCATGCAAAATATATCTTTCAAAAATATGGTATTCATCACCTGCAATATTAGTACTTTCCAGAATTCAATTATAGACTCAACCGCCTAATTAGCTGCCAAGGTAACCCATCTAGCCATATAGTTACTCAAGAGTGTATATAGTATAGCATCTTCCAAACCTCTATCAATCATGACAAGCAAGGGGTACGGTAGATTAGATCGAGAAGGATATAATTGCAAGGAAGTCAAAGAGTCAGAAGATATAAATCAAAGAAGAGATCAAGTATTTCGAGGAGTTTGAAATGAGTCGAAATCAAACGAGATCAAAGGATAAAAATAATCAATTGTGGATGAGACACGATAGTCTAATCCTATACGCAGGCTTGCTTGGTACGGTAAAGTAACCAAACAATATTTTTTCGACCTGCATGGGCCACCACTAAAATATGTCACGCCCGGTTCCAAAAATGTGGGACCAGGAACACGTGGCGTGCCAGCTGTACGATCAAGTATAGAAAAACCCCAATTTAATGGACTATACTCGATCGTAGTACGCTAAAATAACAACTAAATAACAATACAGGCAGGTAAATACTAATCTCATCCACAGGAAAATCACAGAATAAAGCTGGAAGGAATGAAAATAACTTTGAATCAAACTACAAGTCATGACTAGTGGAAAATAATCCACCAATAAATGTATGAATGAACTACTAAAAGAGTACAACGAACCAGAAAAGAAATAGATAGCCACTAGCAGAAATCACCTAAGAACTCAAGAAACTCACGAGGCTCAACATTGAAGTCCTCGTCAGCAAAAGTCTTCAATCTCCGTAGTCGTCGGTACCTGTGCTCGTCCCAATCTGGAAAAGGTGTCAGGTCCTCAGAGGGACGTAACAAGTACACAAGAAATCGACATGCATGATAGTACAGGGCAGTATATAAATAACTAGAAAAAATATAACATAACATCCCCCAACCAAACAAGGACAGGATATATCATGCGACATACGACAGGTAAACTAACCATCTATGTGTAATGCACTCGAGACATCTCTAGTGGCACATGAGAGGGGGGAAGAAGAAGAAAACGGCCACCAAGGTCTACGGTTTGAGAAACGAGGGGCTACGAGCATCCAGCGTCCATTGGAAACAGAAATTCTCAACACCACTAGTAGACTCTCCCACCCAATGTATATCCGTACCGTATACGCGGTATAAATAATATGCAAGACGTTATAGTATATATAAGTAGACCTGTACAACCACTAGACCAGACGCGAACTCACGTGCCAATGATCAGTCGACACAAAATCCATGCTCTCAACTCATCATATAGTGATCGTGTATGATACGATGTCGGCTAGAAGGTACCACATACCTTCACAATACGGGATAAGTCCACTACTACTAGACGCGTGCACCCACAACTGAGAAGTAACTAGGTAACATAAACTAACTGCAAAAATATACAATCAAGCAAGGTGTACTTGCCTGTGTCCAGCAACTGAGTATCTGGGTCCAAAGTAGAGTCCGAGTCCCGAGAAGCAAATAATCCTAAACAAAATTTATCTCTAATTAATACTAATTAAACAATTTAAACAATTCATTTAATTGCTAAGTAATCTATAATTAAATTAATCTAGTACTACTAGCTAACTAATATCAAATTTTATGAATAATAATTATACAATAATAAGTAGGTAACCATACTTATTATCATACCATTATATTCTGAAATTTATTTACAACTAAATATTTAATAATTAATTAACTAATTAATGATAATCAATTAACCAAACCATTTTAATACACACATGAATACACAATCCTAATAATACTAACTTAAATAGTAAAAATCCTTAAAAATCATTTTAGTCTATTTTAATAATAAACTAAATAATATCAGAATAATAAATATATATTATATAATTTTACAGAAAATGAATTATTACCATTAAACTATTTATTAAATAACTAGTTGAATATAAACAATAAGTACTTAATAATTCTAAATAAATCCAAAAATCACCACCAACCTTAAATTTAATCATTAAAAAATAAATTCACAGTAGTAACACAAAATTAATAATTATTTAAATCAAAAATAATATTACACAATTGTACATAAACCTAAACATGATTCTCAAAATTACTTTAAGTCTTAAAAATTCGTAAATATATCTAAAATACAAAAATAAATTCCTAAATACCATATTTACAAATTTCTAACAGAATCAATCACTTCACAAAATTACAATATTTAATATTAATAACAATTAATTATATAATATATTCAACTTATGTAATAAATCTAGAAATTACTCAACTAAATCCAAATAATTATAAATAATAATAAATAAATATTGGAATTATTTTTCTACAGAATAACATGCTATACAAACATTTTCTTCAATAAGTATTATTTAATACTAACCAAATAAATAAGATAAATTGAAAACAATATTTAATATTCAATTTGATTAATACAAAACTTCCAAGATAAATCTAAATATAATATTTTAAACACCAATCAAATTCTGGAAAAATTTCCATAATTATTTTATAATTAAATCATATTTTCCATATAAGTTATATTATTTAATTATTTATTAATTAAATAATAAGCATCAAAACGGAATTAATTAAACAGTGTAAATTCGCTGTTTTCACATAAAATAATTATAAATTAAATTATAAAAATTCTGGAAAAATTATTTAAAATACTATATTAATTATACAAACTTTTTCATGTACAAAGTTTTCTCTAATTCGTAATCAAAATCTTACATAAAAATTAAAACAGAAAACACATTTAATTAATTACTAACATTGAAACTTCATAATTAAATATAAATAAATATAAATAATTAATATTAAATCACACGAAAATTAGGGTAGAACCCTAATATTTACCAATGATTTTCTACATTTAGATCTAATTAATCATCAATCTATCATCACAACAATCCTTACAATAATCTGAATATTCAGAATTTAATTATTAAAACTTGGTTTAAAGCATGCAAAGAGGATTTAATCAACGTGACAGCGCCACGGGGGGTCGGGGTTACCTTGCCACGCCGCAGGGGGGTGGCTCGCCGACGAGGGGGGTTGCGCCGACGAGGGGGCCGCCGGATGCTACACGCGGGCGCGGGAAACGCCGTCGTCGTCGACGGCGGGGCTCCGGGTGAGGGGGGAAGGAGATAGACGAGAGAGAGAGAGGAATAGGGTGGCGGTGATGAAGGGGGGCTGGTGGTTTGTGTGGAGGCAAGTTTAGGGTTAGGGTTGAGAGTAGATGCATATATATATGCATGAAGGAGATCCAAATGAATAGGACCATACTGGGTTGGGCCTAAGTTAGGGTTAAACTTAAGGAATGGATTTGGTTGCTAGGAATTTTAACACCACATCTATATAAGTATAGATATATATAATCTAAAAATAAAACCAATTGAATAATAACACTATATATATTTAATTATTGATATAAATATAATCTAATAATAAATCTATATGAAACTTGGTTAGAGTTTATAAATAATTTAATAATTAATGTAACAGCATTTATTTAACAAATAACAATTTAGTAATCTTGCATCTATATATATATTTACAATATAAATTAAACCCTGATTAGAAATAATTAATTAATTATTAAATAAATAGATTAACAAGCTATTCTTTTAAAAAAAATAAAAAAATAATTTTAAAAATTCCCTGAAATTAAATTCAGGGGGTTTACAAGACTGAAGGTAAACCCTAACCCTAATTGAGGTGTTTTTCGTGTCCAAAATGGACATGGAGACACATTACGACCATGTGTTCACTGATACAGTGTGTTCGTGAGGTTTTGGACACTTTGTGTCCATTGTTGGACACGTGGACACCCCAAGCATGCATATATGTATTTCACCTCTGTACACTTAATCCCCTACATACACTTGTGTATTTTCGTATTAATTTGGATTTGCATATTGGGTTTGGGTTTCGATATAGTGTTTGATACATTGTTTCACCTTGCAACATCTTACATTATTTTAGACAACAAGTATATGAACCAATTAGTCAATATCTATTTGTTGAAGTATGGTACTCCATTCTCGTAAGTTCTAGCTATATATGTCTCAAGATCCAATACTCAAAAATCCCAAGAAGAATAAGAAAAAAAGAATAAAATGACATCGCTCAACACCCTATGACAACTCTTGTAGAATTGTGTTAAAGTGCGAGTTCTACAGTATGAGTTACAGTATGGTTCTCTTTGTAGAATAAAATGACATCGCTCAACCCTATCGATCTCCATACAAGTCTTCCTTCATCTATTGTCTTAAAGTATGAGTTCTACAGTATGGTTCTCTTTGTAGAATGTGTCTTATTATAGACAACAAGGGTTTTCTATTTTTACAGGTAAACATAGCAACATGTGTAAGGAAACATATAGGTGTGTGTTTGTGTTTGAAAGGGAGTGTCACAAGAGTAAGGCGTGAGCTGTTAGTATTTTGAGCTGTGAGAGTGTTTGTTCTATTGAGGTTAGTACCAACTATATTTTGGCTCCAGCTCTAGCTCCATTTGCATTAATCTATGGTACGACATGGTGATCAGGACATAGTCCCTGCAGCCATTCGACTAGCGAGGCAGAAACTATGTAGTCATAGATAAAGTTAACTGTCATCGATCCTCATCCCTCTGCTTTCGAAAATGTACTCAAATTATATGATGGTTCCTTAGTTTATGTTACAATTATATTATTTGTGACTATCGATTACCAGATGGCACCCATGACCGAGGAGGGGCACGTCGTTTGAGGGAAATAGTGAATGCTGAGGTGGCTTCTCCAACAGTTAAGGAGGAAGTGGCACTGGTTGCTAGTGAGACCGGGAGTTCTATTCATCCAGCCGGTAGCTAGTGAGATCGGGAGTTCTATTCGTGCAACACTTGCAAGGGACGACATCTCTCCTCACGCCAAAGATCTCACTTTTTCGAGGTGGTTGCGTGATCGTATCACTGAGTTTACGTGAGCAGCGTGGTTCTCATTAGCTATTAGTACTTATTTGTATTGGACTATTTGTATTGGGTTGTTTTTGTATTAGACTATTTGTATTGGACTACATATATGAATTAGTACTGTGTCAATCTCGGATGTATTGGACTACGACATGGTGATCAGGATATAGTCCCTGCAGCCATTCGACTGGCGAGGCAGAAACTATGTATCCGTAGATAAAGTCGACTGTCCTCCGACCTCATCCCTCGGCAATGATGATACGACAACCAACCGGAGAGGATACTCTGAGAGATCCATCTGAGTGGGACGTATACTCTGAGAGATCACCTTTACAAGAATTATATCAGTAGTGGGATTGAGTGTTGGAGGAGATATTATCAGAGTATATGTCCTACTCGGATGGGTCTCTCACCATTAATATTTTTTCTGACGGCATGGTGGATGTGCTCCCTCAACAGATTCTTGCTCCGAGCTAAAACTTTGCCCCGGAGTTCAAGTGGACATCCTTGGTGTAGAGCTAGAGTGAGAGGTTCCTGACAGCATGGTGGTCTCCTTTGTCAAAGTATCCGTGCTCATCCCACATTGGTTGTGGGACGAGCACGAATACTTGACAAAGGAGACCACCATGCTGTCAGGAACCTCTCACTCGAGCTCTATACGAAGGATGTCCACTTGAGCTTCGGGACAAAGTTTTGGCTCGGAGCAAGAATCTGTTGACGGAGCACATCCACCATGCTGTCAGAAAAAAATAGTAACGGTGAGAGACCCATCTGAGTAGGACGTATACTCTGATAATATCTCCTCCAGCACTCAATCCTACTACTGATATCATTCTTGTAAAGGTGATCTCTCAGAGTATACGTCCTACTCAGATGGATCTCTCAGAGTATCCTCTCCGGTTGGGTTGTGTTCTGAGCCATCCGTTCTCACAGTGTTTTATATTTTCGGCGAACCCAGGGATTGGATTCTGTATTTTGTATTTTGGTTTCTGTATTTGTATTTTGGTTTCTGTATTTTGTATTTTAGATTTGGATTTTGGATTTTGGATTCTGTATTTTGTATTTTGGTTTCTGTATTTGGCTCCAGCTCCAGCTCCATTTGCATTAATCTACGATATGACATGGTGATCAGGACATAGTCCCTGCAGCCATTCGACTGGCGAGACAGAAACTATGTAGCCATAGATAAAGTTGACTGTCCTCCGACCCTCATCCCTCGGCAATGATGATACGACAACCTATCAGAATCCTCGACTCTCTCGCTTCTTGGATATTGACCCAGCTTCCAATCTCTTATTTCCCTCTGGGTCCACTCTACTCCCAATCTCTTCCTCTTTTATACACGGATCTACAGAATCAATACCATCCAAGGAAGGCAAAACTGAATTAGCATTATCTTTCGGATCGTCCTCATCAAGGCATAACGGGCTGCTCAGCGTGCCCAGCTTCTTCAACTTCTCGCTGGCTGCAGAGTCGAAATGGAAACGGGTCCTCTTTGCCGGTCTGGAGCTCTGACTCGCACTCGTCGCCGCGCTACCGGTTTTCTCTCCTCTCTGACGCGGGTCATAAGAAAAGAAATTTTGTCCCTCTTCTTCACATAAACATCATTGCCGCCTTGTACTCGAGCCTCCTCGTCTGTGACGCTATCCAACTTCTCGGTGCCTACATTGTCACTCGAATCTCCCATTCGACTCGTATCGTCCTCTTCTTCGCTTGTATTTTTGCTCCCTGTCTTGCAATCATCTGCTATCACCGCCGACTCATTCGACTCCTTCTCGATGACTCCGAGAAGTTGAATAGCGTCACAGACGAGGAGGCTCGAGTACAAGGCGGCAATGATGTTTATGTGAAGAAGAGGTACAAAATTTCTTTTCTTATGACCCGCGTCAGAGGAGGAGAGGAAACCGGTAGCGCGGCAACGAGTGCGAGTCA
This sequence comes from Iris pallida, assembly GCA_029216955.1. NCBI lineage: Eukaryota > Viridiplantae > Streptophyta > Magnoliopsida > Asparagales > Iridaceae > Iris > Iris pallida. The sequence goes on along the minus strand of JANAVB010029852.1, from coordinate 32,651 downwards.
GAGCTCCGGGCCGACAAAGAGGACCCGTTCTCATTTCGACTCTGCAGCCAGCGAGAAGTTGAATAAGCTGGGCACGCTGAGCAGCCCGTTATGCCTTGATGAGGACGATCCGGAAGACAATACTGATCAAGTATCTTCCTTCTCCTCTCCTACCATGGCTCTGGACCCATCTGCTCCTCCCTACTTCCCTTCTCCTTATTTGACTCTCTCAGCCAATGATATCCACCTCAAGTGTAGAGTCGGGGGAGAAGAAGTGGACAGGAAGAGGAGGGGGAAGCAGCACAGCCGGCGGCTTGACCGAAGGAAGTACAGATGTTTTCTTCAAATCCGTAGGAGAACTATATGGATATATCTTTTCACAACATGTCACCTTGTCAAAGACCCTTAATGTGAAATCATGTTACCGCGGTGTCGGAAGACTAACATGTCATAATTTTCTAAGCCGGTGTTTTGACATAATCCTCTCAACTATTTCCTCCTATGTAGTGAAAGAGTTGGGAGGATTAAAAACACACGGCTTAGAAAATTATGACTGTTAGTCTTCCGACACCGCGGTAACATGATATTCACATTAAGGGTCTTTGACAAGGTGACATGTTGTGAAAAGATATATCCTTATAGTTATCCTACGGATTTGAAGAAAACATCTGTACTTCCTCTGGGTCATGCCGCCGGCTGTGCTGCTTCCCCCTCCTCTTCCTGCCCACTTCTTCTCCCCGACTCTACACTTGAGGTGGATATCATATGTGGTTGAGAGAGTCAATAAGGAGAAGGGAAGTAGGGAGGAGCAGATGGGTTCAGAGCCATGGTAGAGGAGAGGAGAAGAAAAATGCTTGATCAGAACTTGAGGTGGAAAAGTTGTGACGTTGATAGCGTGAGAGAGGGAGGGGAGAGGAATGGAGGGGGAAGTGGCTGCATGCCTTTGGCTTACTCGAGCGGTATTTGTCCTCCGACCCTCATCCCTCGGCAATGATGATACGACAACCTATCACTATATCTTATATAGTAGTAGATGATGTCTTAGTATTACATTATGTGAGTTCATCTTGATTCTGTTACATTCTTCAGATACTAGATACGATAAGAACATATACTACACCATATGTACAGAACATAGATGATTCACACTAATGTATGCTAGAATGAATTTTGGGTTGTGTTCTGAGCCATTCGTTCCCATACTTGGCAATTAAGCATGTGAAATAGAACTGATTATGTTTAGTTTGTCTTACGATACAGATTTTCACATCCAAATGAAATAGATCGTTACTTCGTTGATCGTACATGGATGTACTAGCGGATCAACCTCCTGGACCGTAGGTACTTATAAGTATTGACCGTATCGGATTAGTATCGATCTATCGTTTTGGTATGGGCCGTATTGGTTGGTATTGGTCTTAGCGAATTGGTATCGTCCTATCCGATATGTATCGGCCGTATAGCTAGGGTTCATATTGGCCTTATCGATTTGGTATCGGTCATATCCGATAGATATCGGCCGTGTTGGACTATTATATACCATTTCGGATTAGTATCGTCGGAAAGTAGTCGACAATGCTTCGTATTGTGAAGTGATATTGTTGTAGACTTGCTTATAGGGACTGAAATCTGTGTACAGTGAGAAATGGACATTCTGAGAACTGGACATTGTGTGATTGTGTAGACTTGGTTATCGGGACTGAAACCTGTGTACAGTGAGAATGGACATTCTGTGATTGTTTGGATCCTATTCTACAGTGAGAAATGGTTAGCTTTTTAAACTGCAGAGAGAAATGGACATTCTGTATTTTTTATTTTATTTTTTTTGCAGATTTAGCGACGTTTACCGACGTTTACCGACGTCCGCCGACGTAATGTTGCGTCGGTAAACGTCGGTAGATAAGCGATATTATCCAGGGTACCGACGTTTAGCGACATCAATATATGTCGGAGGACGTCGGTAAACGTCGGTAATCATCCCCAGGAATTCCCAGGATTTACCGAAGTTTAGCGACTTTGAACATGTCACTAAACCACCGACGACTCGACGGTAATTCGTCGATAAATTTACCGACTCGTAGCGACACGACATATTACGTCGCAAAGCCACCGACGACACGACGGTAGACGTCGGCATTATACCGACGTAAATACGTCGGCAAACGTCGGTAATTACGATGTTTGGCGACGTTTAGAAGATCAGCGACTTACATTTCCGCGACCAGCCCGAAACGTCGGTAATTTCGTCGCTAAATATTTTTAGCGACGAAAATTGTTGTTTTAGCGACGTCTTTAGGCGTCGCTAAAATGACTTATTCTGGTAGTGTCGCATGCGGTCCTGAGCTGTCAAATGGGGTCGATGCTCAGAGTGATGCCACAGACCTAAAGATAAGATATATATATATATATAAGCTAATTAGGGTTCAACAGTATTAGGCTTTATTTTATAGTATAAGCTACGTAATCTAGGTCAGACTCAGGCAACTAAGTCAAACTAGGTCACTGAGTCACACTAAGTCAACTAGGTCACAGGAAGTCAACCCAAGTCAAAGTAGGTCAAACTGGGTCAAAGGTTAACTTACAATTGACTTTTGGTCAACTGGTCAACTCTAGTCAACTCTGGTCAACTCTAGGTTAAACTAGGTCAAATGTTGACTCTACATTCGACGTTCAGTCAAAACAGTCAACCATGGTCAAATCGGGTCAAGGCTAGTCTCTATAAATATCTACAGGGTCCACACATTCAATTTCAGTGGTTGTGAAATCACTGGAATCGATGGATCTCAAATCCGATACAAGGATCTAAAAATACGAATAAAAAGAGAAGGATTATAAATAGGGTAAAACCTACAAGTATTATCGGATGGTGAAACAACCATCACCATCGTGTCCAGAATGGTCAAATCAGCTAGGATAGCCTATCCATAAGTCCAATTTGGACACAGAAACAAAAAGGTAATTTTGGATCAAAACGGAGTCCGTGTCGGACCCGCTTTGCACCAAAAAGTGCAAGAATACTAGTCCACTAAAGCTAACAAATTATATGTCCACGAATCCAGAATGACGATACGAACCCAACGGTATATCCAGAATTGGATTCCGTTGACCCGATCTCAAATTGGTCCGTTGACTAGGACATTAAAATTTCGATTTGTATGGAAAAGCGTGTCGGAGCCAATGTCCTCAAAACTCAGCAAATTATATGTCAACGAGTCCAGAATGATGATACGAACTCAATGGTATGTCCAGAATTGAATTCCGATGAGCCGATCTCAAAATGACCCGTTGACCCGCATATTGGTATCCAACTTGTACCGAAATGCGTGCCGGAACCAATGTTCTCTAAACCCTAACAAATTATATGTCAACGAGTCCAGAATGACGATATGAACTCAACGGTATATCCAAAATTGAATTCCGATGAGCCGATCTTAAAATGATCCGTTGACCCGGATATTGGTATCCGACTTGTACCAAAATGCGTGCCGAAACCAATGTCCTCTAAAACCTAGCAAATTATATGTCAACGAGTCCAGAATGACGATATGAACTCAACGGTATATCTAAAATTGGATTTCGACGAGCCGACGTCAAAAAGTTCCGTTAACCCGGACTATGGGGCCCGCTTTGAACCGAAATGCGTGCCAGGGCCCACGTCCTCCAAATCTAACAACTTTATATGAAAACGTGCCAGAACGATGCCACGAGTCTACTGGTGGTGTCAGAAATTAAATTCGGAGTCCCGAATTCAAAAATGGAATTTAACAACTTGGAAATTACGAATTCGGACGGCCAACTTTGGCGTCGAATTCAACCAATCAAACGTGCTCACAATGAAACAAAACTTAAAAGATAGGACTAGGGTTATACCAACTGTACATAGGAACCTGTGGCATGCCAGACGGAGCTGCGATGGAGGGATACGAACCGACGAAGTTGGCTCCACAAAACTGTCCAAAAATAATACAATTTAAACGGTCAACTTGGTGGCCGGTTTTGATGTATCAAACGAAAATTAACGGACGAAAATTGAAGAAAATGAAGAGCTATATACCAAAATTGAGACGGAGCAAGAAATCGCCGATCCAACGGTCGGATTTTTGAAAAAGGTGTGCGAAGTTGCAGCTTCGAAATGCCATTTCTGGATTCAACCCGCGCGCGTCACGACGGGACTTCGTGCAAAATGCACCAATAGACTGTTTGGATCGTCGAGGAGTTGGAGAACACCTCAGGGAGGTCGTCCAGGGTTCGCCGAAGCTGGGGGAGTACCGTGGCGGCGACGGTTGGCTGCGGTGGCACGGTGGTTGGCCGCGGGCTGCCGCGCGCGCCCTACTGCTGTTGCGTGTGCTGCGCTCTTGTCGCTGCTGCTGCGGCTGCATGAGCAGCTCGGGACAGGCCAGCCGGCCATGACGGTACGTGGTCGCCGGTGCCGCAGCTGCTGCTGCGCTATTGCCGTGCGCACTGTTCAGCAGCTCGCCGCTGCTGCTGTTGGTTCTCGATGGCGCGGCCAGCCAGCGGCGACGGCACGTAGGAGGGAGGAGGCTGAAGGGAGTGGCGGAGGTGGTTGTGCTCGTGGTGGTGATGGTGGTGGAGCTTGTGGGGTGGTGTCATGGAGTGGTGGTGGTTGTTCTCGTGGTGGTGATGGTGGTGGCACTCGTGGTGGTGATGGTATTCATAGGTGGTGGTGGCTGTGCTCGTGGTGGTGATGGTGGTGGAGCTCGTGGTGGTGTGGTGGTGGAGCTCGTGAAGATGGTGAGGGTGGTGATGTTGCTCTCTTGAAGAACGAAGAAGAAGAAGAAGAAGAAGAGAAAATGAATGAAATGAAAAAGGAGAAGGAGAAGGAGTGTGAAGAGGAGAAGAGGTTGTGATGGAAGAGAGGTGTTGTCGACTGAGAGAGGGGGGATGAGGTGATATTGATGGGGGTGAGTGTAAGGAGGTGAGGGGTAAGTGAGAGAGAGAGTGGTAGATATATTTGTGTGTGTAATATATATTATATAGAAAGATAGAGAGAATGAGAGGTAAATATGAAAGAGTAGGGGTAGTCGGCTGCCATAGGAGGAGGAGAGAGAGAGAGTGTGATTAAAGGAGGAGAAAAAAAGAGATATATATATATATATATTATATATAATATATATATATTAATATATATATATAATAAAACCGTTACCTTTATTGATAAAGAGGGTAATGAGTACATCCGACCTCATGGTAACAAGTACAAAGAAAAAAAAACGCACTACTCTAAAGCCCAAAGTGGAATAGACGGAAGATGACGACAACTCGAAAGCGACTTCCGAAACTGTCGCTTCACCTCCCGAACCAAGAAGTCCGATCCAGCACCACGTCCTTCATATCGATGCTTGTTCATGTTCTTCCAAAGCACCCAAATGATCGCACCAGCCAATGATCTCCGATGATGACTGCCCGGACCCCGCCACCACCTTTGAAGAAAGAACAGAAAATCACTATGCATCCGTGCCTTGAAGAAACCACGAAAAATAGACCAAACCGTCATAGCAAGATCCTCTTAGAAAAATATATGCTGAAGGTTCTCCCCATGCCCAACCTGACAGCAATGACACCTGGAAGCCAGATGGAAGCCAATCTTCTGAAGAATGTCATCAGTAGGAAGCCGGTTGTGACAGACCCGTCACATCAGAATGCTCCACTTCGTCGGAATACATTTGCCCCAAATATTAGAAAAGAGTGATGATGTAGGGTGAGAATTCCGACAACATCTCCAAGCCACAGCCAGCGTGAAAGAACCTTTCCGCTCACCCCAAACCAGAGAATCAGGAGCCGAAGTACATATCAGATTTGCCTCTCTGAGCCGCCCCGCTGCCCCTACTCCAAACTGATCCAAAAACAAAGACAGATCCCAACCAGTGGCTGTCCAAAAAGAACGAATAGCCGGACCACCATTATCAGAATTCCTTGTCCTCGAATCTCTGATCTTTCTTTCCCTAACCGAAAAAGCCCGAACAATCACCGTACGTGGGGGAAGAACCACCCTTCTCCCGGCCAATCTAGCCGACCTCCGAAGCTCTCCAGTGCCCAAGCGCTGTGAAGATGTCGAATCAGCATCTTCACCCCCAACCCGGTCCCCCATGCTGTTCACAATATGTCCCGTCCGGCCGACATCAGCAGATTCCCTCGCCTGTGTTCGACTCCGCCCCCGAATCCGTCTTCCCGTTCCGCGCCTGGTCCCAGAAGTCACTCTCTCAGCCGGTGGAATAGCAACACTATCCAACCGAGGACCCCCCAGAATCCAAGCCTCACACCTCGCATAACCCTCACCACGCCCAAGTCTAAACGAGATAAACGGTTCCGCCAATTTCCTCCCCCGCAAAATCCGTCGCCAAATATGAGAGCACTTGCTAGTCATAAACGCATCACAAGGATGACGCTTACGAAAATATTTAGATTTAAGAAGCTCCACCCAAAGGCCCTTTCCATGCCTTAACTTCCACCACAGCTTCATAGAAAAGGCATCCATAATATCATTCAGGCACTTGATCCCGAGGCCTCCTTCGGACTTAGTCCGAGTAACGAACCGCCATGCCAGCCAACTCCTCTTAGCCACCCCATCCTTGCTTCCCCAGAAGAAAGCCGCAAACATCCTCTCAATCGTCCTGAGAATGGCCCGGGAAGGACAGTATGCAGCCAATGTGTACATAGGGATAGATGAAAGTATATTCTTCATAAGGACCAACTTAACCCCAGGAGAAAGAATCTTGTTCTGCCAACCCGTCAGCTTCGAACGGATTTTATCCAGCAAATAGCTAAACATCCCCGCATTCCTTCTCCCGTAAGATAACGGGCAACCCAAATATGAGAATGGCAAGGTACCAGTACTAAATCCGAAGAGAGTAGAAATAGTCCGAGCACGATCCACACCCAAAGGTGTCGTAGTATAAAAGGCAGATTTAGAATAATTGATCTTCTGTCCAGAAACAGCCTCATACCTATGCAGTACTTGCTGAAGAGCACGTAATCCAGTAATATCCCCCGAAGTAAAGATAAGAACATCATCCACATAAGCCAAGTGCGAGATACGCGGTCCCCCAATCAGAGTGTGAAATGAAGATCTCCTATTGGAATCTTGAAGAAGCTTGAGGTTCCGAGAGAGTACCTCCGCAGCAATAATGAAGAGAGCCGGGAAAAGAGGATCCCCTTGCCGGATCCCTCTAGTCGCCGAGAAAAAATCTGTGGGAGCGCCATTGAGTAAAACTGCATACCGGGTATCCGCCAGGAGACGATAAATAAGATCACAGAAGACCTCATTAAAACTAAATCTCCGAAGAACCCTCAGGAGGAAATGCCAGTTAACTCTGTCATAGGCCTTCTGCATGTCCAGCTTAATAGCAACATTTCCACCATGGTTGGGTTCCCTCATAGAAGCCCCATATCCTGAGCAATAATGATGTTGTCCACAATCCCTCTCCCCTGAACAAAAGCACTTTGCTCCGAAGAAATAATTTTGGAAAGGTATTCCCGCAACCTGCAAGCAATAATCTTTGAAATAATCTTGTTACAAAAATTGCAAAGGCTAATAGGGCGGAAATCAGAAAGGTTCCTCGGGTGCTCGACTTTGGGGATAAGAAATAAGAAGGTATCCGAAACGGATATCGGAAGGCGTGCACCCAAGAAAAATGAACCAACGGCTTCCTCCACGTCAGCAGCAATAATGTCCCAACATACTGAGAAGAATCTCCCAGAAAAGCCATCCGGTCCGGCGCCACTAGCCGGGTCCATCCCCCGAACTATCTCCAACAGCTCCGCTCTGTTAGGGCAGCGAACAAGATCAGAATTATCCTCCATAGAAATAATACTAGGGATAACATCGAGGAAGGCGTCCTCATCAGCAATAGGCTCACCTCTAAACAGCTTCGAGAAGAATAAGGACGCCTCCATCGCAACCTCCGCGGTAGACCCAGTTTCTGATCCATCAGCCCGAATAATTTTCTGAATACCCATCTTTCTTTGCCTGCTCCTGGTGCACTCATGGAAAAAATGAGTATTCTTATCTCCTTCCAGATCCTATCTCAATCTGGCTTTTTGTTTCCAGAAAGACTCCTCAACCTGGACCTTTTGCTTCAATCTGGCAACGGCCTCCATCCAGGAAGCCCTCCCCCTCTCCGAAGGATGAAGCTCATAATCCTGCTCCGCCGCCAAGACAGCGTCCTCGGCCCGTCGGACCTCCTGAAAAACGTCTACTACTAAATATATATATATATATATTATATATATATATATAATATATATAACTTTTTTATTATATATATATATAATTATAATATATATATATATATATATATATATATATATATATATTATTATTATATATTATATATATATATTATATATATATTATATATATATATATATATATATATATATATATATATATTATGTGTATATATATATATATGTGTGTATAATATATACAAGGAGAGAGAAATAGATATTTTGAGTAGGAAAGAAGGCAAATACAATAGTGGGGTGTATGGGTAGTCATGACAGGGGTCACACCCAATTGGGTTGGGTGTTGGGCCAAGTTTGGTTGAGTTGGGGCCAATATTTAATTAAAATAACAAATTTAAACCAAATTAAATCATGGATGAAATTGGAACAAAAGGGAGATCAAATCGGTGGCACGCAAGTGGCACGTGCATAGTAGACTCAAAACAGGCCAGGGCCATATATTGGGTCGACTGGATTGGACCGATGTCGGGCTCGAAAATTAAGTTGGAAGTTTAGTCACGAATTACGACAGACGATAAATTAGTCTAAATTGACCCGAAAGTTGCACGAAGCAATTAGAGCACAAGGGAACAAGTTCGAGTGGGACACGATATATCAACATGAAGATAATCTCGTCTACTACAAACTTCAAGAAGAAAGTTTCTAGAGACTGGCATCCCTGATGCTCTAGAAATCCAAGTCACGGTAAAGAGCATTTAATGATTAAAATTAATTAAATTAAATAAATTATCGAGAATAAATTATTTAGAAAATTCAAAAATAAATTCCGGAAATTCAGGGGACTTACATCCTACCCACCTTATAAAATTTTGTCCTCAAAATTAAAGGTTGGTAGTGGGGTTAAAGCATGATAGAAGATTTAAGCAATATTTTAGACACGATCCAATAATGACGAGTTTTGCACGATCAAGATAATTAATTTAAAAATTGTTCAGGCACGATGAGGAATTTTGGCACGATTGAATCATGATACGAACAAAATCATAGTGCATGATTTCAAAAATAAATCAAGTCATTGGGGCACGATTTTAGAGACAGTTTGGTGAATCGAAGATACAAATGAAGTTCAAGTACGGGATGATCTGTAGGACTTAGGTTGATAGAAAATTAACCTGAAAGTCATACAGGCCAGATCAGGATGAAAAGCTAACCATGGCCAAAACAAGGTTTGGCATGGTTAAGATGAAATTTCAGACACAAACAAAATCGAAATCAAGGTCTTATAGGCCCGATCAAAGATTAAAGAGTATGATTAATAAAATCATGAAATATGATCCAAGTTCGAACGTGATTAAAATTGGAAATAGTCTAAGTTCACTTGGCACGATCTAGATATGACAACGAAATCAAAACTTGAGCTTCGTCCGGTTAAAATCGAGTCAAAACATTGATTAACAGGATTTCAGCTCGATGAAATTAGATTTAGGATTATACATAGTCACGATCAAGACAAAAATGATGTGGTTAGGTATTGTTAGGAATAAATAATACTTAGCATAAACAGTGATCGAGAATTTAACCACCTGGTCATGAGTGAAATCAAGACTCAGACGCGTTAAAAATTTGTGATGATTAACCACTTAGGAACGATTTAGAATAGAACGGAAAATCGAAAATCTAGTCATGATCAGGAATGAAACCTGAGCACGAGTGACTAGGAATCAAAATTCAAGTACGAAGGAGATCTATTTCGACACAGTCGATTAGGGTTCAAGATTTTTAGCACGATTTGAGGGTTAAGATTATCAAGATCATGAAAATCAAAGTCGGATAGTCATAATCTAAAACAGGGCTAAGAGAAGCAAATGGAGAGAAAATTTTGAGTATAGCACGATTGAGAGATAGATTTGATAGAAATCAGATTATAGGTCACATAAGCACGATCAAGATCCAAGTTCAGTTTTGAAAGACGATAAATCATGAATTCAAAATCCAGGTCTTAAAAGCACAATTTAGGAAGGAACCCAAGTCAATTAGGCACGGTAGAAAGTCAAACATGTTTAATTCTAACACGACTAATTTTGTAGTCACACTAATTAGTCGTGATTGAAAGTCAAAAAATTTAGGCACGAGTTTGAGGCAAGATAAATGTATAATTATGATCGTTAAAATTACGATCAAATAATTCAAGTCGGCTTAGTCATGCCAGGTCATCTGGGTACGACTAAGCACAATGAGTTCAGATATAATCAGAAAATTTAATCAGGGTCGAAAAGAGTTTAGGCACGAGTGTCCAAAATCTAAACATGATCAAAATTGGAAGTGAATGCACGGGGTTAATAGCATTGAAATCTAACCACGATAAACAAATTAGTCTCAAAACGATCTAAGTTAATCAACTTTCGAGTAAATCAGAATTTGGACAAGATGGAGAATAAGATCAACGAAGGCTGGGCACGAGCATCCAAGGATGAAAATTCAAGTCACAAAGGAATTTGAAGTCATCTAGAGTCTAGTCAGCAACCAAGACTCTTTGGCACGATAAACAAGACGACCAAAATTGATTGGTCATGGACAGAAGGGAATCAAAATCTTAATAGTATCAAAATTTAAGAAAAATTGAGATATGAAGATTTCAAAATTTTCAGAGTTTTTAAGTGTAGATAACAGATGTAGATGAGATAGGTGATTGGTATAATCAAGACATAGCTAAACAAGTCAAAGGAATGATGGCAAGATGAGGAAATCATCATACGATGAGAAAAGAAATGAATGATAAGTCGAAAAATAAGGGTATGAATTGTCCTCATCATTTGGTCAAAAAGAAGTGAATCAATTTAAGATACGACATGATAACCATACACGTCTATCCAAAACCATGATGCCAGAATTTATGCCACGCCAGTAAGTATAGCTGTAATAAACGATAGAGTACATAACTAAGGTATACATCCTATAATCATGTCATCTAGATTCCTTACCACGCCAACCGGTATGGCTGCAAGAGAATCTAAATTCCATAACTAGGATAGTATATCCAAAATCAGGCTCCATGTCCCTGTCATGCTAGCTAATATGGCTGCGATAAATTCTAAACCCCATGAATAAAGTAGACATTTACCGTTTCTGTCGTCTCCATCAAATATGTTTATCAGGATATCTTAACTCAATCCTTAAAAACTTATCTCAAACAAAATCAAAATCGAAGTCAATAACAAATGAACATCAAGATTTAAAATTCAACAACGAATCAAAGATAAGTAAATGGAAACTAGCGGAAACAGATTCCGAGATAGGGTTTAGAAAAAATTCTCAAGAGATGTCCAAAGGTACTATCTAGGTCAAGATAAAAGGAAATCATTGGAATATAATCTAAAACAATCTCAACCTGATATGAGACTGGCAGATCATATTCTCATCTCAACCTAGAAGATATATAAGTTCAACTTATACCTTCTCTCTGGGGTCCACAAACTCATTCCAAGAAAGAATAAAGTTGATAACAGACAGATGTTTCAGAAATCAGACGGACAGAAACAAATGGGAAAAGTTTTGAAAAGTTCGAAATAAGATTCTCAAGGGTCATCCCTGGAATCTACCAAGAGTTCCTAATATGTGACTGAGTACCAAATTCCTAAATATTCCATGACTCAACCTTAATCCTAGGACAGGCTCGCAGTAGTACAGATGCCACTCCCCGTTCCCGGAATGCGTATTATTTTTTCATGTACAACTATATATTATTTAATATTTATCATGTATATCCTGTATTTAAATTCCTATAATTTCATGTTAATTAATTATCTTCTCTTTAATTTTCATGTTAATTATTATCTGCTCTTAATTTTTATGTTAATTAATTATCTGCTCTTTAATTTTCATGTTAATTAATTATCTGCTCTTTAATTTTTATGTTAATTAATTTTCTGTAATTTTTATTCCTGCATTTTATTTCTGTATTTTATTTCCTGCTGTTATTCCCTGCTTTTAGTCTTGCTTTTGGTTCGGCCTAGATTGGGTTTTCTCGGGTTCATGGTGGTTCACATGAATCGAACCCCTACCTACCACCCCTTCCATATTTAAAGCCCCCATCCCCTTCTCTCTCCTCATAACTTTCCTTCACCATTACTTTTCTTCTTCCTCACCACTCTCTTCCACCAACCAACAGCAAGCAAGTACATCTTGCTTCTTGCTTCCCACTTGGAGAACCATTTTTATGGTTCATTTGTCTTCCTCTCATGATCCTGAGAGAGTTTAGTACTTAACATTTTTGATTTCTTTGGCTTGTCTCTTCTAGATCTAGTTTGTTCTCGGTTGTCCATGGATTCTGAACCATGGGAACTTCATTTCTGGCTTGGAACGAAGGTTCAGTCACGCACACGTCTTTACGTGTCTGCGTGAATTTTCAGTCACGCACACGTCTTTACGTGTCTGCGTGAATTTTCAGTCACGCACACGTTCTTGCGTGTCAGCGTGACATTTCAGTTACGCACACGTCTTTGCGTGCGTGCGTGGATTTCTTATCATTTTCCACGCTTACTTTTCACGCTCACGTTATGAGTGCGTGAATTACCCTCACGATCACGCTGTGCGTGCCAACGTGAACCACTTTTCACGCTCACTCCTGCTAGACTTGTTGGCGTGACTTGTTGGCCTTAGCCTAGACCTGTTGGCGTGACTTTCTGACCTGGGTGTTTTTATTTATTCTATAATTTATTCATCTAATGGTGGCATGATAGTTCTCCTATTATATCCTTATGCCTTTTGCATGAACTCGATAATCTTAGCATGTTAATATTTTTAATACATATGGTTGTGTAGAACGTGTCCTGTGTCTTGATTGGTTTATGGATACCCAGTAAGACTGGAACTTGACCTTGAGAGTTATAGACTCGACCCATTTAATACTAATTGACTTTCATGCCTTGTCACCATTGATGACGATGGTTATCTTGACTAAAATTGATCATGCGTTCCTAGTTGGAACTAAGAGACTGGCTAGTCGTCTTATTGAATTGAATGAATGAGACACGTTCATGTTATGAACTATTGTAATCGACTGGCTGATCCCGAATATTGACATACAGGCACATGCAGGCTTCAAACCATTTATTTATTTATTTATTTATTTATTTATTTATTTATTTTATAAAAGAAGCATGTGTACTTTATGGTCAAGGCATGATTATTCCGTGGTTAGTTTGGATTGTTGCATTACGCTATGTAAGACCTACAACCTAACCGCACTGGTATCGTTGTAAAGTTGTGCATATCGTACCCCGTACGAAAGTACTCATTTGAATGACCATGATCCACGGCATGGGATTTCACTCAACATAGAGACTATTAAGTTAAATAAAATAATGATTGCATGGAGAGAATGGATCCCCGAGTTCTTACATGGCAGCCCTCTTGGGACTAGTAGTGCCCGACAGGCCGGCTGGTTCCCACAGATACTGTAAACCTGCCACACGGGCAGGGAGCGGTATCTGCTTATATTATTATTGTATATTATATATTGATGACGGGCGTCCCGCTGGGACTCGTCTAATTCATGATTGGCGCAATTGATTGACTGGATAGACTAGCCTTGCTCACACATAGTAAGAACTGAGAAATCTTTATTACATAATTCCAGGATAACTTGGGACTCACAATAGCAAGCCGTAGGAGTTGATTGGCCGTTCAAGATGATTTGTTTGTGTACTGTACCTACTTTATTGCCTAACTGAGATGATCAGAATGTCAGGACATGACGGGCCAACTTCTGTCCTTGTTTGGTTGGGAGGTTGGTTCGAAGTGTCGTGATGTTATGTGAATCCTAGTTGAAAGCAGAGATCTATTATTATATTCTCTTACTTACTGGTTTAATCCTTCATATCGTCCTTCCTTGTGGTACTTGCTATTAGAGGTCTAACCTCTCTGGTTTTGCATGGCCAGATTTAGAGCCGGTTCCCGAGGACTCAGCTTACTTCCACCTCCAAGATGGTCAATACTAGGGGAATGATCGCAGGAGGACTCGAGTGGGTTCCTTACTCACCGCTCGTTTTGTTATTTACTTTATACTTAGCCGTTTGGCACCGACATGTTAGTCGGATTATCTTGTACTTACTTTTACATAATTGTAACTAAGTCAGACTGCAGCTGATAACAATTGTGTATACTTGCTATATCATCTGGCTATGTTTTGTAAAGCCAGATCTCAAGAACATTTTGACTAAGCGTTTGGGACGCCTTACTGCTTTACCTTACATGTTCTCTATTTTTGCTTCTTGCTTGAATGATTGAGACAATAGATGTGAAGTGACCATAGAAACTTTTATGTAGTATGCACCCCCTCGTCTGGTTAGACAACATTGATCGTATTATACGATATTCATCCTACCCGTAATACGTAGCTGGCTGAGTCATTCCTCCGCTCTCCAGTATTCTGGTTTTGGGGCGTGACAAGGTTTTAGTGGTGGCCTATGCAGGTCTGATTTCAGACTTGTGGGGTATTTTGATTTATAGGTCTCAATCACACTTGTCCCCCTTGATCTCATGATTCGTTGTTCTCAACCCTTGCTTGACATTCCGGTATCCTTTGACTTCATTGATCCTTCATGTCCGGTTGTTTGATTGTTTTCTTGTCCCTTTTCTTAGGGGTACTTCATCCGCATCGGTCAGAGCTGGACAGCAACAACAAGGGCAACATGGGCAACATGACCAGGTTGGTCAGCAACAAGGGCCAGTCTCACCTCAGGAGACTATCCAAGAAGAAGTGATAGTAGAACCAGCAGCTGGACCGCAGTATCCGAAGAAGTTCCAACACCACCCATAGTTTCGCCTACCCCTGTGGAAGTGGACACACCAGCCCTTCTGGAGATCATGAGAGGTATGATGGCTACTCAGCAACATCAGATGTTAGCCCAGCAGCGCATGCACACTCAGCTACAAGAGCAGAATGTGTTGCTCAACCAAGGATTGCAGACGGCTTTGGAAAGAGGAGTGAGGACTGATTCAGGAGCATCAGCCAGGTTTTGCAAGTACAACCCCCGCCGTTTCGAGGGCACGGAGGATGCCATCTCAGCAGATGCATGGCTTAAGGATATTGAGGCTATTCTGATAGCAGCTAAGGTACCGGCAGAAGAACGTGTGGATCTAGTGAAGTTGTTACTTCAGGATCTCGCACGTGATTGGTGGGAATCAGAGGAAGTAGGCATCAGACGTCCTGTGGCTTGGGACGATTTCACTGCAAGATTCAAGACCAAGTACTATGGAGTTGTGGCACGATTTGAGCTACAACAGAAGTTTATCAACCTTAGGCAGGCCGGCAAGACTGTAGATGTTTATGCAGCAGAGTTCTGCAGATTGAGTAGATTCGCCCCAGAGATGGTAGCAACAGAGAGCCAGAAGGCCATGAGGTTTCAGCAAGGGTTTCATCTTGAAATCTTGCAATTGATAGAGGGGCACAATTACCAAACTTTTGATGAAGTATTGACGGCAACTCGAAGGCATGAGATCACCATTCAGAGGCTTGCGACAAGGACTGGGGGTCAGAAGAGATCCCACAGTCAGATTGAAGGAGGAGGGGGAGCAGCATCCCGAACAACAGCACCATCCACTGGCATTCGTATCCACGATGTGGCGGTACGAGGACCAGCACCACCCAGGCAGCAGCAACAGCAACAGAGGAAGAACCAGCAACCCCCGACGGGCTGCACTTATTGTGGGAAGATAGGGCACACTAGAGAGGTGTGTCGGACATTGAATGGACTGTGTCTGATATGTGGAAATCTAGACCATCGAGTTACCACATGTCCCATGAATTCGAGGTCAGGAGGACCAGGACAACAGTTTTTTGCTCTGCCAGCACCAGGGGCAGGCCAGTATCGAGGACCAGCGGTGGCAGTAAGGCCGTTGGCACAGCGTTCATTAATGCCGCAGGCTCAGATGTTTCGGCAGCAGGGCCGCCGATGCAGCAACACCCATAGACCACCCCAGCATCATCAAGGAAGGGGCCAGCAGCAACATCAGGCTAAGCCGCAACATGGGAACCAACAAGGAGGTCGAGGGCAAGCATTCACTCTGTCCTTGGAAGAGGCATTGGCATCAGGAGATGTTGTGGCAGGTAACATTCTCGTCGCCTCATATCCCGCAGTAGTATTGTTTGATTCGGGAGCATCCCATTCATTTATATCTGCACAATTTGCGACACGACTAGGAGTGGAGTTCGAGGCATTGCCAGGAAGGTTGAATATACTCACTGGTAATGGGCTCGTAGGAGTTAGTAGAGTTATTTTAGCATGTAGCATTGTAGTTTGCGGGCATTCCTTACCCGCCCGGTAGATAGAATTTCCTGTTGGAAATTTTGACGTTATCTTAGGCATGGACTGGCTGAAAGACAGTCATGCGACAATAGATTGTCGTAGAGGGAGTGTATCTTTTGATATTCCAGGCATGAAGAGATTCACCTTAGTCAGATCAGAGGCAACTCAACAAGAGCAGGGAGTAATCACGACGATGGAAGAAGTTCAGATTCCGAAGGTAGTTAAAGAGTTTCTAGACGTATTTCCTGAAGAACTTCCAGGTCTACCACCGGTCAGAGATATTGAGTTCAGTATAGAATTGGAACCAGAAACTAAACCGATATTAGATCGGGTTTACAGAATGGCGGATTCAGAGCAGGCCAAGGTATATGAGCACATAGAGGAACTGAAGGAGAAGAAGTTCATCCAAGCTAGTGTGTCACCATGGGCAGCACCAGTGGTACTTATGGAAAAGAAGGACGGATCATCCAGATTGTGTATTGACTACAGGAAGCTTAACGCGGCAACAGTGAAGAACAAGTACCCACTACCCAGGATTGACGACTTTTTGATCAGTTGAGCAAAGCTAGAGTTTTCTCCAAGATAGATCTTCGTTCAGGGTACCATCAGGTGAGGGTTCGAAAGGAAGATATTCCCAAGACAGCATTCAGGTCGAAGTATGGGCATTATGAATTCTTAGTAATGCCGTTTGGTTTGACCAATGCTCCAACAATATTCATGGATTTGATGAATCTCATCTTTATGCCATACTTAGACCAGTTTGTTTTTTTTGTTTCTTGACGACATTCCGTATACTCTGCTAGTGAAGAGGAGCATGAAGACCACCTCAGGAGAGTGTTACAGGTTCTGAGAGAGAACCAGTTGTATGCCAAGCTCAGCAAGTGTGAGTTTTGGTCGGATCACATTTCATTTTTGGGTCACATCATATCAGGAGCTGGAGTAGCAGTAGATCCCAAGAAGGTAGAAGCAGTAGAGAGTTGGCCAGTACCCAAGACCGTGGCAGATGTGCGAAGCTTCTTGGGATTGGCAGGATATTACAGAAGGTTTGTGTCAGACTTTGCAAGGCTTTCAGCACCCATGACCCTTGACCCGGAAGGATGTGCCATTTGTTTGGTCGGCAGAATGTCAGGCATCCTTTGAGATTTTAAAGCAGAAGTTGATATCAGCACCTATTCTTACATTGCCAGTTGGACCCGGAGGTTTTACAGTATATTATGATGCGTCAGGTAAAGGACTTGGATGTGTCCTTATGCAACATGGGAAGGTGATAGCATATGCATCTAGGCAGCTTCGGGACCACGAGAAGAATTACCCAACTCATGATTTGGAGTTGGCGGCAGTAGTGTTTGCTCTGAAGCTATGGAGGCATTACTTGTATGGTGACCGAGTGGACATGTACACAGACCATAAAAGTCTAAAGTACATCTTTACTCAGAAGGAACTAAACATGAGGCAGAGAAGATGGCTGGAGTTGATCAAGGATTATGATGTGGAGCATCAGTATCACCCAGGCAAGGCTAATGTAGTAGCAGACGCTCTTAGCAGAAGAGGCGGCGCATTTATATTGACAACACAGAGGCATATCTTAGAAGACCTTCAGGAGATAGTGTAGTGCCCCGTCCCGCAAAGTCAATCGGTGGAATCGAAACGCCGACGGCGTTGGAACTAAGCCTTGCAACGGCTTGCTCGGAGACATCGCTCAGGTGGGGTAGTTTCGGTGAACTCTCCTCATCTTTGCCTTCACATAATAAATCGTGTTTTCAACTTGCACAAGTTAGGCTTGATAATAAAAGCTACGCATCCACATAGCTAAGGGAATAATCCCGATGGGTCAAAGTGAGTTAGAACATGGAAAACGTCCCACGGTCGGCTTAGAGTTGGTGCACGGCGTGCTTTGAAAATGACACTCGGTCCTTCGCCCCGTGGCTTGGGAGAAGGAAAGTTGGTCTGCGGTACAAAAGCTGAGAGTTAGCCTAAGTCATAGGCGTCGCCCGCACTAATGCTTGCTAAAGCATGCACGGTCCTGTCCCGCAAGGCTTGGCATAGCCTTTGCTCGTCCCTTGGGTTAAGTTGTAGGCTTGAGTGAGTTAGGCAAAGTAATGCCGGTCGACCTAAGTTATTCTACGTACTGTCCCGCTCATTCTGCGGTTGTCAAGTTAAATAGTCCCACGATTCCAAGGCCCGTCATATGAAGTATGACTTGGGCGACAGCGTTGTGTAGAACACGAGTCGGTTTAGAGGCACGAGCCACGGTTAGTTCAGTGGAAAGTTATCCACGGTCGGTCGACACTTAAAGGAAACACGCTATGTTCAAGTTAAGTTGGAAGGCTATGCAGTAGCCGTTCCCTGAGTTCAGAGCGTTAAGTCTAAGCGATGGTTAGTCGCCGAGGCAACCCTGGTTAGGGGCTCTGCAAAGGAAGTATGAAAAATGGAAAGAGTAAAACAACCAGGTAAATGGATTGATCACATAAGAAATTAAAGCCCCAAACTGTATTCTAAAACACTCCATGTAACCCTTATGAACTTGGGCAACTTGTCGACAAGGGGTGGTTTCTTCGAGCGGAATTTCGGGGCCACGGGACCGTCTCGGCCTAGGAAGAAACTGTTTGTAGCCGCGCTGGTTAGGCAACGCTGGAAAGGCAATCGGTAAGACGGGACTTGCATCGGGGCTCGCTACCCTGCGTGCAGTGGGTCCCGTATTACCAGGCTACGTCCAAGGCGGCTGGTTAGGCCAATCCCATAACAAACACTTAATAATAATTGTTTTTCGACTAACATGGTAAGGTTTGTGTCGGCACGGGCGGCAATCCGTGTGTGTGCCTTTGGATTGAGTTGAACATGTATGAGTTAAAGAGACACAATGTCGGAGCCTAAGATTTGGCTACAGCGAAAGCGACGTGCTTCGGCACGAGATGTGGCGTCGACTGTTAAGTTGCGAGTTAAGTCAAAAAGGGCCGTAGGGCATGTTGTGTGAAGTTACGTTGAGTTATGAGGCACGGCCGCGTTGTCACAACACAAGTATAAGCAAGACTAAACAAGGAGGCGCTGCCTCGGAGATATTGAAACACGAATTGAGTTATGGCACGACCGAGTCGTTACGTCCCAAAGTTTGGCTAGAAAGACAGGTATAAGTCGGTGCGTCAACAATACAAGCACGAGAAAGGGCTAGAGGCAAGGAAATGAGTCTTTCGTGTAGTTGCGTCTCTGATTATGGCCGTAAGGCAAACACGACTTGATAGATTAACGTTGTTGGCACGAGGAGTGGTCTAGAGACAAAGTATGAGTTAATGTTGACATTGTAAGCACGGGATGGTTCCGATACACAAGTTGCGCTAAGGCGCCGGTCCTAAAACTGATCCTAAGGCAAGACTAGAAAGACAATCGAAAGGGCTTAAGCTGCACAAAGTAAATGAACGTGTAGGTTTTGTATGGGTGGGCGAGGAGCTCACTCCACCAGTACAGTGGTACTGACACCCACATAGTGTTTCATGTGCAGGCACAGGTAGAAGCTCGTGGCGCGGAGCTCGCTTGGATGCGTCGAGGCACGGAGTTCCTTGGCGAGTACAAGCGTGCGGTCGCGGGATTTGAAGACTTATACAGGACATAATGTATGGACATCGCCTTCCGAAGCTTCCGCTGGATTCAAGCATTTGTATCGAGAGATGAGAGAGAGCAGAGTGAATTGTAATCGAGAGAAAAGTGAGCCTGAGAGACTTGTAATTGGCCTTGCGCCCACAAATGTAATCCTGTATTCAATATCAATAAAGAGATTCTTTTGAGTTACTTGTGTTCATGTGTTCTTCTTTAAATTCCGCTGCAATGTATTCGATGTTTTCTGCTTTGGACTTCTGAGCGACGACCCCGTCGCCGCCGATGGAATCGGCCGTTATGGAATTGCCTTGCACGAGCGCAATCTAGGCTCGTGCGGCATCACGCCTTAGCGAGGACGATCGCTCCTACGGGAGCGGGGCGTGACATAGTGGTATCAGAGCACGGCTTTACGTCCTTGAACCGTCGATTGAATTCTTTAACTTCGATGTTTTCGCAAAACTCTGTTGCTTCCGCAAGTTGTTATCGTTGGTGCGCTCTCTCTCAAATGTCCCTCGGCATGTCCATATAATAAGTCTAAATATTTTCGAAAGCTCGTACAAGCGTTCGATCTAACGCATCGGTAGGCCGTTGCCAAATGCGTCGATAAGGCCTTTGTGCCGAACGTTGCAAACTTGACTCGATAGAAAGTATATGCTAATGTTAGCAAAAGTCGCACGTGTGCCCGAATAGTCCTACGTTGACCTTAACAAGTCGCGTGCATGTCTAATTAGTCCAACGTCGACCCTAGCAATTGAGCGTGCAAACTCGGAATATAGTTCGATAGGATGGCTATGCACACGGCCTTTTGGCTAAGTTGTGTTTCGCGTCGCGCACCTTGACTTTTGGTGCAAACGAGTCGCGAGTGATATTAAGTATCGTTCGGTCGGGAACGGAGATATACTTAGAGTGTCTATCGATAGGAACGCTATCGGACTAACGCTTAGGCGTACACGGAAGATTGATTTGGATTTTGAGGAAATAGTACGAACGACTTAGTGCGTCGATACGACGCGAGCGACTACGTTAGCGATTCGTCGAACGAATCTGAAGGATATCTTAGCGCATGACGCGAACATGATTGAGGACTAGATCGTGTGGCTTAAATCCGAGTGGTGTATGTGATAGGTTCGAAGAAGAATAAGAATGAGTGTCGACGACTAGTCGAGTGGCTCGAATCCGAGTGGTGTATGGTTCGTCTTGGAAATTGTTCGAGTAAATATTGAGGATTACGAGTATGTCGGCGAGGCGATGCGATCGCGCAAAGCCTTAGAACGCGTTACGCTTAGTTGGTCGTGACTTCGAATGTCTCGAACGAGCATCTCGTTCGGACAACTTGTGAATGAGCAACACGAGTTAGAAAATGATTCGGAACGATGAATGAAAATGATTGGTCTTGATCGAGGAAACTTAGAGGATCGCGCGTGCGATATCGGATTGATGCAAATGAAATGTGACTTGAGTTTTGAACAACGATCTTGAAACGAGCTTGAGGAAAAGCGACTGAACTTGATCTTGAGTATTGAGAAAATGGTGGAATTTCCAACTCGGACAACAGCATCAACGCACGACTCGAAATTGGTTGCAAAGGAAGATCGTCAGGTTACGCATATCATCGATGGTATTGAGGCGTATCAAAAATCGATATGCGATAACTCGGGGGTACTCTGACTCGGCAAATGACGATCGTGCAAATGTCATTATTTCGATGGATGTTATAATCGAGATGTTAAAATGTGTCGAGGTCAAGATAGACTTGGCTCGAGGATTTTCTAAGTTGAACGAATGACGATCGAACTTGGCTTGGATGAAAACTGGAATGTTTGGATTTGCTTTGTCGATAACCACAACGTTGACGTTCTTGTCTTATGCGAGCGCTACTCCAGCCTCGCACATGCGTCACGCCGATTAGGGCGATCACTCTGCGTGAGCGCTGGTATGGTGATTCATACAGCGGGAGTGGTCGAACTTGCACGGTGCGACAAATTTGTGCTTCGACTTGTGGTTTGACGCGAAGATAGACTCGTGATTGAATTGGTGTGCTTGTCGATTAAACTTGAGGATTGAATAGGTCCAATCCGCGTAATCGAGAATGAATAAGTCTAAACTCAAACAAGAGTTACGCCCCGATGAGAATGATTATTCCGTGGGAGCGTTGCGTGGTGATTCACGAACCGCCGTGGATAATCGGACTCGCGTGAGATTGGGGTGCAACGTATTGTCGAGCTAGATGACCTCGTGATCGAATACATGAATTGGTTAGAATTGGTGATTGAACGGATTGGAATTCTGCGCAAAGAACGCGTTGATGCGAATAGGTGATCGTGCTTGATGTTTAGAAATCTGAGTGACGCAAGCGTGGGTAGAAGATCCCGTACTACCGACTTTGGTTTGACCCTAGGATTGGGGTCAGTGTTGGCATTATTGTTGGGGAACTATGATTCCAATCCTGACATTGACTTAGCCTCGCAAAAGATTGGCCTAGCGGATAGGCGAAACGCCCCTGTTGCAAGTGTTATCAATCGAAGGATTGATCTTGAGGATTGGTTTGAATGTATAATGTGAATCACGAACGTAGGAAACCCTGCTCACGAGACTCGGCTGACATGCATATATTTCAGGGACGCCTGGGTATGTGCACGATGCGACTCGAGTGAGAATGACAAATTTTCTATCATGCGGCTTTGCTGAATGCATGTATTTTGGGGGACGCTTGGAATGCATGCACGATCCAGCCAAGTGATACGACGAGTTCAAGCAAGGCTTGAAAGATGGGAGCGTGTCGAGATCTTGAAATGTGTTAAAAGAAAGATTGATAGTCGTGCGAGCGTAGCTCGTAATCGAAGGAACGCGTAGGTGTATGCGTACGATTAAGTCTTGGCCATAGAAATGGTAGGATGACTTGCCTTCAGGAAAGTCTCGAGGACGAGACTTGTTCTGAGTGGTGTATGTTGTAGTGCCCCGTCCCGCAAAGTCAATCGGTGGAATCGAAACGCCGACGGCGTTGGAACTAAGCCTTGCAACGGCTTGCTCGGAGACATCGCTCAGGTGGGGTAGTTTCGGTGAACTCTCCTCATCTTTGCCTTCACATAATAAATCGTGTTTTCAACTTGCACAAGTTAGGCTTGATAATAAAAGCTACGCATCCACATAGCTAAGGGAATAATCCCGACGGGTCAAAGTGAGTTAGAACATGGAAAACGTCCCACGGTCGGCTTAGAGTTGGTGCACGGCGTGCTTTGAAAATGACACTCGGTCCTTCGCCCCGTGGCTTGGGAGAAGGAAAGTTGGTCTGCGGTACAAAAGCTGAGAGTTAGCCTAAGTCATAGGCGTCGCCCGCACTAATGCTTGCTAAAGCATGCACGGTCCTGTCCCGCAAGGCTTGGCATAGCCTTTGCTCGTCCCTTGGGTTAAGTTGTAGGCTTGAGTGAGTTAGGCAAAGTAATGCCGGTCGACCTAAGTTATTCTACGTGCTGTCCCGCTCATTCTGCGGTTGTCAAGTTAAATAGTCCCACGATTCCAAGGCCCGTCATATGAAGTATGACTTGGGCGACAGCGTTGTGTAGAACACGAGTCGGTTTAGAGGCACGAGCCACGGTTAGTTCAGTGGAAAGTTATCCACGGTCGGTCGACACTTAAAGGAAACACGCTATGTTCAAGTTAAGTTGGAAGGCTATGCAGTAGCCGTTCCCTGAGTTCAGAGCGTTAAGTCTAAGCGATGGTTAGTCGCCGAGGCAACCCTGGTTAGGGGCTCTGCAAAGGAAGTATGAAAAATGGAAAGAGTAAAACAACCAGGTAAATGGATTGATCACATAAGAAATTAAAGCCCCAAACTGTATTCTAAAACACTCCATGTAACCCTTATGAACTTGGGCAACTTGTCGACAAGGGGTGGTTTCTTCGAGCGGAATTCCGGGGCCACGGGACCGTCTCGGCCTAGGAAGAAACTGTTTGTAGCCGCGCTGGTTAGGCAACGCTGGAAAGGCAATCGGTAAGACGGGGACTTGCATCGGGGCTCGCTACCTGCGTTGCAGGGGTCCCGTATTACCAGGCTACGTCCAAGGCGGCTGGTTAGGCCAATCCCATAACAAACACTTAATAATAATTGTTTTCGACTAACATGGTAAGGTTTGTGTCGGCACGGGCGGCAATCCGTGTGTGTGCCTTTGGATTGAGTTGAACATGTATGAGTTAAAGAGACACAATGTCGGAGCCTAAGATTTGGCTACAGCGAAAGCGACGTGCTTCGGCACGAGATGTGGCGTCGACTGTTAAGTTGCGAGTTAAGTCAAAAAGGGCCGTAGGGCATGTTGTGTGAAGTTACGTTGAGTTATGAGGCACGGCCGCGTTGTCACAACACAAGTATAAGCAAGACTAAACAAGGAGGCGCTGCCTCGGAGATATTGAAACACGAATTGAGTTATGGCACGACCGAGTCGTTACGTCCCAAAGTTTGGCTAGAAAGACAGGTATAAGTCGGTGCGTCAACAATACAAGCACGAGAAAGGGCTAGAGGCAAGGAAATGGAGTCTTTCGTGTAGTTGCGTCTCTGATTATGGCCGTAAGGCAAACACGACTTGATAGATTAACGTTGTTGGCACGAGGAGTGGTCTAGAGACAAAGTATGAGTTAACGTTGACATTGTAAGCACGGGATGGTTCCGATACACAAGTTGCGCTAAGGCGCCGGTCCTAAAACTGATCCTAAGGCAAGACTAGAAAGACAATCGAAAGGGCTTAAGCTGCACAAAGTAAATGAACGTGTAGGTTTTGTATGGGTGGGCGAGGAGCTCACTCCACCAGTACAGTGGTACTGACACCCACATAGTATTTCATGTGCAGGCACAGGTAGAAGCTCGTGGCGCGGAGCTCGCTTGGATGCGTCGAGGCACGGAGTTCCTTGGCGAGTACAAGCATGCGGTCGCGGGATTTGAAGACTTATACAGGACATAATGTATGGACATCGCCTTCCGAAGCTTCCGCTGGATTCAAGCATTTGTATCGAGAGATGAGAGAGAGCAGAGTGAATTGTAATCGAGAGAAAAGTGAGCCTGAGAGACTTGTAATTGGCCTTGCGCCCACAAATGTAATCCTGTATTCAATATCAATAAAGAGATTCTTTTGAGTTACTTGTGTTCATGTGTTCTTCTTTAAATTCTGCTGCAATGTATTCGATGTTTCTGCTTTGGACTTCTGAGCGACGACCCCGTCGCCGCCGATGGAATCGGCCGTTATGGAATTGCCTTGCACGAGCGCAATCTAGGCTCGTGCGGCATCACGCCTTAGCGAGGACGATCGCTCCTACGGGAGCGGGGCATGACAGATAGGCATCGAAGTTATACTTCCTAGTGATGTAGGAGTTTTAGCAAGTCTGCAAGTTCAATCCGACTTGGTAGACAGGATCAAGGCAACTCAGGCACAAGACCCAAGGATTCAAAAGCTTAGGGCAGAATGTGAGTCAGGACTCAGGAAGGAGATGAGAATTCATGAAGATGGTACACTTAGGTTTGGATCACGTCTATGTGTGCCTAGTAGAGATATCAGACAGGAGGTTATGGCAGAAGCTCACAGTTCTCAGTATTCTATTCACCCTGGAGGGACCAAGATGTACCAAGATATCAAGCAGCATTTCTGGTGGAACGGGATGAAGAGGGAGATAGCTAGATTTATTCCCGTTGCTTGATATGTCAGCAAGTGAAGGTAGAACAGCAGAGGCCAGCTGGGTTATTGCAACCGCTTCCTATCCCGGAATGGAAATGGGAGCATATTACAATGGACTTTGTGACCGGTTTACCAAGATCACCAAGTGGTAAGGACACTATTTGGGTGATAATGGACCGACTTACAAAGGTAACACACTTTCTTCCTTTCAGAGTAGGGCAATCTACAGAAAAGTTGGCAGAGTTATATATACAACAGATAGTCAGGCAGCATGGAGTCCCTGTCAGTATTGTGTCGGATCGAGATACCCGCTTTACATCACATTTCTGGAAGAGCTTACATCATAGTCTGGGTACCAAGTTAAGATTTAGCACGGCTTACCATCCGTAGATGGATGGGCAATCAGAAAGAACGATTCAGACCTTAGAAGACATGTTGCGAGCTTGTACTCTAGATTTTGGAGGGTCTTGGGAGAGTCACCTGCACTTGGTCGAGTTCTCATACAACGATAGTTATCAAGCCAATATCCAGATGGCGCCATTCGAAGCACTATATGGTAAGAAGTGCAGGTCACCGCTTGCATGGGATGATATCGGGGAGAGAAAGATGTTAGGCCCAGAAATGATTGTTCAGACGGTTGAAGTGGTTAAGGAAATTAGAGAGCGACTTCGAGTTGCGCAGGACCGGCATCGTCATTGGGCGGACCAGCATCGTAGGCCGTTAGAGTTCTCTGTTGGGGACCACGTATTCTTGCGGATCTCACCTACTCGTGGGGTCATTAGATTTGGCGTTCGCGGGAAATTGAGTCCGCGGTACGTGGGCCCATTTGCTATCCTTGATCGGATAGGCGATGTTGCTTATCGTTTATCCCTCCCACCTTCGTTACGAGAGGTGCATGACATGTTCCATATATCTCAATTACGTAGGTATGTATCGGACCCAAGCCATATCCTCGATCATTCTGAGCTGGTTGTTGGTACCAAAGAGAGAAGATACTCAAGAACCGAACAATTAGTCTTGTCCGTGTTGCTTGGGGTCATCACTCCTTGGGAGAGTCAACGTGGGAACGTGAGGATGATATCCGATCACGGTATCCACACATGTTTGACTCACAAGGTATATCTCTTTCTGTATACCTTGATTGTCCTGATTCTTCATGCTTGTCACCTTATGGGTAGAGCTACTTGATATCGTAGAATGATGAATTTATATATATAGTACTTGCTTTTGATATGGTAAAACGATTGCTTGATCACTCGAATTGCTTGTATTAGTTTAGCCCCGATATTTCTATCCTGCTTGGATTTGAAATTCCGAGGACGGAATTTTTCTAAAGGTGGGTAGAGATGTCACTCCCCGTTCCCGAAATGCGTATTTTTTTTATGTACAACTCATATATATTTATTTAATATTTATCATGTATTATCATGTATTTAAATTCCTATAATTTCATGTTAATTAATTATCTGCTCTTTAATTTTCATGTTAATTATTATCTGCTTTTTAATTTTCATGTTAATTAATTATCTGCTCTTTAATTTTTATGTTAATTAATTATCTGCTCTTTAATTTTCATGTTAATTAATTTCCTGCAATTTGTATTCCTGCATTTTATTTCTGCATTTTATTTCCTGCTGTTATTCCCTGCTTTTAGTCTTGCTTTTGGTTCGGCCTAGATTGGGTTTTTCTTGGGTTCATGGTGGTTCACATGAATCAAACCCCCACCTACTACCCCTTCCATATTTAAAGCCCCCATCCCCTTCTCTCTCCTCATAACTTTCCTTCACCATTACTTCTTCTTCTTCCTCACCACTCTCTTCCACCAACCAACAGCAGGCAAGTACATCTTGCTTCTTGCTTCCCACTTGGAGAACCATTTTTATGGTTCATTTGTCTTCCTCTCATGATCCTGAGAGAGTTTAGTACTTAGCATTTTTGATTTCTTTGGCTTGTCTCTTCTAGATCTAAGTTGTTGTATTCTCGGTTGTCAATGGGTTCTGAACCATGGGAACTTCATTTCTGGCTTGGAACGAAGGTTCAGTCACGCACACGTCTTTACGTGTCTGCGTGAATTTTCAGTCACGCATACGTCTTTACGTATCTGCGTGAATTTTCAGTCATGCACACGTTCTTGCGTGTCAGCGTGACATTTCAGTTACGCACACGTCTTTGCGTGCGTGCGTGGATTTCTTATTATTTTCCACGCTTACTTTTCACGCTTACTTTTCACGCTCACGTTATGAGTGCATGAATTACCCTCACGATCACGCTGTGCGTGCCAACGTGAACCACTTTTTACGCTCACTCCTGCTAGACTTGTTGGCGTGACTTGTTGGCCTTAGCCTAGACTTGTTGGCGTGACTTCCTGACCTGGGTGTTTTTATTTGTTCTATAATTTATTCATCTAATGGTGGCATGATAGTTCTCCTATTATATCCTTATGCCTTTTGCATGAACTCGATAATCTTAGCATGTTAATATTTTAATACATATGGTTGTGTAGAACGTGCCCTATGTCTTGATTGGTTTATGGATACCCAGTAAGACTGGAACTTGACCTTGAGAGTTATAGACTCGACCCATTTAATACTAATTGACTTTCATGCCTTGTCACCATTGATGACGATGGTTATATTGACTAAAATTGATCATGCGTTCCTAGTTGGAACTAAGAGACTGGCTAGTCGTCTTATTGAATTGAATAAATGAGACACGTTCATGTTATGAACTATTGTAATCGACTGGCTGATCCCGAATATTGACATACAGGCACATGCAGGCTTCAAACCATTTATTTATTTATTTATTTATTTATTTTACAAAAGAAGCATGTGTACTTTATGGTCAAGGCATGATTATTCCGTAGTTAGTTTGGATTGTTGCATTACGCTATGTAAGACCTGCAACCTAACCGCCCTGGTATCGTTGTAGAGTTGTGCATATCGTACCCCGTACGAAAGTACTCATTTGAATGACCATGATCCACGGCATGGGATTTCACTCAACGTAGAGACTATTAAGTTAAATAAAATAATAATTGCATGGAGAGAATGGATCCCCGAGTTCTTACATGGCAGCCCTCTTGGGACTAGTAGTGCCCGACAGGCCGGCTGGTTCCCACAGATACTGTAAACCTGCCACACGGGCAGGGAGCGGTATCTGCTTATATTATTATTGTATATTGTATATTGATGACGGGCGTCCCGCTGGGACTCGTCTAATTCATGATTGGCGTAATTGATTGACTGGATAGACTAGCCTTGCTCGCACATAGTAAGAACTGAGGAATCTTTATTGCATAATTCCAGGATAACTTGGGACTCACAATAGCTAGCCGTAGGAGTTGATTGGCCGTTCAAGATGATTTGTTTGTGTACTGTACCTACTCTGTTGCCTAACTGAGATGATCAGAATGTCAGGACATGACGGGCCAACTTCTGTCCTTGTTTGGTTGGGAGGTTGGTTCGAAGTGTCGTGATGTTATGTGAATCCTAGTGGAAAGTAGAGATCTATTATTATATTCTCTTACTTACTGGTTTAATCCTTCATATCGTCCTTCCTTGTGGTACTTGCTATTAGAGGTCTAACCTCTCTGGTTTTGCATGGCCAGATTTAGAGCCGGTTCCCGAGGACTCAGCTTACTTCCACCTCCAAGATGGTCAATACTAGGGGAATGATCACAGGAGGACTCGAGTGGGTTCCTTACTCACCGCTCGTTTTGTTATTTACTTTATACTTAGCCGTTTGGCACCGACATATTAGTCGGATTGTCTTGTACTTACTTTTACATAATTGTAACTAAGTCAGACTGCAGCTGATAACAATTGTGTATACTTGCTATATCATCTGGCTATGTTTTGTAAAGCCAGATCTCAAGAACATTTTGACTAAGCGTTTGGGACGCCTTACTGCTTTACCTTACATGTTCTCTATTTTTGCTTCTTGCTTGAATGATTGAGACAATAGATGTGAAGTGACCATAGAAAGACTTTTATGTAGTATGCACCCCCTCGTCTGGTTAGACAGCATTGATCATATTATACGGTATTCATCCTACCCGTAATACGTAGCTGGCTGAGTCATTCCTCCGCTCTCCAGTATTCTGGTTCTGGGGCGTGACAACAGAAAAGCTCAAGTACTTCCACGACTTCGCATTAATTGCAAAGACTGACCTGCATGGGCCACTACAAAAATATGTCACGATCCGCACCCGGATATACAAATACGAATACGTGGGCCACGCCCAGCCTACGTCGTAGTATCGACGGTAGAACGTTGTCTAGTACCCAATAAATATATACTACATCTAGAAGGTCCATGAACTACAAATGTACTCAATCACAACCCAACATCTAAAGAAGATAAGACAGAAAAGATAACTAAGACAGAAGAAAAAATTAGAAACTACTAGAAGGAATCATACGACAGGAAAATAAAGAAGGAAAAACAAGACAAACAAAGGATAACTACCAGGCAACTCACATAGAAGAATAGTAAGATCCACATCAGCTTGCAACATCATGAAGTCCAATAATGGCGTAACAACTCCTAAAATATTATCAACGTATCCAGTTAGGATGGGAATGAGTACATAAACTAACAACAGTTTCATAGTATTGACAAATGTTGTAAGAGACAATCATAATGGAATACAAGATGATATATCAAGACTGTAAGTAAAACAGGATATATACCGGAAATCATGTAAAGGTGAATCACGCAGGAAAAGTGTAGTGCCTCGTCCCGTAAAGTCAATCGGAGGAATCGAAACGCCGACGGCGTTCGGTCTTAGCCTTTCAACGGCTGCTCGAAGGCTCGCTCGGTCGAGGCGACTCCTCGCTCAGGTGGGGTAGTTTCGGTGAACTCGCCTCATCTTAGCCTTCACTTAATAACTCGCATGTTTTCAACTTGCACAAGTTAGGCTTATTAATAAAAGAGACGCATCCACATAGCTAAGGGAATAATCCCGACGGATCGGAATGTCTTAGAACATGGAAAATGGTCCCACGGTCTGCTTAGAAGTCGACTCAGCGTGCTTTCAAATGACACTCGGTCCTTCGTCCCGTGGCTTGGAAGAAGAAAGTTGGCCTAAGTTGATAAGTTGCTACGACACTCGAATTAGCCTAAGTCATAGGTATCGCCTACGTAAATGCTTGATAAAGCATGCACGGTCCCGTCGTTTTGGCTCAACGCTCGAATTGGCCTAAGTCATAGGCATTGCCCGCGTGAATGCTTGAAAATGCATGCACGGTCCCGTCGCCCAAGGCTTGGCATAGCCTTCGCATGTCCCGCGAGTTAAGTCATCTTGCACGGCTTGTGCCTTAAGTCTAGGCACCCGAGAACTTGGTTGTTCAAGTCGAACGCGTGCACGGTCCGTCCTCTCGACGTAGAGCTCGGCGTAGCCTTTGCTCATCGAGTCGCTGCCCAAATAAGTTAGACAAGAGTTATGTTGGGCTATCGAAGCCATTTCTAGCACTGTCCCGCTCTATCTGCGGTTGTCAAGTCGCGTAGTCCCTTGAGAACAAGGCTCGTCGTATAAAATATATGACTTGAGCGATAGCGTCGCCTATAGAATCTGGTCTGTCTAAGGCACGAGCTACGGTAGATTTAGTAAAGAGTATGCCATGATCAAAGGAAGTCCACGCGACTGGTTGTCGCCGAGATCGGTCCTGCTACTTAGGAGTCTCGCTATGTCTCGACAAGGAAACACGCGAGATCGGTCCCGCTACTTGGGAGTCTCGCTAAGTCTTGATAAGTCCCACACACGAGATCGGTCCCGCTACTTGGGAGTCTCGCTAAGTCTTGATAAGTCTCGTACACGAGATCGGTCCCGCTACTTGGGAGTCTCGTTAAGTCTCAATAAGTCTTGGCAAGGAATCACACGAGATCGGTCCCGCTACTTGGGAGACTCGATAGAAAGAAGGAAAGAATGGCCATGATAAGGAAGGACTTGATAGATCGAGTTTGAGTCTTGCATGGTCATTGGACAACTTGTCGACAAGGTATAGTCTTCTCGAATGATCGCCAAGGCACCGGGATCATGTCGGCACGGGAGAAGCGAGGCGGCTCACGGTAGGATGTTGGATAACCGCATGGGAGATACTTGGCACTTTCGGGGCTAGCTACCCGCGGAGGGACGAGCCGATATCTCGAGCCAAGTCTATAATAGCTTGACATTGCTAGTGACCACTCATGTAGATGGATCGGCAGAATAGCGGCAAAACCGCGTGTATACCTTTGGATTGGGTCTAGAACTTGAATGCTGGTCTAGTCGGTAACACAATATTTGGGCCTAAGATTGGGCTGTAGCATAGACACCATGCTTGGCACGATACTTGGCATCAGAATGTTCATGCAGTCGACACTATGTTTCATAAGTCTTGTCTAAGTTGGTTCATGAGTCAAACAGGAAGGCCGCAAGGCGGTAGCATGAATAAGTCTTGATAGCGAGGCACGGCCTCAATCTTGAAGCACAAACAAGTCTAAGCAAGGTCTTAAGGCACAAACAAGTCTATCGGCACGACCAGCACGAGTCGTCCCCTTGACGTCGTTGGCACGAGAATTGGCCCAGAGGCACTTGAGTTAAGTGAAAGTCTTGGTACGACCGAGTTCACAAAAGTTGTTCCTCGGCGAAGTACTGTCTCGAATACATTGAAGTCACGAATAGAGTATGGCACGACCCTGGCGTCCCGAGTTGAAGTTCGGTCAAGTACATAAACGATGAGGCACTGCCTTGATCAAAACACGTTGGCATTATTGTACGACCATGTCGTCGCGTTATCAAGTATGGGCCAAGACGTCTGTCCTAAAACTGATTCTAAGGCAAGACTAGAAAGACAATCGTAAAGGGACTTATATTGCACAAAGTAAATGAACGTGTCGGTTTTGTATGGGTGGGTGAGGAGCTCAC
>JANAVB010029851.1:0-48533 GCA_029216955.1 Iris pallida | reverse complement strand
ATCACAGAATAAAACTAAGGTAGATAGCTAGGAAAAGATATATAGATGAAAGAGTAAATAAGTGCAGAGTCCAATACAAGCCCAGATATATACATCACAAGATATCAAAATAGAATATAGAACTACAGTCTAATCTAGCTGGATCGCAGTCCAGTCAAACCTAGCTAACCTACACTACTCTGGAAGTACAAATTAAAATCTAGTGGCTCACTATAAGGCCACGATCTAAGGCTACTCCATCTGACTCGAGCCCATAATAGGTCGAGCAGTCCGCCTCGGAATCATCTGTAATATATCATAACGGTATCCTGTCAGGAAAATAAGCAAGTACAAACACTAGCAGTTCCATGTGAATTGACAAATTCTATAAGAGACAGTATAATGAACTACAAGACAAAGATATGAAGACTTGGGAACCGTTCGGAAGTCGAGTTACAATCCTTAAACACAAACAAGGACCGGGGTTGTAACTCTCCTCCCGAGCAGAACTTAGACTGCAATCAAGGTACAATGTAAAGGAAAGTAGAGCATGTGAGTAACTGTATATCATGGCATGGTGAGAAAATACTGAATGTAGAACAGAGCAGGATATACGATAAGATAAAGTAAATATAAAATGTGATTTGAATTATTAGAGCGATATGTGATCGGCTTGGGATAAGTGATAGGACAGGCTATCCACTTGGCCCGGCAATCCGCGGTGACCTCAACGGAGAGACATGCCGGCCAACCTGGATAACGAGCACAAGGCAAGGGATCTCCCTACACCCTTTGTAAGCCCCCTGAATTTCAGGTTTATTTTAAATTTTTGAATAAATATTTTCTCACAGTATCGGTATTTATATACGGATACGTATTTTGTAGTGTGTTTCGTATTTTCTTGATTTTCGTAATGCTTTAAAAATGTTTCCTAACTTATAGATTTTCTTCTTGGCCGGCATATCGCCAGTATACCGGAGTATACCGACGGCATACCGTCCATACAGATTTTCCATATTTTAGATATTTTCGATTTCAGATATTTTCATGAATAGTGTTTTTGATATTTTTTGAATAGTGTTTTGGATATTTTGATGAATAGTATTTAGATATTTTTGTGAATAGTAGATGCACCCTATTACCCAATGGACATTTGGTTTTGTTTGAATGGTCATGATTGACTTAGATCTTCACATGGATCACGATCCGACGGCTAAGATTAATTCCCCCTTCTATATAAACCCTTTCACTTTCTCTCTCTCTCTCTCTTTTCATTCTCTTCACTCTCTTTCATTCTTCTTCCTTTCTCTTCCCTTGGAGCTTTGCTAGGAGCTTGGCCTTGAGGTCTAGAGTGTGGTTTCGTACCCCTCTTGGTGGTGGACTAGAAGATTAGGCTTAGCTTAACCTAGGCAAGTGTATCTTGCTCAAAAGTGGCATGACCATACTTTATTTTTTTTCCATGGAAACTAGAGTTTTTGGCCTATAATTTCTTCTTTAAATTGTTAACATGTTTATATAGCACTTTTGGTTTTGATCGACAGTATTGCGTAGATCTGAGTTTCTAGATATATTTTCGAGTATTTTGAGGTTTTGATCTATCAAATGTTTTGATTTGTGAAAACTAATACTTCCATGTTGTTGGAAATTCAATTCTATTCAATTTTGACTTTTGAAAGTCCGAATTTCGATTTAAAACGAAGTTTTTATGGCCGAAACAAGTTTTAGCAAAAATCTGGATTTTGTTGCTGTTGGAAAAATGGTATACCGCTGGTATGCCGCAGTATACCGCCGTATGCCATTTTTGGCACCAGAAACTTACTGTCTTTAGTCCGGTATACCGCCGGTATGCCGCAGTATACCGCCGGTATGCCGTTTTATGCTGTTTTAGGCTGTTTTGCATTTTTTTCATATATTTTAAGTGCTGTAAAAATTTGAAAAAATTATATTTAAATACTATGTTAATTTAGCTAATTTATTATAATTTTTTCAGCATTTAATAAGTACTTTTGGTATTTTATAAAAATAGGAAAACAGAGCTCATTTTCAGGATACCTATGTTTGCTGATTTTTAATAAATGTTTATGAAGGTTTACAAATTCCAGAAAAATTAGTGTAAATTTCTATAATTAATAAGGATCATTTTGGTACTTTATTTCATGAAAAATTAAGCTTTTTGTCTATCTCAAAAATTGTTGGAACACAATGTTCATTTGATTTATTTATTGAATAATTACGATTTGCAACTTTTTGTGTTGTTTTGAGTTATTGTAGTATTGGACCTCACCCCAAACTAGTGTAAAGACCCTAGAAAGTTAGTTTGGATATAGTGTCACCCCATATTGGACTTGGAATTGACCGGAGTTGACCAGTTGACCAAAGTCAACTATAAGTCAACCTCTGACCCAGTTTGTCTTAGTTTGTCCTAGTTGACCTAGACATTATAGTATGTCTTTTCACCATGATTAGCTATTGTATTATCTCATCTTTAGGACCGTGGCTTCACTCCGAGCCTTGATTCATATTGACAGCAGGATCCCAGGCAAGTACATCTACAAACTCATTTACTGTCTTTTAATGCTAGAACATGTATTAACCCTGTTAAAATACTGATCCTTGAGGTAGCAAGCTATGTCTTCACATGTTGTATTACTTACAGTACCTGACGTGCTTAGGACATTCTTATATCTTCACATGTTCCTTACTGGTTCTCAGTACATGTTTTACTATGCTTTATACTACTCGGAGTATTCACATGTTTCATACTGTTCCCAGTACCGGCCATGCTTATATTACTCCCAGTGTCTCTCACATGTTTTTACTGTTCTCGTATCTCTCACATGATAGAATATGGGTTATGGGAAACTGACAGTTGAGTACGTGATCATGACCCCCCTATAGTAGCGAGGTCGCATTTATATGCATACCTTGCCGTAGGCCATTATCCCGCATTTCTGTACGGATGTACACCTATGCTTGTTGACTTGTACGTATGTACATTTTATTTACATGTGCCACAGTACATTGTACATCTATTGACCGATCACGTACCTGCTACAGTTTTAAACATTACATATACATCTGTCTTTATGACATATGTATCCTTGCCATGATAGATTATGAGATATACCATGATTCCGGATATGTCATGTTCCCTGTGTTACTATGATATTGTGATCCCAGTTGTACCATGAGGCCATGTTTCTAGTATTTCCTGTTTTATAGACTTATCACACCATGTTCTTGTTGTACATCTCTTTCATTATATGTTCAGTACTTTAGTTGTAGAGGTTGTACTTGCTCCCGTCCTGACAGGATAACGTTGTAGGTTTACTTTCTGAGGAGGAAATGCTATGTGTTACATATTATGGTACTGCATTGAGGACATGGCCTTAGCTCCAGAAGAGACTCAGCGGAGAACCTTGCTTAGTTATCTTTCTTGTGTTTTGAGACTTAGACTTTATCTGTACTTATAATTGGAAACTGGACTTTGTCTCCAGTTAGATACTTTGGAAGTGTATTATTAAATATGTGTTTGTTTACCTTCGCTTATAGATGCTGTGTTGTGATGAACCTTAAATGTGATTTTAGAACTGTTAGCTGCTTAGATCCTTTATTGTTTATTCTAGAACAGCTTACTGCGCTTTAACCAAGCGTAGGCTGGACATGGCTCGGCCCGGCCCAACAATTTGGGTATCGGGTCGTGACATATTTTTTTGGCGGCCCATGCAGGTCCAGACTTAAGTTGTTTGGTTACGTTATTGTACCAAACATGCCTGCAATTAGGATCTAGGACAACTTGATAACACTAGGAATAACATTTAGAACACCTAGAGGAATGCTAGGATTGCAACATAGGAGAACTCGTCACAGCATAGGACCGTTAACTGTATTTAGTCTCTTGTTTGTATTTCAGTGGGTCAATTTAGACCAAGTTTGTACCCTTGGGATGACCCCTGAGGATCTCACTCTAATCTTATCTAGAAATCTGTTTTCACTTATTTCTATTTGTTCTTCCTTAAATTCGTTGTTGAATGTAATTTCTGATTTTTGTTGTTAACTTTGATCTTGCATCGTGATAAATTTGTGGATTAAATTGTTATATATCCTGATAAGCTAAATGTCTGCTTTAGTTATGAAGTTTAGAATTTATCGCAGCCATATTAGCTGGTATGACAAAAACATAGAGCCTGATTTTGGATATACTATTCTATTCATAGAATTTAGATTTTCTTGCAGCCATACCGGTTGGCGTGGCGAGAATTCTAGATAACATGATTATAGGGTGTATACCATAGTTATGACTCTATCGTTTATTGCATCTAAGCATACTGGTGTGGCAAAACTGGCAACATGATTCTAGATAGATGTGTATGGTTATCAGAACATATCTTAAATTGATTCACTTCTTTTGACCTAATGAACAAGAATGATTCCTACTATTATTTCTTGTTTCGTCATTCTTTTTTCCTTCTCATCGTATGATAATTTTCTCACCTTACCA
Source organism: Iris pallida (assembly GCA_029216955.1). Taxonomy (NCBI): domain Eukaryota; kingdom Viridiplantae; phylum Streptophyta; class Magnoliopsida; order Asparagales; family Iridaceae; genus Iris; species Iris pallida. Next base: position 44,053 of record JANAVB010029851.1, on the reverse strand, counting down.
TTATTTTCTTCGTCCTGATTAACTATGTCCCGATTTCACCAATCATCTATCTTGTACATTTTCCTGTCAACTACACTGTTAAATCATTTAAATTCTTGTATCTCTTCACCTTGAAAAAGTTAAGGAAGTGTCGTAAATCATCTAGATCAGAAGGCATATTTTGTTATCAAGTGATATCTTCGTAGGAATATGAGATTTTGGGAAAAAAAAGAAAAAAAGAAGAAAAAAAAGGAGACTTTGTGGATAATTTTATTTAAGGTGGATAATATTTGAAAGTGTACGATGAAGAGAATATGAAAGCTGGTTTTATAATGGAGAATAAATTTTGTAAGGCCTAGTAATATTAGATTCGATTTGGAGGAGCGTGATTTGAACAAGTTCAAGGATTTCATAAACTTGATTTAGAGGTTTCGGATCAATCTATGACAATGTGGAAGAATTTAGAATTAAAGATGATTTTAAATGATTAAGTGGATAGTTTTGAGTTATATGTTTTTGGAAATTAGCAATTAGGCCTATGGTAAACATGTTAATGTTCAAACTTTATGACAGAAGGGTACAGTTTTGGTAGTAGTCATATAAATGTTGAATTTCACATTGGACTTGTGAGATAAGGGTATGAATGGCAATTAATGATCAGATAAATTTGATAGTATCAGAGAGATGATTAACTTGACTTCCTTATGAAACTTGTCTTTAACTTTCCTATCATAAAGGAAATTTAAATTATTCCTTATCCTTGAATTGTTTCTCAAATTTCAATATCGTTAAGTTTTTGATCCCCTCTGATTATGACCGAATGAGCAGGAATAAATTCTTGTTATCATTCCTCTCCGTCTTGATTAACTTTGTCATATCTACATCTACAACTAGGATTATAGGTTCTCTAGGACTCTCCAACATGATTGCTTTCATGTTATCTTTTTGGAAATAATTATTTTTGTTCCATTTTTCCTATGACTTGACTAAACTCTTCTTCGTTAACCTCTTGGATAATTCTTCTCGTCATGCATCTCGTTGTCTTCGTGCCATTCTTGGAGATATTCCAATAAATTTTCCTGTCTTGCTTGACCCTTTAACTTGTTTGGACACTGCTATGGATTGCTTGACCCAGTCTTAGGCTTTGTTACCTTCTATTTTCATAGGCGACCGAAATAGCCAAACCTTGTTAACTGATTCTGCAGTATAACTATAAATGTATTGTGTGTTTGTGATAAATGCTTTTCCTAGGGATTGGTTAGATTAAGCTTATGGGACAAGTATGGGTGACTGACAGTAGTAGACTTGAAAACCATTAAGAACGAATGTATTGATAGTATGACTTGATGATAGGGTATCAAAGATGGAGAAATGAGATAGTATATTGTTGTGAGTGTGGATTAAGGATTAGAATCTTGTTCTTAGAATTTGAGGATTGTGCATTCGTAGGACTTTGATGACCAAGTGATTATTGGTTATCTATAAGCTATTACATGTGATTAGAGGGTAGATCGATATGTGAAATGATATAGAAAGTTAGAATGAGATATAATATTGCATACGAGATCGGAAGATATCGGTTAAAAAGACAAGGAACAAGACAAAGACATATATACATTGGTAGTTAATAAATCGGGAGTTTGAAATCGAGAATTTATATTCGGAGGACTTGTTGAGTAAAAAGAAGAAGGCTCTACGCCAAGGATAAGAATTGAACGTATAATTTCAAAGAGAAGCTGTAGAAAAGGATTGACGACAAAAAATGCAAAGGGCTAGTGGATTGATAGAATAAGGATACTTAGGATGTGATAAGGAAATCAAGTATTTAAAATTGAGGTTGGAAATATGGTTGATGATCAAGCATTGTTTGCGTATGAACATACCCAGAGAATGACCTATAGTTTAGGATATACATAAAGGTTCCATGTTAGTATGGAAGATTCTAAATGATATATGACGTAGTTTATGATAGAAGGACCTTTGTTGAAACTAAACCAAAAAAGGATTGTAAAGAGAAACGGAAGAGATGATTACAAGAGTAGCAGGTTGGGTATTGTAGCCGGAGCTACATGTTATAGTTTGACCTGTTAGATGATTTTTAATTTCGAGGACGAAATTTTTGTAAGGTGGGTAGGATGTAAGCCCCCTGAATTTCAGGGTTTATTTTAAATTTTCTGAATAAAATATTTTCTCACAGTATCGGTATTTATATACGGATACGTATTTTGTAGTGTGTTTCGTATTTTCTTGATTTTCGTAATGCTTTAAAAATGTTTCCTAACTTATAGATTTTCTTCTTGGCCGGCATATCGCCAGTATACCGGAGTATACCGACGGCATACCGTCCATACAGATTTTCCACATTTTAGATATTTTCGATTTCAGATATTTTCATGAATAGTGTTTTTGATATTTTCGTGAATAGTGTTTTGGATATTTTGATGAATAGTATTTAGATATTTTCGTGAATAGTGTAGATGCACCCTATTACCCAATGGACATTTGGTTTTGTTTGAATGGTCATGATTGACTTAGATCTTCACATGGATCACGATCCGACGGCTAAGATTAATTCCCCTTCTATATAAACCCTTTCACTTTCTCTCCCTCTCTCTTTTCATTCTCTTCACTCTCTCTTCATTTCTTCTTCCTTTCTCTCCCTTGGAGCTTTGCTAGGAGCTTGGCCTTGAGGTCTAGAGTGTGGTTTCGTACCCCTCTTGGTGGTGGACTAGAAGATTAGGCTTGGAGCTTAACCTAGGCAAGTGTATCTTGCTCAAAAGTGGCATGACCATACTTTATTTGTTTTCCATGGAAACTAGAGTTTTATTGGCCTATAATTTGCTTCTTTAAATTGTTAACATGTTTAGTATATAGCACTTTTGGTTTTGATCGACAGTATTGCGTAGATCTGAGTTTCTAGATATATTTTCGAGTATTTTGAGGTTTTGATCTATCAAATGTTTTGATTTGTGAAAACTAATACTTCCATGTTGTTGGAAATTCAATTCTATTCAATTTTGACTTTTGAAAGTCCGAATTTCGATTTAAAACGAAGTTTTTATGGCCGAAACAAGTTTTAGCAAAAATCTGGATTTTGTCTGTTTGGAAAAACGGTATACCGCCGGTATGCCGCAGTATACCGCCGGTATGCCGTTTTTGGCACCAGAAACTTACTGTCTTTAGTCCGGTATACCGCCGGTATGCCGCAGTATACCGCCGGTATGCCGTTTTATGCTGTTTTAGGCTGTTTTGCATTTTTTTCATATATTTTAAGTGCTGTAAAAATTCTGGAAAAATTGTATTTAAATACTATGTTAATTTAGCTAATTTATTATAATTTTTTCAGCATTTAATAAGTACTTTTGGTATTTTATAAAAATAGGAAAACAGAGCTCATTTTCAGGATACCTATGTTTGCTGATTTTTAATGTTTATGAAGGTTTACAAATTCCAGAAAAATTAGTGTAAATTTCTATAATTAATAAGGATCATTTTGGTACTTTATTTCATGAAAAATTAAGCTTTTTGTCTATCTCAAAAATTGTTGGAACACAATTTCATTTGATTTATTTATTGAATAATTACGATTTGCAACTTTTGTGTTGTTTTGAGTTATTAGTATTGGACCTCACCCCAAACTAGTGTAAAGACCCTAGAAAGTTAGTTTGGATATAGTGTCACCCCATATTGGACTTGGAATTGACCGGAGTTGACCAGTTGACCAAAGTCAACTATAAGTCAACCTCTGACCCAGTTTGTCTTAGTTTGTCCTAGTTGACCTAGACATTATAGTATGTCTTTTCACCATGATTAGCTATTGTATTATCTCATCTTTAGGACCGTGGCTTCACTCCGAGCCTTGATTCATATTGACAGCAGGATCCCAGGCAAGTACATCTACAAACTCATTTACTGTCTTTTAATGCTAGAACATGTATTAACCCTGTTAAAATACTGATCCTTGAGGTAGCAAGCTATGTCTTCACATGTTGTATTACTTACAGTACCTGACGTGCTTAGGACAGTTCTTATATCTTCACATGTTCTTACTGGTTCTCAGTACATGTTTTACTATGCTTTATACTACTCGGAGTATTCACATGTTTCATACTGTTCCCAGTACCGGCCATGCTTATATTACTCCAGTGTCTCTCACATGTTTTTACTGTTCTCGTATCTCTCACATGATAGAATATGGGTTATGGGGAAACTGACAGTTGAGTACGTGATCATGACCCCCCTATAGTAGCGAGCGAGGTCGCATTTTATATGCATACCTTGCCGTAGGCCATTATCCCGCATTTCTGTACGGATGTACACCTATGCCGTTGACTTGTACGTATGTACATTTTATTTACATGTACCACAGTACATTGTACATCTATTGACCGATCACGTACCTGCTACAGTTTTAAACATTACATATACATCTGTCTTTATGACATATGTATCCTTGCCATGATAGATTATGAGATATACCATGATTCCGGATATGTCATGTTCCCTGTGTTACTATGATATTGTGATCCCAGTTGTACCATGAGGCCATGTTTCTAGTATTTCCTGTTTTATAGACTTATCACACCATGTTCTTGTTGTACATCTCTTTCATTATATGTTCAGTACTTTAGTTGTAGAGGTTGTACTTGCTCCCGTCCTGAGGATAACGTTGTAGGTTTACTTTCTGAGGAGGAAATGCTATGTGTTACATATTATGGTACTGCATTGAGGACATGGCCTTAGCTCCAGAAGAGACTCAGCGGAGAACCTTGCTTAGTTATCTTTCTTATGTTTTGAGACTTAGACTTTATCTGTACTTATAATTGGAAACTGGACTTTGTCTCCAGTTAGATACTTTGGAAGTGTATTATTAAATATGTGTTTGTTTACCTTCGCTTATAGATGCTGTGTTGTGATGAACCTTAAATGTATTTTTGAACTGTTAGCTGCTTAGATCCTTTATTGTTTATTCTAGAACAGCTTACTGCGCTTTAACCAAGCGTAGGCTGGACATGGCTCGGCCGGCCCGGCCCAACAATTTGGGTATCGGGTCGTGACACCCTTCGTGAGGGAAGAGTGGCGCGAGCATATGAATAGTGACAGGGTGGCTTGGATCACATAGCCCCTAATAATTTCCCATCCCCGAATAGTACAATGGATCTGGACATGACACGTCATGGCACGTGATTTCGTAAGAGGGTAGCAAATCCTCTTAGAAATCGGTGTCTATACAAGTACAGGGAACAACAGGGAGTGTACCCATATACCAGAAATCCAGGAACAACATCTCATGTCATGATCCAATGTGTACTAGTCCGTGAGCTATCGTGACTAAGAATCAAGTAAGACACTACGACTGAATCGGATTAGCAGATATCAACAATGAAAACTATCAGTGAATGTACTCGCCTGCTGTCCTGAGCTGTATGGTATATCAATGCTCAGAGCGGTATCAGAAGACCTAAATATGAGATACTGTAAGTTAATTTAGGTTTAAACAAGTTTAGGAAAGATTTACAATGAATGATATGCAATCTAGGTCAAACTAGGTCTCACTGAGTCCACTAAGTCCTGTCAAGTCAATCTAGGTCAAATCAAGTTATATCAAGTCAATCTAAGCCTAACCAAGTCAATCCTAGGTCATCATCATCACGGGTCAAAACAAGTCGAAGAAAGTCAAACGGGATCAAGAGTTGGCCTACAGTTGACTTTTGGTCAACTGGTCAACTCTAGGTCAACCATGGTCAACCCTAGGTCAATGGTGACTAGTAGTTGACTTTTGGTCAACTACAAAAGTCAAATGGAAATCGGGACTAATTTGGGTAAGCGTTGACCCATAGTTGACTTTTGGTCCAAAAAGTCAACCATGGTCAACCGGGGCCAAGACTAGGTCTAAGCGACTATTTCTAACTATTACCAACCTCTACAACCCATATCCAAGTCCTTCTTGGACTTCGAAACTCATATCTTGGCCGTAGGCCAATATCCTATTTTACCCTTAAAAAGGGTAAAATTCTAGCTTCGGCAACTATCAAGAGCCTACCTACGCTTGATATTTTGACCCGATCTCCCTAGGGTAGTAAGGTACTAGCCTATACATATATCTATCAAAATACCTAGTAAGTGGACATTCGGTCCATGATACGGCCCGTTGCCAAAATCTTGAATATTTCAAGATACGCACCGATACGGCGCGATACGGGCGCCCTACAACCCCGAATTCCCCCGTAAGCCTACCCGCAAAATCTAAATCACGTATTCATGCCCCATGTCATTTCAACTCAATCGGATACTCCGAGCTCCGTTTCGCCCTCTAACTCGGTTTTCCCTTTTTCTATTCTAGCCTTTTTCCTATTCTTCCAACTTCTTCCAATCTTTTCTTCTAACCTCTAATTCTTTTCTAACTTCTCATTCCATAATCTTCTTCTACTCTTCTCCACGATTCTAACCATATATATACATATATCTATATATATATATATATATATATACATAGGTGAAGGGGGAGGGGGGTTTTATAGGCTTAAAGGCCATGGGGGGGGGGGGGGGGGGGGGGCTATTCAGACCTGGCAGCAGCACTTGTGCTGCTGCTGCTACTGCAGCACACTGCTGCTGGGCTGCCCTTCTTCTTTCTTCTTCTTCTTCTTCTTCTTCTTCTTCTTCATCTCCTTACTTTCCTATATATATATACCTTCATTATATATATATATATATAATATATATTATATATATATATAATATCTATATATATATTATATATATATAACTAGATATCTATCTATAATCTATCTAGATATCTATCCATCCCTCTAAATATATTATAACACACACACATCCTATACACACATCCATGTATATATATAAATACACTCATATCTATATATATATATATAATATATATATATTATATATATATCTATATATAAACACACACACACATCCTCACACAACAAACACACACGCACCACTCTCACAACACCACCATCCCCATGACACAATCACCCTCTTCTACACACACACAAATACATATATAAATACACACACATAAATACACATGTATATATATATACGTATATTTTTATATAATAGATATATATTAATATAGATATATATATATTATATATATAGAGATATATATATATATATATATAATGTATATATATATATAATATATATATTATATATCACCCTCTTCTACACACACCCAAATACATATATAAATACACACACATAAATACATGTATATATATAATATATATATATATATATATATATAATATATATATATATATATATATATTATAATATATACCACTCAATGATTAAATCCTAATAAATCCTAACCTATTTTTCTAGGGAAAACCTACAAATTGGGGCATGGAAGAGAATCTTCTCCTCTCCATTAATGTGAATGAACTAAATGCAAGAGAGGATTAAATGGAGAGATTAATGCATACCTATATTGGTAGGTTGGAGGAAGAAGAAGGCTTTGAAAAGAAATTAATTTGGAAGAGAGAGAGAGAGAGTGTTTCTTAGTGGTGAAGGAAGAGGGGGGGGCCTTGTCATGGCCGGCCATGGCATGGTGAGGGTGTGGTTGGGGGCACTTGTAATTACAAGTTTGCCCCTCCCTAAGCCTAATGCAAATAAATTCCAAATTAGGTTTAGGAAGTTGCTAAAAATAAATAAAAATCATAATTAAACTAAATTACTCATGGGAAACTAGTCCAAACTCTTAAATCCTAAAATTAGTGTGGTGGGCCATGGTTAGCTAACAGGCTAATTACAGCTCAAGTCGAAATTCACCGGGGTCCCGAATTAACTCGGAATGCGATAAATTCGAACCCGACTCCTATAATAATTAAATAATAATATTCATGAAATAAAATTCCCAAAAATAATATAAAATGAAAAATTATCATTTTACCCCTAACTGGAAAAGTGAGGGTGACACGGTGTCTACATTGTCACTCGAATCTCCCCTTCGACTCGTATCGTCCTCTTATTCGATTGTCTTTTGCTCCCTGTCTTGCAATCATCTGCTATCACCGCGACTCATTCGACTCATTCCCGAGTCTTCCTCCTCCTCGGAGTCATCAGAAGGAGTCGAATGAGACGACGGTGATAGCAGATGATTGCAAGACAGGGAGCGAAAAGACAGGCGAATAAAAGGACGATACGAGTCGAAGGGATTCGAGTGACAATATAGCACCGAGAAGTTGGATAGCGTCACAGACGAGGAGGCTGAGTACAAGGCGGCAATGATGTTTATGTGAAGAAGAGGTACGAAATTTCTTTTCTTATGACCCGCGCCAGAGGAGGAGAGGAAACCGAGCGAGGCGACGAGTGCGATCAGAGCTCCGGGCCGGCAAAGAGGACCTTTCCATTTTGACTCTGCAGCCAGCGGAGAAGTTGAAGAAGCTGGGCACGCTGAGCAGCCCGTTATGCCTGATGAGGACGATCCGGAAGACAATGCTGATTCAGTTTTGCCTTCCTCGGATGGCATTGATTATGTAGATCCGTTGTATAAGAGGAAGAGATTGGGTAGTAGTGGACCGGAGGGAAATGAGATGAAGGATGGCTCAGGGAAGGGGGCAGATGAAGGATGGCTCAGAACACAACTAAATTCATTCTAGCATACATTAGTGTGAATCATCTATGTTCTGTACATATGGTGTAGTATATGTTCTTATCGTATGTAGTATCTGAAGAATGTAACAGAATCAAGATGAACTCACATAATGTAATACTAAACATCATCTACTACTATATATATAAGATATAGTGATAGGTTTTCGTATCATCATTGCCGAGGGATGAGGGTCGGAGGACAGTCAACTTTATCTATGGCTACATAGTTTCTGCTCGCCAGTCGAATGGCTGCAGGGACCATGTCGTACGTAGATTAATGCAAATGGAGCTGGAGCCAAAATACAGAAACCAAATACAAATACAGAATCAAATTCCTGGTTCCCCCCGAAAAATACAAAACACAGTTCTAATTAATATATATTTTAAGTGTGAGAACGGATGGCTCAGAACACAACCCAACCAGAGGATACTCTGCAGATCCATCTGAGTAGGACGTATACTCTGAGAGATCACCTTTACAAGAATGATATCTAGTGGGATTGAGTGTGTACGTCCTACTCAGATGGGTCTCTCACCGTTACTATTTTTTCTGACAGCATGGTGGATGTGCCCGTCAACAAATTCTTCTCCGAGCCAAAACTTGCCCCGGAGCTCAAGTGGACATCCTTGATTCTATTATTTAATTTAACTGTTAAATTAGCATGAATTGTACTTTGCTCCCTCCTGACTGGAGATACATTTTAGGGGATATTGAGGTTGTAGAGCTGTTATACAACAGCTACTATGACCCTGTGTTGTACCCGATTGTGCTGCCAGAGTCCCCATTGGAGGACATTGGGACTGAGGCCGATGATCCGGCTGATAGATAGATTTCTTTCTCTGCATTGTTGTTATTTTTCATTCTGTTTTTCATTTCAGAACATTTCATTTTATTTAAATTCCAAGTTTAATAAAATTTCATTTCCGATGTTGAGTTGTGACAAATATAGTGTTGTTGTATGGTTACCTGCTACTGGAATAGCTTACTGCCGTGTATCAACAACGTGCAGGCTGGGCATGATCCGGTTCGACCCAACTAGTTGGGATCGGGTCGTGACATATTTTTAGTGGTGGCCCATGCAGGTCCTACAACAACTTAGGAAAACATACTAGAAATAATTAGAACCCTAGAACATTGATTTGTCACGACATAGGACCGAATTATATAAATAAATATTTTCTTTGATTATAGACTGGTAGGATACCTTACTTATGTATGTACCCTAAACCTTCCAGATCATGGCCAAAGGAAAGACTACCTGATCCGGCCTGCTGACGATGAGGTGTCATCAACTGATCACACCCCTCCTCAAGCACGCCGAGACCCACCTCCCTTGCAGCTGACAGACCGTCCCCATGCTGCACCAGCTCCCCGGCCCGTTTACGCTTCCACAGCACAACGGCGGAACCGGCACTTCCCCGAGCTGAGCCGTAGATCCCTGCGGTAGTGCCCGTACCAGCTGCCCCACCAGTACCCGTGGATCCTACTGACCTAGTGGGAATGCTACGAGAGTGCTTGAAGCACAGAGAGCTCAAGCAGAAGCCCACAGAGAGCAGACTGCTGCCCAAGTTGAAGTCCATCGCGAGCAGACCGCGATTATGAGAGAAGGCATGGAGAATGCCCACAACGTGGCCATGGCTGCCCTCGAGAGAGGAGAACCACTTCATCGGAGCCACGATCTGCCAAGGTAAGCATGATTCAGGAGTTAAGTTATATTTCATTAAGGCCATTATTTGATTAGAGGTGTATTATTGCATGAAGGTGGAGACATAGAAGCTTTAAGAAGCAAGACCCTCGACCTTTCAAAGGAACCGAGGTATCATCTACGCCGATGAATGGCTGGATAGTATGGAGCGTCTCTTGAGCGTCGCTCGACTCCCGGAGGACCTCAAGACTGAAGTTGTAGGACTCCAACTACAGGATGTGGCGAGCACCTGGTATCGGAATGAACCCCGACTCCAGGACAAGCAGCTCGACTGGGACACCTTCAAGAAGCTGTTCCGCAGGAAGTTCTTCCGACATCGGAGATGCGGGAAAATGGAAAGACAATTCCAGGACTTGAAGCAGGGAAGCATGACGGTCAGCGAGTATGCGGCAGAGTTCGGCCGACTAAGCCCTTTGCCCAGAACCTGGTAGCTGACCCCAAGGATCGTGCTGAGCGATTCAGGTATGGCTTACGAGAAGAGATTCGCAACCCTGTGATCGCAGGTGGCGCAAAGACTTATGAGAGGATCCTGATCCGAGCTCAAGACGTGGAGAAGAGCCAGCCTTCTCGATCCAAGAGGGAGTATCCTGGAACTAGCAACTTCCAGGGTAGTCAGAAGAGGCCCAACAATAACAGCAAAGGCCCTCGCACCACCAGCAGCATCATCATCAGGCGAGAACCAATGACAGAGCACACCAGAAGCAGATCCCTGTCTGTGACTATTGCAAGAGGCCAGGGCATCAGTCGAACATCTGCAGGAAGAGCTAGGACACTGCCTAGTCTGTGGGTCTGCCACCCACCAAGTAAAATTGTCCCATGTCAGCCCACCGGACCGGAACCAACCAGCAAAGAGCTCCCTACCTACTCAGCAACAACAGTTTGGACAGCACCAGCAGAAGACCGGGCGAGCTTTTGCCCTAGCAGCTGATGAGCAGGAGCCAGAGCAGGAACCCACCGCAGATATCATCACAGGTTCCATTTATGTGTTTTTACATCCTGTTCTAGCATTATTTGATTCGGGTGCATCACATAGTTTTATATCATCAAAGTTTATGTCTGTACACCACATAGATTCGGGACTCAGCAAGGTGATTAGTAGAGTTTGACCGGTGGTGGACTATACCATCACTGAAGCTTGTAATTGTCCCATAACCATCTCTGGCCATCAGTTTCAACACATTTACTAGTGATGCCCCTGCCCAAATATGATGTTGTAACGCCCCAGTCCCAAAATACGTAGGACTAGGAACATAGACATGCCAGCTGTATTCATACGAAGTGCATAGGCCTCGTATGGATACATAAGCTGTAAGATGCAGTAGAACCATAACTAATCTCATCCACGCAAATAAATGAATAAAAGACATCATATAAAGATAATGAATTATCTTGATACAATATGTTGGGCGGAGACAAATCTGCTACCAACAAGTAAAGGAAAAATACATAAGAAAAGATATGAATTTGGCGAGCGAAGCGAAGACGATCCAAATGCAATCATCCTCGAAGAAATAGCGATGATCACGGCTAGAGCTAGAACACCTGCGAAAGACAATAGCATACACCTGGAGAGATAACCAGGTCCTCAGAGGGACATAACAAGACACATAATCATGCCATATAAACTGAATAAATATTGCTCAATAATTAAAGGACACATACAATAGGGTACCTAACCGTACTATAGTGAGTATGCAATTAAAGAACAAACCTTTGACGCATGGGCCGGCTCAGTCAGGAATCAGGACCGTACCTCCCACTGGAGATAACCGGCTATCAGGATCGTATCTCCCACTAGAGATAACCGGCAATCAGGACCGTACCTCCCACTATAGATAACCGACAATCAGGACAGTGTATATATGACCCTACGCTAAGGAGATGTTCTTCCCACCCAATGCCTACCATGTTGTATCCACAACAGCAACCTCTATAACCGCTAAGTCAAACTAGCATGCAACCTCTAATAGCGGTTATTCCTATCGCACGGCTTATACGCACCGGTGGCCAGCCAGTCACGTATTCCGTGTTCTATATGCGACACACAACTTCGTGATACCACGTGTCAAGGCCATGAATGCAACACACAAGGTGGTCCCTTAAATCTAGGTTTAATGTGTAAGAAAAATAATACATAGCAGGAACAATAAATGAACAGTAAGTTCTAACAGGTTATGCCATGTATCACAGTTTATTTTGCATATACAAAAAATAAATAATGCATGAAATATGAGCTAAAATAGATAGACACAAATGGCAAGGTGTCTTGCCTGATGTCCAAATAGGTAAGATGATGTCCTGGCGATGAATCAACAACAGCGCACAAAGAAGAAGGTGCAGGAACAACTTCAGATGCTGAAATAGTTTATTATCTAATTATAATTAATACTACACCTATTACATTTATTTAATAAATTTTGAAGTTAGGATATGGTATAGGTTTTCGTATTATCTTTCCAAAAAAACTAAACGGATCGCATTTTCGTTTCGGAATCTCCCGAAATCGCAAAATACTGAAACACGTTTATTTTTAGGACACTAGATACTCAAACAGTTTTGTAAAAATCTACAGAACGAATTTTATCTATTAAATATGTTTTCGAAACCTTACCTCGATACGCTTCTTTTAAAAAAACTGGAGGCGAAACGGAGTTCGGAGCTAGGAGATATCGTCGTTCCAAATTGCTTTGCTGCTAAAAAGCGGGGCTGAATTTATGACGAAAAGAGAGAAATTTTGAAAAGGATGGTTTGAAAGATGATTTGTGGTGATAATATGGAGGAGTACCTGCCTATTTATAGGATGTAGGAATTCTCAATTAGATAAGAATTAGGATTCCTTTAAACCTAATTTAGATATTTTCTGATTTAATTTAAAAGCAATCAAATTCAAATCCAATTCCAAATCCAAATCCAAATCTAATTTAAATCAAATCAAATTCTCTTAGTTTAAAATCAAATCAATTAAATCCAATTTAAATCTATTTAAATTTTTAGCTCAAAATCAAATGGGATAAATCAATTTCGAATATTTAACTATTTAAATAAATCCAAAAATCAAATCAAGATTTAAATGGCCACCATAACTTCAAAATATATTTTTCAAAATACCAATAATAATAATTTCGAAAATAATAAATATTTTTAAATCTTTTAAATAATAAATCTAAACATTATATTTTTATTTAAATTAAACTAGCAAATATTTATGAAATATATGTATGCATGAATAATATTATTTATTCCAAATAAAAGGCCTTTCATAAATAAAATCATAAATTTAGGAAATTTTGATAGCTAAATTAAATATACATATATTATTTTGAAACAATAAATAAAAAAAATTCTCCAAAATAAGTACGCTCGCACATATTCGCACTCGTCGAGTAACTACGAAAAATAAAATTTCGTGCGCGACATACATACGACTATGCGACGTACAATACAAAAATTTTAAATCAGTACCAAATTTAATATATATAAAAAAATATAGTAGAAATTTAGGGGTTTTACAGATGTAGTCCTAGGGATGGACTGTTAAGTGAACAGCATACGCTGATAGATTGTCACCGAGGATGTGTAATCTTCAGCCCACCAGGAGAACCGGAGTTTAAATCTCTCGGGCTCCGGAAGATATGAAGAGTATTTCCTACTCCTCTATCACCGAAGAACCCGGGCCTCCTCACCCTATCATTGTGGAATTTATGGACGTCTTTCCAGATAGTCTTCCAGGATTGCCGTCGGATCGAGGTGTGGAATTCACCATCGATCTAGTACCCGGCTCTTTCTCTATTTCCCGGGGATGCTACAGAGTCAACCCCAAGGAGGCTAAGGAGATGAAGGATCAGATCGACGAGCTGAAGTCGCAAGGATTTCAGAGACGGAGCTTCACCCTGGGGAGCACCAGTTTTGTTCGTGCCCAAGAAGGATGGAACCGTGCGAATGTGCATTGACTACCGGGCGCTGAACAACATCACCATCAAGAACAAGTACCCCCCCTGCCCCGGATCGACGACCTGTTTGATCAACTGAGTGGAGCCAAGGTATTTTGAATATAGATCTCAGATCAGGCTACCATCAAATCAAGGTCAGGAAGGAGGATATTCTCAAGACGTTCAACACCAAGTATGGACAATTTGAATTCTTGGTCATGCCGTTTGGACTGACGAATGCTCCCACGGTATTCATGAACCTCATGAACAAGGTTTTTCATGAATATCTGGATCAGTTTGTTGTTGTCTTCATCGATGACATATTGATCTACTCGAAGACGGAGGAAGAGCATGAAGAGCACTTGAGGAGAGTGCTGAGTACCTTGAGGAAGGAGAAGCTCTATGGTAAGCTATCCAAATGCGAATTCTTTTTAGACAAAGTGAAATTTTTTGGCCATGTCGTCACAGGAAAAGGAATTTCGGTGGATCCAAAGAAGATAGCTGCTATTGAGAAGTGGACTGCACCAAGCTCGGTTGCAGAGATCAGAGCTTTTTGGGACTAGCTGGCTACTACCGAAAGTTCGTGAAGGATTTCTCCAAGATTGCGGAGCCAATGACGAAGCTTACCAGGAAGAATGAGGAATTCATATGGTCTGAAGCATGCCAGACAACTTTTGAGGAACTGAAGAAGAGGCTTACAACAGCGCCGATACTTGCGCTACCCGCAGGTACCGGCGGTTTCTCAATCTATAGTGATGCTTCCGAAAAAGGACTGGGTTGCATTCTTCAACAACACGGGAAAGTAATTACCTATACATCTAGACAGTTACAGACTCATGAGAAGAACTACCCACATGATTTGGAGCTTGCAGCGATGATATTTGCTTTGAAGCCATGGAAGCACTACCTGTACGGAGAGAGAGTGGAAATATTTACAGACCACAAAAGTCTGAATATGTTTTCACTCAGAAGGAGCTGAACATGAGACAAAGACGATGGCTGGAGCTGATGAAGGATTTTGATATCAACCTGCAGTATCATCCGGGTAAGACTAACGTTGTTGCAGATGCACTTAGTCGATACCCGATGGCGATGTTCTTGACCAAGGAGCGCCATTTGTTGGAGGACATGGAGAAGCTTGGTTGGAATTGTACTGCAGGAAAGAGATGAAGAACTTGGAAGAGAAGCCATCGTACAGGAGAGGAATCATTGATGCAGTTGTAAGTGCGTTCGAGTCTTATGGATACAGGATCAAGGAGACACAATTCCAAGACGAGACGCTTTACAAACTTAGAGACCAAGTGCTGGCAGGACACTTGAAGGATTCTCAATCGCCAGCGACGAGCACTGAAGAATGGTACGAGGCTGTGCGTACCAACTGGCGAACTGAGGAACGAGCTGATGCAAGAAGCGCACTGTCACTCCCCGTTTCCAGAATGCGTATTTTTATACATGTACAACTCATGTAGATTTATTTAATATTTATCATGTATTATCTTGTATTTAAATTCCTTTAATTTTGTTAATTAATTATCTGTATTTTATTTCTGCAATTTTATTCCTGTATTTTATTTCTGCAATTTATTTCTGCATTTTATCTCCTGCTTTTAACCTCTCTGCTTGCTTCGGGTTGGCCTTGGTTGGATCCGATCAAACCCGACCCAATAACCCCCACCTACCACCCCCTTTCCTATTTAAAGCTTTCATCTCCTTCTCTCTCCTCATAACTCTCATTCTTCACCATTACTTTCTTCTTCCTCTCATCACTTCTCCACCTACCAGCAGTAGCAGCAGGCAAGTGCAAATCTTGCTTCTTGCTTGGAGAACCATTTTTATGGTTTATTTTTTTTCTCTCATGATCCTGAGAGAGTTTAGTACTTAGCATTTTTGATTTCTTTGGCTGGTTTTTGCTAGATCTAAGATTTGTATTCTCGGCTATTCATGGGTTTTGAATCTTCCAACTTAGCGTGAGTTATGAGTCACGCACACGTTCTTACGTGTCTGCGTGGATTTTTAGTCACGCACACGTTCTTACGTGTCTCGTGGATTTTTAGTCACGCACGTTCTTACGTGTCTGCGTGATTTCAGTCACACTCCGTCTGTACGTGCGTGCGTGGATTTTTAGTCACGCTCATGTTCTTACATGTTAGCGTAGATTTTAGTCACACTCACGTCTGTACGTGCGTGCGTGGATTTTAGTCACGCTCACGTCTGTACGTGCGTGCGTGGATTTTAGTCACGCTCATGTCTGTACGTGCGTGCGTGGATTTTAGTCACGCTCACGTATGTACGTGTCAGCGTGAATTTTTAGTCACACTCACGTTAAGGATCACTTTTCACGCTCATTTTTCACGCTCACTTGTGCGTGCGTGAATTTCTTATCATTCTTCACGCTCACTTATGAGTGCGTGAATTTCCCTTCACGCTCACACTGTGCGTGCCAGCGTGAATTACTTTTTCACGCTCACGATGTTTACACGCTCACTCCAACCTGCTAGACTTGGCGTGACTTGTTGGCCTTAGCCTAGACTTATTGGCGTGACTTTTGGCCTTAGCCTAGACTTGTTGGCGTGACTTTCTAACCTGGGTGTTACTATTTGCTCTATAACTTATTCATTTAATGATGCATGATAATTCTTCTATTATATCCTTACGTCTTTTGGCATGAACTTAATAAATCATGATATGTTAATATTATTAATACAGATTGTTATGTGGAATGCACCTTGTGTCCTGATTGATCCATGGATACTCAGTATGACTGGAACTTAATCTTGAGAATTATAGACTCGACCCCATGCTAATTGACTTTTATGCCTTGTCACCATTGATAAGAATGGTTATCTTGACTATAATTGATCATGCGTTCCTAGTTGGAACTAAGAGACTGGCTAGTCGTCTTATTGGATTGAATGAATGAGACACGTTCATGTAATGAACTATTGTACTCGATTAGCCAAATTCGAATATTGGCATACAGGCACATGCAGGCTTCAAATTATTTATTTATCTATTTTACAAAAATATCATGTGTACTTTATGGTCAAGGCATGATTACTCCGTGGTTAGACTTGATTGTTGCATCACGCTATGTAAAACCTACAACCTACCCGCACGGGTATCGTTTTAGAGTTGCGCATATCGTACCCTGTACGGCAGTACTCATTTGAATGACCATGATCCACAACATGGAACTTCACTCAACGTAGGGACTATTAAGTTAAATAAAATAATGATGGCATGGAGAGAATGGATTCCCGAGTTCTTACATGGCAGCCCTCCTTGGGACTATTAAGTGCCCAGGCCGGCTGGTTCCCACAGATACTGTAAATCTGTCACACGGGCAGGGAACGATATCTGCTTATATTGTTGTACATGATATATTAACGGTGGACGTCCCGCTAGGACTCGTCTAATTACATGATTGGCGCAATTGATTGATTGGATAGACTAGCCTTGCTCGTACATAGTAAGAACTGAGGAATCCCTATTTGCATAATTCCAGGATAACTTGGGACTCACAATAGCAAGTCGTAGTAGTTGATTGGCCGTTCAAGATGATTTGTTTGTATACTGTACCTACTCTGTTGCCTAACTGAGATGATCAGAATGTCAGGACATGACGAGCTAACTTCTGTCCTTGTTTGGTTGGGAGGTTGGTTCGAAGTGTCGTGATGTTATGTGAATCCTAGTGGAAAGCAGAGATCTATTATTATATCCTCTTACTTACTAGTTTAGTCCTTCATATCGTGCTTCCTTGTGGTACTTGCTATTAAAGGTCTAACCTCTCTGGTTTTGCACAGATTTAGAGCCGGTTCACGAGGATCCAGCTTACTTCTACCTCCAAGATGGTCAATACTAGGAGAATGATCGCAGGAGGACTCGAGTGGGTTCCTTACTTCACCGCTCGTTTTGTTATTTACTTCATACTTAGCCGTTTGGCACCGACATGTTAGTCGGATTGTCTTGCACTTACTTTTGCATAATTGTAACTAAAGTCAGACTGCAGCTGATAAAAATTGTGTATATGTTACTATACCATCTGGCTATGTTTTGTAAAGCCAGATCTCCAGAATATTTTGACTGAGCGTTTGGGACGCCTTACTGCTTTATCTTACATGTTCTCTATTTCTGTTTCTTGTTTTGAATGATTGAGACATTAGATGTGAAGTGACCATAGTAAGACTTTCATGTAGTATGCACCCCCTCGTCTGGTTAGACAGCATTGATCGTATTATACGGTATTCATCTACCCGTAATACGTAGCTGGCTGAGTCATTCCCCCGCTCTCCAGTATTCTTCTTGGGCGTGACACGCACCAGTCACAGTATTCCATACACCCAGGAGCCAACAAAATGTACCGGGATATGCGGACTATAGTATGGTGGTACGGAATGAAGAAGGACGTATCCAGGTATGTGGCTAGATGTTTAATTTGTCAGCAAGTTAAAGCTAGCAGACAGAGACCAGCAGGATTATTTGTCACGACCCGCACCCTAGAGTTAGGGCACGAGAACGTAACAACGCCCAGCCTACGCCGCAGTGTCGGCGGTAGAACGCTGTCATAGGTCTCAATGCATCTAACAGTATAAGACTAAACAGTTTATACTCCCCGAATGGGGGTGACATAGCAGAATGTAAGCTCAATCACATCTAAGGTAGAGCATAAAGGAAGATAGATAAAACATGAAATCAAAAAGAGATACAACAGATAGAAGTCTAAGTGTCTAAGATACAAACTCAGAATACATCTCAAAACTCAAATACAGTAATCCATAAATACAACTCAAGATGACTGAATAAACTATAAGCAAAAACCCTAGCTATCTATGCAACCTCTACTGTCTCCTCTAGGCTAGCAGGCAACCTCCAGGCTATCTGTAAAATTTATCAACAGGTCCAATCAGGACAGGAGCGAGTACAGTACATCTCAACAGATCATAGCAGGTTAGAAAATATAATCATGCAGTAGAGTAAAATACAGGATCTGAAGAAATACAGTATTTAAATAAGAGAGAGAACTGTAACAGAAATATCTACTATAAATAGAGAACTAACAGTGGCTAGTGAGTCAGAGTACGAGATAGCACATGTGAACAGGACAGATTTGCACAGGATATCGAGGTGCACAGGATCTACACTACAATGGAATTGTTCACACAACTACTAGCACTCCCCCGTATCCCCAATCAATACACAAGGATCTAAACAGGTTATGTTATTACACAGGATATCACATGGGGGCCCATATAGGGTGCACATGATAGTATACATGGGGGCTCCGTGAACATGAGAGTACAAGATTCACAAGAGTGCACATGTAAAATGGAAGTACAGGAGTACATGATGAAAGTGAAACGCACATGACACAATGTACCCGATGCTCCCGAGGGGGATAATATCGCATGAGAAGATCCATATAGTACTAATCCGTGATAATGTCGTGAAAGCATCAAGTATAGTAATCTAAAGCAGGAATATAATTCTAAGCAGGATATGAAATGATCAGAGAATGTACTCGCCTGATATCTAAATGTCCAAGGTAAAAATACTATCCGAGGAGAGGTGTCTGGCTCCTAATTAGAACAGCACAAGTCACGACATGTCCAGAAGGGTAATATAAAGCACTACAATGCATTCTACATGAATCTAGGTCAAACTAGGCCAAAGTCAACCCTTGGTCAACTCTGGTCAACTGCACTAGTCAAACTAGGTCAAACTAGGTCATGTCCTAACCCAGCAAGTCTTACTAGGCCTAACCAAGACTATCCTAGCAAGCACACATCAATACAAGGCTATAGCCAATATACACCCAACTCTATATAGCATGCAATTATTCAATACTCAAATAGGCAAGAATTCACATTGGATATACACTAGGTAATCTATTACTTTAAGCTATATATGCCTACACATATATATACATGCATATATTGGTATTCAACATTAGGTCTATAATCATGACATTTCAAATGGTTATATAAACTTATATATTACAACACAATATGCTAACATATATATAATATACATACATAGCTAAGTTAACTGTATTCATAAATACTTATGTAAGAGGCTATGTGTGTGTATGTGAACATGGCAAAGGGACAAGTGAGGGTTAAATGGGCATACATAGTGTATACATATCAAAGAGTGTCAAAGTGTCAAGTGTGATAGTGTCAACATAGTATAAGGGGTACATGAGGTAATATAGGATTTGTGTTAACATAGAACATTACATCTCATTAACTTGTATATTGCATATATTACATCTATTATTACATTACATTCATGCTTGCATTCATTTATCATTTATTTATTCTTTTGCACCACTATATGCACCATATATTACATACTATGGAACCTACATATTCATTACAAGCCATACTTATACATGCTTATATTAGATAGGATACTTACACCTCATACATCATTTATTTAAACATTTACTCATGCTTGTATTCTCTATTTAATTACATAATATATATACATTAACATGGGTTAAAATCAAATAGAACATTATATTACACACAAGGGTGCACAAAATGCATATGCCGAATAGTAACTCCTACTAATAATCAATATTATACCATCTCAGCATGAATTAAAATCTAGGATTAAAGTATGTTATAGATCTATGTGTTAGCTTTCCGAAACTTCAAACGGATCGCGTTTTCGTTTCCGAAAACTCCCGGAATCGCGAAAACACCGAGAACGCGTTTGTCTTTCATACAGCTGACACTCAAATAAATTTCCAGAAAGTTACAGAAAGAATTAGGCCTATTAATACATGTTTTTGGAAAGCTAACTTCAATACGCTTCTTTTAAAAAAAATGGAAGATTAAACCGAGCTTTGAGCTAGAAGTTATGACATTTCTAAGTTAGGGCTGAAATTAAAAACGTGGATAAAAATCATGACGGATTTGGGTAGTTTGAGCCAAAAGAATACACAATATATATCCTAATTATCCACAACAATAATAGCAATAATGATATGAGAAACCACACTCACAAACTTGATTATATAATCATCTTGAACCATTTATTACATATATAAATATAGATACACTCTCATTACAATATATATATATATAAATCTATATATGTAACATGAACACATCCACAACACAAAGGACACTCCTATGACCTCCAAATGGACACAAAATGGACACAAATGGAGATACAACCATGGGGGTCATTCCTATGGGTTCAAAATAGACCTATATGCATGAGGAAATGAAAAGGAGAAGGGATTTATACCTCCCGGTAGATCGAATCGAAGAAAAACTTTTCCGGAGCGACACCGACACGTAGAGATTCCAAAAGGACACGAACGAGCTCCAAATCCTCCCAAACTTGGGTAGCTTCCTCCTTGGCTAGAATGGAGAAGGAAAGAAGAAGATTTGGTGGTGAAATGGAAGAATTTGGTGAAGAAATTGCTAGGGATTGCTCTCTAGGAATTTGGGGAAGAACAAGAGAGAGAAAAATAGATGGATAATGACAAATGGGAGGCTCAATCCTATCCTTATTGTGGCTGGCCATAAAGGTAGTTTTGTCCTATTAGGAAAAGTCCAAAAGCCCCTACTAACCTATTCTATGAGTATTAGGAAAGGGCTAATTGGTTGGGGCTAAATTAGTCATTCTAAAGTCTCTAATCACACTAACCTTATCCATAATAATTAGTCTAACCTCTAAATAAAATATTTCTATCATGTGGACTAAAATTAATATCATGTGGGCCATGTCTAACTAGTGTGTGGGTCCCACTAGAGTCAAACTATCCCCGGGTTCCCGTTACAAGTTAGATTGAGATGAAATTCGAACCCGACTCAAATAATCCCAAAACAATATCATAAATAATAAAATAATATCAAAATAATTCAAAGAGGTCAAATGCAAAAATATCCTTAGGCCAAAAATGACATTAAAATATCATAATCACATGGTTAGGCTCTAGGTCAAACAGTCTCTAGGGTTTCACTAGCAAAACGTCAAAACCATAAGTCATTGATTTAAATAATTTAAAAATGATTTAAAATCACCAAAAATCATATCATGAATTAAATATCATTATTAAAATAATTATAAACATGAAATTTCAAAATTACCCTCATTTGAAAAACTGGGTGCTACAACTCTACCCACCTTAGAAAAATTTCGTCCTCGAAATTTAAGATCGATAGTACTCATTCTAGAGCCTCTAACCTACCCAATATCTAAGGTAACACTTCCTAACACTGGAATAATAAACGGACGTCTAAATAGTGTCAATCTAGGAATACCTCCAATACTGCTCTGCTGTACGGCGGTAATGGAACTTCAATAAAATATGGACTGGAACCTATATCCAAGGGACTGGACCTATTTTAAAGTGGTCTTCACTAAGGATGAAAAGGAACTGATCATAGGCTATAGATATGCTCAAACTATTATCTTCCTATTAACCATCTATTAATACATTCTATTACCATAGGAATGATGCATTACTAAGACATATAGGCCCCTATCTCTCATAACACATTTATACTCACCAAAAGACTAGTGCATCCTATCACGGCTGATACTATAATCTCTCCTAAATCTCCTAAGCTACATGTTTATAGACACACATCCCCACATCAAGGACTAACCCATATATATCTACAACTGATACTAATGGAGTGACGTCCCTATTTTCCAACAATTAAGGTCTAAATTTTTTTATCTAAATCATGCAATTTGAAGGAATAGTATACAAGGTCAGGGCATACCGTAGCAGTTGGAAGTCTCACCTAGGTTCACTGGTCATTCTAGGTCAAAACAGTACTATGGTATCAACACACAAACAATCTAGGGTGTCTTAATTGGGAAGGTAAGGGAACAACAATCATCAAGGTTGTAGGGCTGTCTACCATCCTATATAAAAATTGGTCATTATCAAAATAAAATAAAGCAACTACCAGTTATTTAAAAAAAAGGTACAGAAAATCAAATTCAAAAATTAAGGAATTGAAAATCACTTGCATTAAAATCCAATCACAATATATATATATATATAGAGCGTTAGAGAGGGAAAAGCTAGCATTGTGTGTATGGGGACGTGTTCATATGGTTAGATAGTAGGCGTGTGTGTACGTGAATATACATGAAAGTGTATATGAGGATTTGGATTTCAAACAATAACTATCAAGTTACACTAATCATGGCATATGGGTTAACAATCTACAATATACAATCTATTTAATCACAACTTGCATGGCTAACCATATATATATATATAAAGGTAGAGACTTAGTTATGTATTTATATATTATAACATGTATGCCTAAGCTCTATATATATCTATCTAGATATATAATCATAACATAGAGGGGAAAAAGGGTTAGGTTACATGACAGTGTATACTAAGTTAGGGTGTGTGTGTCCTTGTACAGGGTTATAGCTTAGTATTGAAAGGTTAAACACAGTTTTAGTTCAGCATTTACATACAAAATCTGAAAGGATGCTAACATTTAAACCAGTGCAATATTAACATAACACAGTTTCAGATTTTAGGGTTTTGAACATCGCAACCAATCTCAATGGTCCCAATACATCCTAACATGATATAAATGAAACCCTAACATACTATCCATACATTTATCTACGCATACAGTTCAATATTACATGTTAAATCTAAAATTGAACATTTGAAATCAATGTGAAAATGTTAACATATATTCAGTTTTCAGGATTTTGGAGAAATTTGAACATCAAAACCAACTCAATGTTTATCACAACCTATCATGTAAGAATATGAAACCTAACATTATATCCCTACAACAACAATGTACAC
Organism: Iris pallida; assembly: GCA_029216955.1. NCBI lineage: Eukaryota > Viridiplantae > Streptophyta > Magnoliopsida > Asparagales > Iridaceae > Iris > Iris pallida. The sequence goes on along the minus strand of JANAVB010029851.1, from coordinate 20,000 downwards.
AGCTCTAAATATTACATTTAAAACAACAATTTGAACTAACATTTAAAATCCAGTATTAAGGGTTAATATGCACATAGTCTCAGATTTGACAAATTAAACAAAAAACTCAACAAATTTTTTTTTAAAATAAAACTCTAGGTATGACATACATGTGCAGTGATGTAAACATAACTAATAACATGAAATTTATATTTAACTTACGAATTTAAACTAGAAAAGCAGAAAACCAGAAATATTGGAGTTTTGAAAATTTAACATCAACGACATATTAATATTTATTTAGATAGGTGAAAATCAAGTGTAGCATGCATAAGTGTCAGAAAAGTATCCACTATATATATTCATATATATATATTCTCATGTCCCAATATAAAAATCAGATTCTATACCAAGACCAACATTAGATTCCTACCAATATTGCAAAACAGGTGATTGGTGTAATCAAGACGATTTATTATTATTTAATACAAGAATAATAGCAAGAAGAGAATAACGATAAATCTATTTTGCTTATCTGTTTAAAAGAAGGAACCATTTTGAAATCCAGAGTTAAAATATCAAATCTAAGGTAAAGTCTAGCAAAATCATCGATTCATTGTATTAAGAAGAAATTCATAGAAGAAGTTACACAAAGGTTTATAAAATAGCTAAAGTTACTCCTAAGCTAAATAATGAGAAGCAAAACAAAATAAAATAATTAATAATTCCTTTTTTTTTGAAGGACTAAAACAAAGTAGAGAAAACATGTTCGAAAATATTTAAGGTACAATCTGATAATCATATGCGTCTATCCACAATCATGGTACTATAAATCCTCGTCATACTAGTAAGCAAGGCTACGATAATCACAGAGCCCTTGACTTATGCACATATCTCTAGAATTATGGTATTTAACATTTTCGCGGTGCCGCTAGCTTGGCTGCGAAAATCTTAAATTCCCACACCCGAGAAATATATCCAGAGTCAGACTATATGTCCTCACCATGCTGGCTAATGTGACTATAGAAGACTAGATTCTATAACATAGATGACCTAGCCCATATAATTTCATCTTGCCAAAAATTAAATTAAATCAACAATGAATACCCAAAAATCAAATCAAATTTATCAACGAACGTCAAACTCAAAAATGAACAAAATCCTTCAATCATATAAATACAAACTCGGATGCAACAGCTAATCGTCAAGATTCAAAATTCAACAATCTTCCATCAAAATCAATAAATACAAACCCAAATTCAACAATAATCCATCAAATTCAACAACAGAAAATAAAGATAAAACAATCAAGGAAAAAGAGAGTTTTCAAATCGAAGTTAAAATAAGATTCTCAAGGGTCGTCCCAGGAATCTCTCAAGGGTTCCTAACTGTGATTGAGTACCTTCAAAAATATATCCTATTCCTAGTGCAGGCTGTAGTGGTACTCAAGTTCGAATACCACTACACTTTTAGTCTAGACCTGCATGGGCCACCACTAAAAACGTGTCACGACCCGCACCCTAGAGTTAGGGCACGAGAACGTAACAACGCCCAGCCTATGCCGCAGTGTCGGCGGTAGAACGCTGTCATAGGTCTCAATGCATCTAACAGTATAAGACTAAACAGTTTATACTCCCCGAATGGGGGTGACATAGCAAATGTAAGCTCAATCACATCTAAGGTAGAGCATAAAGGAAGATAGATAAAACATGAAATCAAAAAGAGATACAACAGATAGAAGTCTAAGTGTCTAAGATACAAACTCAGAATACATCTCAAAACCCAAATACAGTAATCCATAAATACAACTCAAGATGACTGAAAATAAACTATAAGCAAAAACCCTAGCTATCTATGCAACCTCTACTGTCTCCTCTAGGCTAGCAGGCAACCTCCAGGCTATCTGTAAAATTTATCAACAGGTCCAATCAGGACAGGAGCGAGTACAGTACATCTCAACAGATCATAGCAGGTTAGAAAATATAATCATGCAGTAGAGTAAAATACAGGATCTGAAGAAATACAGTATTTAAATAAGAGAGAGAACTGTAACAGAAATATCTACTATAAATAGAGAACTAACAGTGGCTAGTGAGTCAGAGTACGAGATAGCACATGTGAACAGGACAGATTTGCACAGGATATCGAGGTGCACAGGATCTACACTACAATAGAATTGTTCACACAACTACTAGCACTCCCCCGTATCCCCAATCAATACACAAGGATCTAAACAGGTTATGTTATTACACAGGATATCACATGGGGGCCCATATAGGGTGCACATGATAGTATACATGGGGGCTCCGTGAACATGAGAGTACAAGATTCACAAGAGTGCACATGTAAAATGGAAGTACAGGAGTACATGATGAAAGTGAAACGCACATGACACAATGTACCCGATGCTCCCGAGGGGGATAATATCGCATGAGAAGATCCATATAGTACTAATCCGTGATAATATCGTGAAAGCATCAAGTATAGTAATCTAAAGCAGGAATATAATTCTAAGCAGGATATGAAATGATCAGAGAATGTACTCGCCTGATATCTAAATGTCCAAGGTAAAAATACTGTCCGAGGAGAGGTGTCTGGCTCCTAATTAGAACAGCACAAGTCACGACATGTCCAGAAGGGTAATATAAAGCACTACAATGCATTCTACATGAATCTAGGTCAAACTAGGCCAAAGTCAACCCTTGGTCAACTCTGGTCAACTGCACTAGTCAAACTAGGTCAAACTAGGTCATGTCCTAACCCAGCAAGTCTTACTAGGCCTAACCAAGACTATCCTAGCAAGCACACATCAATACAAGGCTATACAAGCCAATATACACCCAACTCTATATAGCATGCAATTATTCAATACTCAAATAGGCAAGAATTCACATTGGATATACACTAGGTAATCTATTACTTTAAGCTATATATGCCTACACATATATATACATGCATATATTGGTATTCAACATTAGGTCTATAATCATGACATTTCAAATGGTTATATAAACTTATATATTACAACACAATATGCTAACATATATATAATATACATACATAGCTAAGTTAACTGTATTCATAATACTTATGTAAGAGGCTATGTGTGTGTATGTGAACATGGCAAAGGGGCAAGTGAGGGTTAAATGGGCATACATAGTGTATACATATCAAAGAGTGTCAAAGTGTCAAGTGTGATAGTGTCAACATAGTATAAGGGGTACATGAGGTAATATAGGATTTGTGTTAACATAGAACATTACATCTCATTAACTTGTATATTGTATACATTACATCTATTATTACATTACATTCATGCTTGCATTCATTTATCATTCATTTATTCTTTTGCACCACTATATGCACCATACATTACATACTATGGAACCTACATATTCATTACAAGCCATACTTATACATGCTTATATTAGATAGGATACTTACACCTCATACATCATTTATTTAAACATTTACTCATGCTTGTATTCTCTATTTAATTACATAATATATATACATTAACATGGGTTAAAATCAAATAGAACATTATATTACACACAAGGGTGCACAAAATGCATATGTCGAATAGTAACTCCTACTAATAATCAATATTGTACCATCTCAGCATGAATTAAAATCTAGGATTAAAGTATGTTATAGATCTATGTGTTAGCTTTCCGAAACTTCAAACGGATCGCGTTTTCGTTTCCGAAAACTCCCGGAATCGCGAAAACACCGAGAACGCGTTTGTCTTTCATACAGCTGACACTCAAATAAATCTCCAGAAAGTTACAGAAAGAATTAGGCCTATTAATACATGTTTTTGGAAAGCTAACTTCAATACGCTTCTTTTAAAAAAAATGGAAGATTAAACCGAGCTTTGAGCTAGAAGTTATGATATTTCTAAGTTAGGGCTGAAATTAAAAACGTGGATAAAAATCATGACGGATTTGGGTAGTTTGAGCCAAAAGAATACACAATATATATCCTAATTATCCACAACAATAATAGCAATAATGATATGAGAAACCACACTCACAAACTTGATTATATAATCATCATGAACCATTTATTACATATATAAATATAGATACACTCTCATTACAATATATATATATATAAATCTATATATGTAACATGAACACATCCACAACACAAAGGACACTCCTATGACCTCCAAATGGACACAAAATGGACACAAATGGAGATACAACCATGGGGGTCATTCCTATGGGTTCAAAATAGACCTATATACATGAGGAAATGAAAAGGAGAAGGGATTTATACCTCCCGGTAGATCGAATCGAAGAAAAACCTTCCCGGAGCGACACCGACACGTAGAGATTCCAAAAGGACACGAACGAGCTCCAAATCCTCCCAAACTTGGGTAGCTTCCTCCTTGGCTGGAATGGAGAAGGAAAGAAGAAGATTTGGTGGTGAAATGGAAGAATTTGGTGGAGAAATTGCTAGGAATTGCTCTCTAGGAATTTGGGGAAGAACAAGAGAGAGAAAAATAGATGGATAATGACAAATGGGAGGCTCAACCCTATCCTTATTGTGGCTGGCCATAAAGGTAGTTTTGTCCTATTAGGAAAAGTCCAAAAGCTCCTACTAACCTATTCTATGAGTATTAGGAAAGGGCTAATTGGTTGGGGCTAAATTAGTCATTCTAAAGTCTCTAATCACACTAACCTTATCCATAATAATTAGTCTAACCTCTAAATAAAATATTTTTATCATGTGGACTAAAATTAATATCATGTGGGCCATGTCTAACTAGTGTGTGGGTCCCACTAGAGTCAAACTATCCCCGGGTCCCCGTTACAAGTCAGATTGAGATGAAATTCGAATCCGACTCAAATAATCCCAAAACAATATCATAAATAATAAAATAATATCAAAATAATTCAAAGAGGTCAAATGCAAAAATATCCTTAGGCCAAAAATGACATTAAAATATCATAATCACATGGTTAGGCTCTAGGTCAAACAGTCTCTAGGATTTCACTAGCAAAACGTCAAAACCATAAGTCATTGATTTAAATAATTTAAAAATGATTTAAAATCACCAAAAATCATATCATGAATTAAATATCATTATTAAAATAATTATAAACATAAAATTTCAAAATTACCCTCATTTGGAAAACTGGGTGCTACATTATTGCAGCCGCTTGACATTCCGGAGTGGAAATGGAAGCACATAACGATGGATTTTGTATCGGGACTGCCTCGATCCCAAGGAGAGAAGGATGCCATTTGGGTTATCGTGGACCGACTGACGAAGTCAGCTCACTTTATCCCCTTCAAGGTTGGTTTATCCACCGAGAAGTTGGCAGCACTGTACATACGGCATATCTACCGGATTCATGGAGTTCCGGTAAGTATCATATCTGACAGAGTTACTAGATTTACCTCTCACTTTTGGAAGAGTTTGCATGACAGCTTGGGAACCCAACTGAAGTTCAGCACCGCCTACCACCCTCAGACTGACGGACATTCGGAGAGAACAATCCAGACGCTTGAAGATATGCTGAGATCCTGCGTCCTGGAATTTGGAGGGTCTTGGGAAGACCATTTGCACTTGGTAGAGTTCTCTTACAACAACAGCTACCAAGCTAGCATCGGGATGACACCGTTCGAGGCACTCTATGGACGTCGTTGCCGCACTCCACTTGCTTGGGACGACGTCGGAGAACGAGTGTTGCTTGGACCTGAGATGGTGACCGAAACAGCAGAGAAGGTGAGAACGATCAGAGACAAGCTCAGGATTGCCCAGGACAGACAGAAGCATTGGACCGATTGCAGCAGACGGCCTTTGGAGTTTAAAGAAGGCGACAGTGTGTTTGTGAAGATCTCGCCTACCAGAGGAACCATTCGTTTCGGCAGAGCAGGAAAGTTGAGCCCCAGGTACATTAGTCCATTTGAAGTACTTAACAGGATTGGAGAAGTGGCTTATCGGGTGGCTCTACCCCCAAGTCTCGAAGGCGTCCACAACGTCTTCCACGTCTCGCAGCTGAGACGCTACATCCCGGACCCGAGCCATATCTTGGACCATTCAGAGCTGGAGATTGGACCCAGCCTCACAGTGTCGGAGAAGCCAGTGACAATATTGGACCGAGGCGAGAAGAGAACCAGGAACACCGTGACACCAATAGTCAGAGTGATGTGGTGGCACAACTCACCAGGCGAGTCGACTTGGGAGCGAGAAGACCAGATGCGGGAGCAGTACCCGTACCTGTTTGAGACTTAAGGTAATCCCTAACCTTGCCTTTAATTTCGAGGACGAAATTTTCTAAGGAGGGAAGATTGTGAAACCCATTTTCTGTGAATTAATTAATATTAGCAATTATTAATATATTTATTTTAATTTGGACATTTAATTTGAGTGCTAAAGTTTTCAAAATTAATAAACAAGGATTTTTGGATGAACCCAGACCCGAGTCCGAATCCAGACCCGAGCCTGAGCCCGAACCCAATCCCATTTCTTTCTTTTCCTAAAAATCTGATTTGGTTAATATAAATAAAAAAAAAGAAAAAAAGAATAGTTCCCTTGTGCTGGTCACGAGGACCAGCACCCCCATTCCCGTCTTCCCACGTTCAAAGCCCCCTATTTCTCTCTCCCCCTTCTTCTCCTCTCCACAGCAACTAACCCCACCTCTCTACTTAAATCACTTCCCTCTCACTCTCTCTCACAGAACAAAACTCACCATTTTTCTCAGAAGGAGCAAACCCTCTTCCTCACATTTTTCCTTTCCCCTCACCCGACGCCCCGAGCTCTCTCCGTTCGACCCCACGGACCCGTGCGGCCGACTCCCTCCGGCCCGACCCCTTCCCGACGCCGAGGCGCCGCGCCCGACTCCGTCCAGCGCGTCCCCGGAGCGCCCCGACCCCCTGGCCGCTGCTCCCCCGGCCTGACGCCGTCGCCGCCCTCCGACCGGCCTCGCGCCCCCTCGCGCGGCCAACCCCGCGCCCTTCGTGCCCCTCTGGCCGAAGCCCCTCCGGCCTTCGACCAGTGCGCCCCGCGAGCCCGACCCCCCTGTCGGCCAACCCGCGCCCCACTTCTTCCCTGGCCGCGAACACCCGCGTCCTGATCCACTGTTCTGTGGCAGCGTTGCTGCTGTTCGCTGTTGTCCCAGCGCCCCGATTCGCGTTCTGGGACTTTCTGTTCCCGACCAGGAGCTGGATTTCAGTTTGGACGCTGTCCCGAGATTATTTTGCTGTCCGGATCTCCAATTCTTTCTATTATTTTCATCTGAGAGCTCTAGCCGAGCAACCTGAGGTGTAACCCCTGTCCCGTCTCTTTTTTATATAGTCTATGATGAGAAATGGCCCCCGATTTTTCTTGGGAATTCGGTTTTAGCGACGTCGTATTTTTCCGGAACCTTCGGAAAGGTTCTGTGGATTATTTTGGATTTCCGAAATATTTCGGAAATTGGTTTTTGGTATGTTTTGGCTTTCCGGATTTTTTCGGTAGCGTTCTGTGAGTTTTTGGGTTGGAATCGGATTTCCGAAAATTATTCGGGTCGTTCCGATTATTCTGTGGATTGGTTGTGGATTATTATATATATATATATACATATTTGGGTTTCCCTGGTTTGGGATTTGCAGGAAAGTATCGGCGCTATTTTCCAGTTTTTGGGTTGACCAAAAACAAAGGAGATGCTGCCGAATTTTTCCGTAAATTCTAGATTATTTTAAAAATGAATTTAAAATGGATTTCAGAATTTTATTTGATATTTGGTTTTGGGCGACGACCGTATCGGTCAATGGGCCCGGCTAAGTGCAAACGAAACCGGCTTCGCCCGGACGTTGAGGCATTAGCCCAGTTGAGGATTGGACCATATCTGAGACTCTATATTTTATCTTTATTTTTACTATTTAATTCTGATCATATTTTATTCATATTTAAAGTTTAGGACTAACGACAGTTTTGTCTCATTTCAATTTATGTAAATAAATTGTAATGGGCATAAGCCCAGCTGGCTGTGGTCTGTAACTGTAATTGGTAGCGTAGATTTTAGTTATTTCTGGTTTTACGAGTTTTTGTATTAAACGAGTAAAATAAATAAAAGTATTTTCGTATAAAAATAATTAAGATCTTCTCACCTAAAATTGACAAGTTTTTATTTAATTAAAAATTATGTATTTCTCACTAAATAAGAAAATTAGCTTTATATTTATAAACTATGAAAATACCAAGTTTTAATAATTAATCTGGTATCTACGAAGTTTTCCGAATTCAAAAGTTTAAAACGATCTTTTTCCCTTGTACTAAATCAACACACAAATAATCGTGTTTTCGTGTTTTATTAATTAAAAGAATTAAAATTGGATTAGGACACAAATAGAGATTTCAACTAGCGTAGCTAGATTGGTAAACCTGGAATCTGAGTCAATTTCTCGAATGTAGGAATTCGAGGACGATTCTGATTTTCTGTCTCGAAGTCTTCTACCTCTCCAGTCAAACCCTTTGAGGCAAGTATAGTTTGTGCTAGTTTACAGTTATTTAATTAATCGCTTTACTGCAAGTTTAAACCACGATGCAAACACGAAACTCTCTCTGAGAGCACTGTAACTACTGGGGACTGGGGGAATAGTGTAATGAGTATGATCATACTGTAACAAATCCCCTATCCTTTACTGTAACAAACCCAAACCGGTCATATTTTATTGCCTGTTCAAATCACACTGTTTTACTGCTGAAAACTATTCATATTTAAACTGTTTAGAACTGCATGATTCTATTATTTAATTTAACTGTTAAATTATCATGAATTGTACTTTGCTCTTTCCTGACTGGAGATACATTTTAGGGGATATTGAGGATGCAGAGCTGTTATACAACAGCTACTACGATCCTGTGTTGTACCCGGTTGTGCTGCCAGAGTCCCCATTGGAGGACGTTAGGACTGAGGCCGATGATCCGGCTGATAGATAGATTTCCTTTCTCTGCATTGTTGTTATTTTTATTCTGTTATTTCATTTCAGAACATTTCCCATTTGTATTTAAATTTCAAGTTTAATAAAGTTACATTTTTCGATGTTGAGTTGTGACAAATATAGTGTTGTTGTATGGTTACCTGCTACTGGAACAGCTTACTGCCGCAGTCTCAACAACGGTGCAGGCTGGGCATGATCCGGTTCGACCCAATAGTTGGGATCGGGTCGTGACACTACGTCAATCCAATAAAAAAAAATACAAGAACCAGTTAGAGCATCTCCAACCCTATTATCTTGTTAAGTGTTGTGAGTCTTAGGTGACTCCTATGTGGCATGAGCCACAAGACAATGTCTTGTTTATGTAGCAAAATTATATCTCAAAAGACAATGAGATAGAAAAACTCTCTCCAATGCAAAAGTATTGAGAAGACAATAAAAAGTATTTTTTTCCAACTTCCAAGGCAACTTTTAAGACAACTACTCATCTTCTTTCTTTTTTTCTAATATTTTTTATTCATAATTGATGACATGGAAGAGAAGACATTGTCAAGTGCATTGTCTAGAACAAGACAATCAACTTCACAATGTTTTCTTTAATTTTTGTCACATAAGCTTCACAATTGACTTGACAATTGCATTGGAGAAGAACTTTTGAATAAAATTTTGTCATATATGGCAACAACTTTTTTCCAAAATCACAATAGGGTTGGAGATGCTCTTACGCTTACACCTACGTAACCCCATCTTTCAGTAACAGACTTCAATAACTTTCTTTAACAAATTAAAGTTGTTAAAGTTTTATTTAATAAAATAATATATTTCAGAGCCACATCATTGTCATGTCATCGTTATTTTTGCTTTACTTTTTTGAATTAAACAAATAAACCGAACGAACCAACTATGATCTTCTTTGAGTGAGACATTTACGTAATATATTTCTTCCTCGCGTGGAAGTTAGTACTGCATCCAATATGCACTCTTTTTTTTCTTACAAGTGAACCCTATTATAATAGGTAATATTCTCGGTTTTTTTTTAATTATCTAAAATTTATAATTCAAAACTTAAGTTAAATGTAATTTTGACATAATCTAATATAATTCAATTTTGTCCAAACTCTCTAGTCTAATGGTATTAGAGTGAACATCCGGAGAGGCCGGTAAGGTTCCAGCTTCCAATTGTGTGTGCCTGAAATTTAAAAAAGAGAAAGACATAATCATAATTCAATTTTACCTGTTATTTAAATTATAATATGCTTCATAACTTAAGCATTGTTCTAAATTTAGATATAATCCAATATAATTTTAATATTACCTATCATTTAGATATAATCCAATATTTTTTTTCCAGATTTATGTATGGAATTTTAATAAAATAAAACTAGAATATTAATCTTATTGAAAATAAGAAGAGAATATATTAAAATGAAAATAAATAGATAAGGTATAATACAATCTCTTTTATAACTAAATTACAATTTTATTTATTGTTTAATATCATTTGAATTAATCTAAGTTGAGACTATCAATTAACTAATTATAGTTTATGAATTGGATTTAAATTTAAAAAGATTATATTTTGAATATACGGAAGAATTAAATAAAATGGATTATAAAATGTATTGCATCAATGTTACTCACTTATATGTTGCCTTCTTACATCGTCCTCTAATTTTATTGTTATACTAAAGAATATGATCATAAATATTTATCTAAATTACTAAATATAAATTAATATTTATGCAAATATTTATTTGTATATATATGTTACTTTATTTATGTGTCTAAATGTTACTTTATTTATAATGTATCTATTTATCTATATGTTACTATTTATCTGCAATTTGTTTATTTATCAAGCATACAAATGAAATTTTGAATTATTTAATATTTATGAATTATATGTACCTAATTATTTATCTATATATTATTTTTTATTTATGACCTAACATACACAAATAAAACTTCCAATTAACAACAAATAAAAATACCTTAATTTTTTTTCTCCGCTTTTAGTTCTTTCCTGCTTTCTTCCTCTTGTTTGAACCTCTTTTCTACCTCTCCTTTTCTTATATAGTGGCATATTTGCTACATAAAAGTCAACTGTGGCAGTGTTATAAATGTCGCAGGCACTAACAAGTTGTAACAAAAATGTTTGACGATATGATATTTCATCGCAAATTCCACGAACGCTAATGTTTTTGTAGTTGAAAAATATATATTGGAAGTGCCAGTGAGTCTGGCTGAATAGGACTATTCCGACTAATTTTCGAAAAAATTTGATATTATGGAAAGTATATCAGTAAATATTGTCTCTTCACACATCTTTTTCTGTTGGGATATTTTAGCAAATATTTTCGTTTTAAAGGTATAACTAGCATATACCTCCAATTTTTGTTTAAGAACTAGGAAATGCTCTCATTGGTAAGTCAAAAATTTAGTAAAAATAGTGTGGGTGCATATTTTTTCATACAAAAAAATGATAGCACTTGTTGGTTTTTTTTTGAAAAAGTATAAATATACTAATTTCTACATTTAAAATGAAGAATTTTGCTAAAATCTCTCTATTTTTTTTTGTTTCTTGAGTGGGTTAGAAAGATTGGCACCTCCCAGAACTGCACGTACTTTTTAGTGGGACCCAGTTGCAAATTTTGCTTATTACAGTTGTTGGCCGATACTTAAAAGAAGGCTATTTATAAGGGCACAACCTTTTTTACTCGGGGCTAGCCAGGATTAGGGCTAGCCAGGCTTTGAGAAACTTTTACTCGGGCTGTCCAAATTTTCTATTCAGGGGCTGTCCATTTTCTTCTTCTCCACTCTCTCTCTTCACAAACCCTAACTTTCTTCTTCTTCTTCTATCCATCTTCTTCTAATTCTCCACCATTTTCATTCTCACATCTTCATCAAAACCCTAGTTTTTTTCTCATCATCATCATCTTCTTCTTCCCCACCGTTTCCATCATCACCATCTCCATCAAAATCCTAGTTTCATTCTCTTTCCCAATTTCGATGGCACCCAAAAAATTAAATAAATCCTAAAATGTATGAAAATAAAGGTTAAATACTTCTTTCCTCACAAAGAATGCATGGAAATAAATCCTAAAATGCATATTTCACTCTATTATCAAGATTGAAATAAATCCTAATATTTTTTTGAAAAAATTTGAGTGGCACCCCACTTTTTTTACGCTTATTTAAGGTGCACCCCACAACATTACAATATTGTATAACACCCCCCACTTTTAACGAATTCTGTCTAAAACGAACGGTCAAATTTTTTTTGGACGAAAATACCCTTGTCTACTTTTGTGTGTCCTCCCTTTCCGTCACACGTGGCTGCCCGTACCCCGCCCCCCGCCGCCCGTCCCTCGCCCCCCGCCGTGCTCGGCCCCCCTCCCCGACCTCGCCGGACCCCTCCGGCCATCACCACCACCACCATCACCAACATCATCACCATCATCATCATCACCACCACCATCACCCCCCCTCCCCCCCCCTCCCGCTCTGCCCCCCCCCCTCCCCCCCCTCCCCGACCCCGCCGGCAGCCAGCCTCCCCCCCTCCCCGACCCCGCCGGCAGCCAGCCTCCCCCCCCTCCCCCCCCTCCCGCTCCGCCCCCCCTCCCCCCCTCCCCCCCCCCTCCCGCTCCGTCCCCTAGCAGTAGCGCGCGGCGGCGGCGGCGGCATCATCGCGCGGCAGCGACGGCAGCAGCAGCAGCGCGCAGCAGTGGGGGCTAGGGGGCAGAGCGGGAGGGGGGGGAGGCGAAGCGGGAGGGGGGGAGGGGGGGGAGGCTGGCTGCCGGCGGGGAGGAGGGCTGCCGGCGGTAGCAATGGGAGAGGGGGGTCGCAAGGGTTGGGTAGGGGCATAACGAGAGGGTATTTTCGTCCAAAATAAAGGGTCAAAGGAGTTGATCGTTAGTAATAGACGTTTTTCGTTAAAAGTGAGGGGGTGTTATACAATATTGTAATGTTGTGGGGTGTACCTTAAATAAGCGTTAAAAAAGTGGGGTGCCAATCAAATTTTTCCTATTTTTTTTTATTCGGGAATGTCGACTTTAGGACTGCCAGAAATTGTGGCAGTCCTGAAAGGAACTTGCTGTACAGCAAGTATCTTTCAGGACTGCCTCAATTTCTGGCAGTCCTCAATATGTCAGAACTGCCAGAAATTGTGGCAGTCCTGTTGTAAAGCATGTCCCTTTCAGGACTGCCACAATTCCTGGCAGTCCTCATTACTTCTAGGACTGCCAGAAATTGTGGCAGGACTGCCACAATTCCTGGCAGTCCTCATTATCTTTTATACCTCGCGTGGAAGTTAGTACTGGATCCAATATGCACTCTTTTTTTTCTTACAAGTGAACCCTATTATAATAGGTAATATTCTCGGTTTTTTTTTAATTATCTAAAATTTATAATTCAAAACTTAAGTTAAATGTAATTTTGACATAATCTAATATAATTCAATTTTGTCCAAACTCTCTAGTCTAATGGTATTAGAGTGAACATCCGGAGAGGCCGGTAAGGTTCCAGCTTCCAATTGTGTGTGTGCGTAAAATTTAAAAAAGAGGAAGACATAATCATAATTCAATTTTACCTGTTATTTAAATTATAATATGCTTCATAACTTAAGCATTGTTCTAAATTTAGATATAATCCAATATAATTTTAATATTACCTATCATTTAGATATAAGCCAATATTTTTTTTCCAGATTTATGTATGGAATTTTAATAAAATAAAACTAGAATATTAATCTTATTGAAAATAAGAAGAGAATATATTAAAATGAAAATAAATAGATAAGGTATAATACAATCTCTTTTATAACTAAATTACAATTTTATTTATTGTTTAATATCATTTGAATTAATCTAAGTTGAGACTATCAATTAACTAATTATAGTTTATGAATTGGATTTAAATTTAAAAAGATTATATTTTGAATATACGGAAGAATTAAATAAAATGGATTATAAAATGTATTGCATCAATGTTACTCACTTATATGTTGCCTTCTTACATCGTCCTCTAATTTTATTGTTATACTAAAGAATATGATCATAAATATTTATCTAAATTACTAAATATAAATTAATATTTATGCAAATATTTATTTGTATATATATGTTACTTTATTTATGTGTCTAAATGTTACTTTATTTATAATGTATCTATTTATCTATATGTTACTATTTATCTGCAATTTGTTTATTTATCAAGCATACAAATGAAATTTTGAATTATTTAATATTTATGAATTATATGTACCTAATTATTTATCTATATATTATTTTTTATTTATGACCTAACATACACAAATAAAACTTCCAATTAACAACAAATAAAAATACCTTAATTTTTTTTCTCCGCTTTTAGTTCTTTCCTGCTTTCTTCCTCTTGTTTGAACCTCTTTTCTACCTCTCCTTTTCTTATATAGTGGCATATTTGCTACATAAAAGTCAACTGTGGCAGTGTTATAAATGTCGCAGGCACTAACAAGTTGTAACAAAAATGTTTGACGATATGATATTTCATCGCAAATTCCACGAACGCTAATGTTTTTGTAGTTGAAAAATATATATTGGAAGTGCCAGTGAGTCTGGCTGAATAGGACTATTCCGACTAATTTTCGAAAAAATTTGATATTATGGAAAGTATATCAGTAAATATTGTCTCTTCACACATCTTTTTCTGTTGGGATATTTTAGCAAATATTTTCGTTTTAAAGGTATAACTAGCATATACCTCCAATTTTTGTTTAAGAACTAGGAAATGCTCTCATTGGTAAGTCAAAAATTTAGTAAAAATAGTGTGGGTGCATATTTTTTCATACAAAAAAATGATAGCACTTGTTGGTTTTTTTTTGAAAAAGTATAAATATACTAATTTCTACATTGAAAATGAAGAATTTTGCTAAAATCTCTCTATTTTTTTTTGTTTCTTGAATGGGTTAGAAAGGTTGGCACCTCCAGAACTCCACGTACTTTTTAGTGGGACCCAGTTGCAAAATTTGCTTAGAGCATCTCCAACATTAGAGCATCTCCAACCCTATTGTCTTGTTTTATGTTGTGAATCCTATGTGGCATGAGGCACAAGACAATGTCTTGTATAGGTGGCAAGATTATATTCACAAATGACAATGAGTTTAAAAAGTCATCTCCAATGCAAAAGTATTGAGAAGACAATACAAATAATTTTTTACAACTTCCAAGACAACTTTTACTCTTCTACTTCTTTTTATAAATATTTTTATTCACAAATGATGATGTGGACATAAAGACATTGTGAAGTGCATTGTCTAGATCTAGACAACCAACTTCACATTGTCTTTGCCATGTCATTGCCATGTCAACTCCACACTTTATTTCACATTTGCATTGGAGAAGTACTTTTGGAAAAAATGGTTGTCATTCCTATGTGGCAACCATTTTTTTCAAACTCACAATAGGGTTGGAGATGCTCTTATTGTCTTGTTAAGTGTTGTGAGTCTTAGGTGGCTCCTATATGGTATGAGCCACAAGACAATGTCTTATTTATGTGGCAAAATTATATCTCAAAAGACAATGAGATAGAAAAACTCTCTCCAATGCAAAAGTATTGAGGAGACAATAAAAATTATTTTTTTCAACTTCCAAGACAACTTTTAAAACAACTACTCATATTCTTTCTTTTTTCTAATATTTTTTATTCATAATTGATGACATGGAAGAAAAGACATTGTCAAGTGCATTGTATAGAACAAGACAATCAACTTCATAATGTCTTCTTTAATTTTTGCCACATAAGCTTCACAATTGACTTGACAATTGCATTGGAGAAGAACTTTTGAATAAAATTTTGTCATTCCTATGTGGCAACAACTTTTTTCCAAAGTCCCAATGGAGTTGGAGATGCTCTTATTACAGTTGTTATCCGATACCTAAAAGAAGTAGATCTTCACCAAATCTCCCTAATACTTTTGTCAACGGCGTCAACCCCTAAAATGTGACGAAGTAACGTATCGTACAATATATTAGCGAGTACATAACAGCACTTCTTTCCCCCCAAAAATCTAGGTTTTGGAGATCTCGCTCGACAATTCGTACTAGATCTGTGGAAAATTTACTATTTTTGGGGGTGAATTTGGGGGAAAATGGCGAGCGAAGGGTCGAGATACGTGAAGCTGACGAAGGATCAGGATGCGCCCATGGAGGAGATCCGCCCCGGAGAGCTCAACCAGCCCGTCCGCGTTCCTCAGGTTTCCAAGAAAGTTGCAATCTTTACTCTCTTTTTCTGTTTGTTTACAAAGAATTCATTCATGGTGTTGCTGGGGATGGGGGAAAGGGGGGTGTCGGTTGTTGGAATGCTGTGGGGAAATTGGAGAGAATAGGGTTTGACCCTTCTAACAAGTGGAGATCTGAGGATTGGAGGAAAATTCACAAATCTCCTATAAATATTGGCAAGATTATTGAAATAGTGAAAACTTTAGGAGATATAAAGTAGAATTGAAGAAATCTAAGAAAATAGTTAGGTCTCGTTTGGTTCACGGGAAAAAGAAGAAGAAAACACTTCTTTGCTTTTCTCTGAGCATGGGAAATTATAATTTTAATAAAAAAATCGGTATTTGGAAAGGCCAGGAATATAGCCAGAATATATTTTTGAGCATGAATAATTTAGTCCTAATTTTTTGGAATTTTTTTTTTGCTCTTTCTCAAGACACATGAAATGAATAACTTTTCTTTTTCAAGATCCGATTCCGCGAACCAAACACCAAACGTGACTTTAGCGAAATTAAATCTAAAGCCTACGGATATTTGTATTCAAGTTCAGATAGTAAGGAGGGTTTTTTTTTTTTTTTAAAACTTGCCAAGAGTAAGGAAAGAGTAGACGCCTAGGTAATGTTAAATGTATCAATAGCGAAGACTAGGAAGTATTAGTAGATGAAAATGATATTGAGGAGAGGTGGGAATTATTTCACAAGCTTCTTGACAAGAACAACTTAGAAAGTTGTAATGTAGATACAGATGAGCTAGTTTGGATAGGTGATATTGTCATTGTTGTAAAATTATGATTTGTGAAGTTACAGTTGGTTTAAACAAATAAGAACAGTAAAAGCAAGATACAGGACCTGGTAATGTATCTATTTAGTTTTCCAAGAAATGTTTCTAAAGTAGAATTATGTATAGAAACTTCGGAATATAAGGTTGTTTTTGGTATGAGGGATTTTTTTTAATTCCCGAAAACCTAAAGGTGGAAAAGTGATACCCATATTTGTTTCTGTTATAAATTTTGGAAAAAGTTTCAAACTAGCACACTGCCACATTTTAGTTTTCAATTTAACCAAATAGCGGAGTTAACTTTTTATTTAGCAAAATAGTACTCTTTTGTGCAACGTTAGCATGAACCATACCAAACCATGTCTACATAACAAACTGTCAGAGAACAGCACCAAACCACTAATGTTTGTGGTTCAAGATAAGCCTTCTCAAAGGTTGAATTATATAAATCGTTTTTTTTTTTTTTGTTTAGAAAATTTTGCTTGAGATCCCATGACTGGCCTTGAACTTAGTCCAATTTGAGTGGAAAGTTTATTTGAAGTCCTTTTGACATTTGAAAGGATTTTTTTTTTTTACTATTTATAATAAAATGAACAGCCTAAAAGTTATTTATATATAACATATATTGGTGAAAATTTGATAATGATTAAAGAACTTTAGATTTTTTTTTTTTCAAAATTGAAAAGCCATTTTCTAAAATATTAAATTTCATATATTCTAATAGCAAAAAAAACAAATCTGAAAAGGAGATTTTTGGAGAAATGGGCTTTACTTATCCCTACTGTGCTACATGGCTTACCACGAGCATATCATAATATTCTTGTGTTTAAATTTTTTCTGATCAATTTTTGTTTGTAGTTTTTGGAAGCCTTAATCGAGTTCGAGTGAAACCTAAACAAATTCACATTGATAACTTTATAGATGTTACAAAAAATTGTTTGACAAAATCATGTTAAATCTAAATAAAATCTTTACTACTATATAATAGGAAAAGTTGGGTTCACCGTGAATTTTTTTGTTACAAATATGCAATTGTTCAAGATTTACTAATTAAAATGGTCATTAAAATTAAGAGGGATGGCTATGTAATTTCATCTCCACTTTTAGGCCTCGTTTGGTTCGCGGAATCATCGGGTTGGGAAAGGAAAGTGATTACTTTCCTATTTTGGGTGCCAAAAGATCGAGGAGGAAAGGAAAGTGATTCCCAATGGACGGAAAATTAGGAAGGAAAGTGATTCCATCCATCCAAACAAGGAATCACTTTCCCACATTGAACTATTCACTTTCCTTTCCAAATTTCTTGGCATTTCCAAACATCGGAAAGGAAAATGAATGGGAATTATAATTTCCCAAAGGAAAGGAAATACCAAGGAATTGATTTCCTTTCCCTTCCATTCCGCGAACCAAACGAGGCCTTAGATTGCGTACGCCTAAGATCTTAACTAATGACATCCAAGAGACTTGCAAAGGAGATGACTCCTCGAGTTCTGGTTCATCCCTTGGATCAAAGTGACTAGAGAATGCATATAATAAGTAAAGAGTGTTCCAGACATAATCTTTAGGTTCTCAAGATAATACTACTAAAGACATTCATGGCTGCTTTGGAAATTACAAGTTACTTCTTAACATGCCCTCTTACTTCTTAACATTCCTACATGTTTTTCTAGTTTCTTTTAACATGAAAGTTGACCTCGAGTCAGAGCACAACTTGAACTATATGTAAATAATCTTAATCGGATAGGGTTGACTTTCAATTTAATTTTAAGAGTCAAATTTGCCACATGGATTGACTATAAAAGGTACACAAGTTTATTGATGAAAATTTTATATTCAAACAAATTAATTTAAAAGTTAACATAATGAACCTAAGAAATATAAATTATAACATAATTTGTTTGTAGGTCCAAAAGTGGATTTGATTAGGTTGTACTTAGACTCACGTATTAGTGTTGGTTGAAAGTTAAGCAAACTAAAGGTAATTCTTATGTAATTAAAAAACAAAAGGTTCGGTGTTTAAGAACATACAAAAAGAAATCATTTTTTCCATGGAATAATGTCGTGTACGGATAAAAACGGACTTCGATACCCAATTATACTAGTAGTCATCATAATGCTTTGCACTCTTTTTTCCTTCATCGATACAATGCTCCAATTTATTATGTTCCCACCTCACACCGTCGGTCACCTTCCTTATCATATCTAATAATATATTAAATATCATATTATAACTAATGATAGACTAGTTTTGTTGACACCTAGAGACCTAACCCAGAATTTCAATGAATATAGGGACCCCAACACATCTTATTTCCAAAATAAACAACGAAATAGAACCAAATTCTCCAATCGGTCGGTTTAATTTTGATGTTGCTTGGTTTATTATGAAAAGCCAATTTGGGCATTGGTGCATACTGGCATGGCACAAAGGGGAGCTATTTTACAGAAATTTTCATGTAGAGGGATAAACTTCCTAAAAATAGCAGCAAAGAGGAAAACTTTTTGGAAATTATATGTGGAGGGATACAACGCCATCTCTGATGGTGACGTCGCTTATGTGGCAGAGGTCAAGCATTAGCAATGGCGGGGGCGTTGAGGTGGGCATGTCCAAGCCATTATGAATGGCGGGCTCGCTGAGGTGGCTGCCCATGCCATTGTGAATGGCGGACATAGTGTACTTTCTACACACTATAACGTTCACTTTTGCCACACTCTAACGTTCAAAGAAGAATCGCATTCAATCCCAGGAATCATCAACAAGAGAACTTAGTTGAAGTAATTGTGGTTTGATGGGGCACAACCGAAGGAGATATACAAGCCAACCAATAGATAAAGTAGATTTTCAAATATTTTGTAGCCATATTGGTAGAAAACATACTTGCAAATAAGAAAAGTTGACAAATTTTGTTTCACTCCAAACTTGCAAATAATAAAAGACATTGTTTCATTCCAAACTTGCAAATATTGTAGTAGAGAGACATTGTTACATATCATACTTGCAAATAAAAAAAACACTCGTCTATCTAGCCCCCGGTCAAGTCGTCTATAAACCCATTG
>JANAVB010029850.1:95000-169666 GCA_029216955.1 Iris pallida | reverse complement strand
TGGGAGAGAGAAAAAAGCACAAGGAGAAAGCGGTCGGTCACTCTCACATACTTTGGAGAGTACTGATGCCTAAAAATCCTGGTGACCGTGTTGCAAAGCTTGTTAACTTTGGAGGCTTGACGAAGAGTTTCTATGATCAGCTGGTCGGCCGAGTATTTTTGCCCCTCGTAT
This sequence comes from Iris pallida, assembly GCA_029216955.1. Taxonomy (NCBI): domain Eukaryota; kingdom Viridiplantae; phylum Streptophyta; class Magnoliopsida; order Asparagales; family Iridaceae; genus Iris; species Iris pallida. The sequence goes on along the minus strand of JANAVB010029850.1, from coordinate 169,495 downwards.
CTGGCTTTCTTCATATTCTTCTATACGACCCACGTGATGGCGGCTGCAACGATCTGATGGCCGTGAGAGGTATTAGCCTAGTGGCCGAGGAGATCGTTGAAGCCCCCGTCAATGATGGATTGACAGCGTTTTTGGGATAGGAAGGCCCAAGTCTTGCTTGCTAAGTCTCCATGGCAATGAATATGGTCTATTGATTCCTGCTGCTTCTCCTTGCAATAATGGCATGCCGATGCCAGACTGAAGCCGATAATGTTAAGGTTGTCGTCGGTAGGTAGCTTTCGGCAAAAGGCTCTCCAAATGAGGAAAGACCATTTCTTGGGGATGCAGGTGTGCCAGAGGAGACCCAAAGTTGGGGAGAGAGAGCTCGTGCTGCAGGCGAGGCTTCTTGTGGTGGCCGCCATAAAAGTGTCGTTAGCTGTGGACGACCAATACAGTCTGACTGGCTCGTCCGACATCTGCAAACTTCTAAGCAAATCAGCCTTCGCTCTAATCCAGTCTCGCACCATATTCCAGTTCCAGTCTCCGTACCCCAGATCTCCGTAATCTTCTTGTTGCCAGGAGCAGCATGAAGGTGAAGGAGAAGATTGTCTCCAGGCCATCGTTTACAGATGTCACTACCACATTTCTAGAGTAAGGGTACTTTTGAGATTTTTGTGGTAATTTAAATTTATTAGAATTAATTTGAATTTATGGGAATTTTTTAGGAATTATTTTGGAATTGTTTGGACTAGATTGATTTTGGCTAGTTTGGACCCATGCAGACCAACCTAGGAGCTAACCCTAGTTAGTATTAGCTGGTTAGGATTTATGACTCTAGTCTAACCTAGCCTAATCTTTGGTTTGGTTATTAGAACTTAATTAGCAATAGAAATTAGAAAGTCATAAGTCATGACTTATGGTTTGAACCAATTAATATAACAACTTAGCCATAGCCTATGTAACTTGGCCCAAAGCCTAAACTACCAAACCCTAATCCTAAAAAAAGGTGGCCGGCCACTTATTGCCTAGGGATCACAACCATATAAGTACCCTCCTAAAATCTAGGGCTAGCCTCCTTTCCTAGGAAATTATTTCAAGAAAAGAAAGAGGTGAGTCTCCATGTTTAAAAAACTATAGAAAATCCATTGTAGGTCCTTTTTCCCCAAACTAGTTGCATTAGATCCTAATATTATTGTTCTTGCTGTTATTGAAATTTGTTTCAGTTTGAGGTGGTTTTGATTGGATTAGAATACCAAGAAAGGAGCTCACAGAGGGGATTTTTCATTGAAAGTTCATCAATAGGTAACTTTGTCATTTCTCCACGGATTTTCAATTTGTCTTCATGATTAGGGAGCCCTAGGAGTCCCGTAAGTACCAGTATAGGTTTTGTGTCGGGTACCCTAGGTTTCGTGTCCGTTTTGGACACGTATCAGGACCTAGGTTCTGGTGCTTGTGAAAATGCCACAAAGGGACTGTTGGTATTATTTTCGAAATGTTTTTAAATATGAATTTTAGTTTTATCATTATTTACTGGTTCCTGATCTTCTGATGTGATTTTCGAGTCAGCTTGTATTTGGATTCGTGGAGTGGAAACGCGCGTGCACACGCTCGCGCGCACGCTACAGTGTTCCCCTGTCACTCGGGGCCTGTAGCGGACACGACAAGCCTCTAGGACACGTGAAACTTGACACGAGCCCTGGTGCACTGGCTGACACACCACGTGTCAAGTCCCACATATCCCTGTGCCGTATCGAGGAAGGAATCAACTGTGCACGTCTTTTGCAGTGTCTGTGCACTGTCAATTAATTGCCACTGATACGGCATTGTAGCGTCGGACACGACACACTAGGATAGGGTACATGTTGACCTAGACCTAGCCCTAGTATAGGGGTACACGTGTGTGCAAGCACGAGGCCTAGTTTGGCCTGTGTCATGTGCACGACACGCGTGCACACACGCACGAGCCTGTGGTCTACACAGTGTCTGTGTGTACACTGTTTAGTGTTGTTCGTGTTTGGACACGTTTGTGTCCATCTTGGTGGACACGAATAGGTTGTGGGACACATATATAATGTGTTTATACACTACCAACCTTTGTTTTGTATTTTATTGTTTTGACTTGTGAATTCTCGAAATGCCCAATTTCCTGATACATTCAAACGTGAGAATTTCCAGTTTATAAATGTTAAACTTTGCCAACAATTTTGGACCCATTTAATACTGTTACATATTAGTTTTAGCTCCTAAATCATTTCTCCTATATGTAGTCTAGCTATGGTATGAATTTGGGGGAATTGCATTGACGATTGGTTGAGATATAGGGTTTTGAATGTGTGGCCTGAACTGTCATGGTCTGGACAGTGGGATATTGTTAGTATTGCAAACTAAATTACTTTTCACCTATTGCAATGTTGTTCTTCTTAAATAACCTGTGATTTATTAGCTCTAAAACTGAGTAGGAATGTTGTTTATTATGATTTAACTGAATTGGGTTTTCTGTGCAAATTCAAACCTGAAAATATGTGTAAACCTGAGTTGTGTTCTTTTACAAACCTGAGAATACAAGAGTGTGTGAAAAACTGAGTTTAAATGTGAAATGATTCCAGTTGACTTGTGTATTGTTGGGTTCCTTTTTCACAGTTGTAGGTTCCAGATTTCTTCATGTTATAGTTCAATAAATGCCGATCATTGCTCACTATTTTGATTAATTCCAAATTTTCATTATAACACAGGCACCCTTCTCTTCACACACACGAACTTTCATGTTCAGTCACTCACCCTACACACATGTATTCACTCTACACAAGTCTCACAACACTCTCATGTGACATTCTCACACACACACACACCTCTATGTATATCCTATTGTATATGTATGTAATATATATGTATGTATAATGCTAACTCTAGTATATGTGACTATATGTATAATGCAAGTTGTGTTTTTCTATACAAGTTATTAACGTGTTGTGGGTATATAGTGTGAATATCTAACTATGTAGGGATACCACATAGGCATGTATGGTATATTATGGGGTACTTAGAAATTGTGTTATCATTGTATTGTGTGATGTTAGACTTGTATTCTAGTTTATAGCTATTAGCTATGTTGTGATATAGCAAGTATAGGCTTGCATAGCCTTGTAAGGGTTTGTGCTAGCTAGTGTAGGCTAGTTTAGACTAGTATAGACTTGTTTAGCCTAGAATGACCAGTTTGACCTAATTTAGACTTGGTTGACCTAGTTTGACCAGAGTTGACTTTGGCCTAGATTGACCCAGAATCAGGTAGAATGCATAGTAGGATTTCATTTTACCATTTTGGACTTGTTGTGACTTGTGCTGTTCTGTTTAGGAGCCAGACACCACTCCTCGGACAGTACTTTCATATTGGACACTCAGATACCAGGCGAGTACATTCTCTGATCATTTCATATCCTGCTTAGAATTATTTCCTGCATTAAATTACTTTACCTGTGCTGTCACGACATTATCACGGATTAGTACTATACGGATCTCTTCATGCGATGTTATCTCCCTCGGAGCATCGAGTACATTGTGTCATGTGCGTTTCACTTTCATCATGTACTCCTGTGCTTTCACCATACATGTACACTCTTGTGAACCATGTACTCTCATGTTCACAGAGCCTTCATATACTATCATGTGCACCCTTTCAAGGGCCCCATGTGATATCATGTACAATAACATAACCTGCTTAGATCCTTGTGTATTAATTGTGGAACAGGGGAGTGCTAGTAGTAATGTGAATATATCTAGTAGTGTAGGTCATGTACAACTCTTAGTATAGATCATGTACTAATCTGTTCCGTTCACATGTGCTATCCTGTACTCTGACTCACTAGCCACTGTTAGTTCCTTACTTATAGCAGATATTTCTGTTACAGTTCTCTCTCTCTGTTTACATATTGTATTCTTCAGCACTTGTATCTTACTTTACTGCATGATTATATCTTCTAACCTGCTATAAACTATTGAGATGTACTGTACTCGCTCCTGTCCTGACTGGACCTGTTGAAAATATTGCAGAGGACGAGGAGGAGGCTTGCTTTGATACTTACTACGGGGCAGCCTTAGATGTCACCTGCGAGTTGGACCCTCAGGAGGACCCAGCTCTAGCTGAGGATATCACCCCAATTGCCTAGACTAGATTAGTTAGGCTTATCTTACTTTATGCAGTCTTGAAACATATTTTAGCTAGACTTTATTTGGAGTTCAGAGTTGTATATATCTTTCATTCTGTATCTGAGACCATGTTCTTCTGGATATTGCTGGGATTATCTTAGACTACTTTTCATCTATTTATTTCCTTGAGTTCTATTTCATATCATGTTATCTCTTCCTTAGTTGTGATTGAGTTTTACTGCTACGTCACCCCCATTCGGGGAGTATAAACTATTTTAGATATATTGCTAGATGAATGTTGACCTAGGACAGCGTTCTACCGCCGACACTGTGGCATAGGCTGGGCGTTTTTACGTTCTTGTACCCTCACAGTGGGTGCGGATCGTGACATATTTTTAGTGGTGGCCCATACAGGTCTAAACTAGAAGTGTAGTGGTATTCGAACTAGAGTATCACTACAGCCTGCAGTAAGATATAGAACATTAATTTTAAGTACTCAATCACTTTAGGAAAAATTTCTTTTATTGCCATCTAAATCCTTTTGTCAGCTGATCCTTTGAATTATAATTGTCCGCCTTTGTTATTTCGCTTCTTTCTCAGAAATTGATACTCTTGTTTGTCTATCTTCAGGATGGTAGAGAGTAGATCACATCGTGCCATTCATGAGGATGCTATAGAGGGGACTGCTACCTCTCAGCCAGTATGGCGAGGCCAGGGGACTGCAGCTCCTGCCACCTCAGCTCGTATGGAGACCTCGGCAACCGCAGCAGGGGGTATGCATCCACCGACTCGGAGGCAGGACCCGGTCATTCCAGAGGATCCCTTCCAGCAGCCGTCTCCAAGATACGTGGACGCAGCTCAGATGTTCGCATTTCCAGCAGTTCATGGACAGACAGCAGGCTCCACAGGACAGGGGCATGGAGTTGGCCGTCACGACAGCCGCAGCTCGACCAGTAGTACAGCAGCCGAGGACACCGGGGATCGAGCAGTTTCAGAAGATGAGCCCCAGAGACTTTTTGGGGACAGAGGGGATCCTATATGCCGATGAGTGGATCGAGCATATAGAGGAGATCTTCCGCTTGGCCAGGATTCCAGCAGACCTTCAGATCGAGGCCGCAGCTAGCCGGATGCGAGATCTTGCTCGCACCTGGTATCAGTCAGACCCCAGGGGGGGTAGCTGGGCAGACTTGTGAGCAGTTCAAGGGCTTCTTCAAGAAAAAGTTCTTTCCATATTCACCACTTAGAGCCTTGGAGTCGCAGTTCGAGAGCCTGGTCCAGGGGAGTCTCTCAGTGGAGGAGTACGCGGAGAGTTTGGCTACCTCGGCAGGTTTGTAGAGGGCTTGAGGAAGACGGCGAAGGCCCAGACGTTTCGGAAGGGCCTAGTCAAGGAGGTCAAGTCCTTGACCAAGGGCAACCGGGATGCCACGTTCGAGGAGATCTTGACAGGAGCTTTGCTAGCAGAGGATGATCTTGAGCTTAGGCTCAAGAGGGGGAGAAACCCAGTTGGGGGCAACAGCAGCAGCGGGGGCTAGGCCAAGAGGCCCCATTTTCAGCAGCAGCAGCTGTGGCAGTTTCAGTCGCAGCCGATCCAGTAGAGGCCTGTTCACCAGCAGTTTCAGCATCAGGCACCAAGGCACCAGACAGTCAGTTGTACCTTCTGTAAGAATCCTGGGCATGTCTTTAACGAGTGCAGAAAGATGCTCGGGAGGTGCCTTCTTTGTGGAGGGGCAGATCACCAGCTGAGGCATTGTGCTAGGTCTGGAGGACGAGCAGCCCAGGAAGGAGGAGCCAGGACAGCAGCAGGCCAGCAGAGGGGACCAGCCCTGCAGATGCAGCAGCAGAGGTTCATCCAGCACCAGCAGCATGCCAGGGAGCCCAGTAGGAGCGAGGATTTGCCATGGCAGCAGAGGATGCGGAGGTCATCGGAGAGCTGATTGCAGGTTCGATTCTTCTCGACTCCAGTCCAGCATTTGCATTATTCGATTCCGGTGCTTCGCATTGCTTCATATCAGTATCTTTTGCGATTAGACACGGTATTATAGCTGAATTGTTGCCTAGGACTTACAAGATCACGACCGGGGGTGGCATTATCCTCGTGAGTGATGTTTGTAAGGGTCGGAGAGTAGTTTTGGGAGGCCGTAAGTTGGAGGTGAGCCTGCTCGTAATGCCATTGCCGAACTATAATATAGTACTAGGCATAGATTGGTTGAGCAGCACCACGCCAACATTGATTGCAGAGGGGGTAGAGTTCTCTTCAGAGCACCCGGGGAGCCAGAGTTTGAGTACTCCAGACGTCAGGCAGAGCAGAGCAGCGGTGTCTTCTGTGGAGTCTCGGTCGAGGAGCAGACGATTCCACACCTCTTGATAGCAAGTATATGGATGTTTTCCCAGAGGAGTTGCCAGGACTGCCACCAGACAGAGACATAAAGTTCTCGATAGACTTGGTTCCAGGAGCGGAACCCATCTCTCAGCAAGTCTATCGGGTGAACAACAGCGAGCTGGTGGAGCTGAAGAAGCAGGTGGATGAGCTACAGGATAATGGCTTCATCCGCTCGAGTTTGTCGCCATAGGGTGCACCAGTATTGTTTGTGCCGAAGAAGGATGGGTCAGTACGCATGTGTATTGACTATAGGGCACTCAACAACCTCACGATCAAGAACAAATACCCACTGCCACGGATCGACGATCTATTTGACCAGTTGAGCGGAGCTCGGGTATTTTCAAAGATTTATCTGAGGTCGAGATATCACCAGGTGAAGGTAAGGAGGGAGGATATTCCCAAGACCGCTTTCAGGACGCGGTAGGGGCAATTCGAGTTTTTGGTTATGCCATTTGGGCTAACCAATGCACCAGCAGTGTTTATGAACCTTATGAACAAGGTGTTCCACCAGTATCTGGATCAGTTTGTGGTGGTGTTTATTAACGATATCTTGATATATTCCAAGACTGAGGAGGAGCACGAGGAGCATTTGAGGATAGTGCTGGAGATTCTCTGGAAGGAGTAGCTTTACGGGATGCTCTCCAAGTGCGAGTTCTTCTTGGATCGGGTAGACTTCTTCGGGCATGTGGTGACTGGAGATGGTATCTCAGTTGACCCCAAGAAGATTATAGCAGTTAAGGCATGGACAGCGCCGACTTCAGTTGCAGAGATTAGGAGTTTTCTGGGGCTGGCAGGATACTATCGGAGATTCATGCAGGATTTCTCCCGGGTTACAGAGCCGTTGACTCGGTTGACCCGGAAGGATGCTGAGTATGTTTGGTCAGAGGAGTGTCAGGCAGCTTTTGAAGAGTTGAAGAAGCGGCTGACGACAGCTCCGATTCTGACATTGCCTTCAGGATCAGGTGGTTTCACTATTTATAGTGATGCTTCAGGGAAGGGGCTGGGTTGCGTCTTGCAGCAGCATAGGAAGGTGATTGCCTATACTTTTAGGCAATTACGTCCCCATGAGAAGAACTACCCTACCCACGACCTGGAGGTGGCAGCAGTGATATTTGCTCTGAAGCTGTGGAAGCATTATCTGTATGGTGAGAGGGTGGAGATCTTCACAGATCATAAGAGCTTAAAGTATGTGTTCACTCAGAAGGAGTTGAACATGAGGCAGCGCAGATGGTTGGAGTTGATGAAGGACTTCGACCTTGCACTGTAGTATCATCCAGGAAAGGCCAACGTGGTTGCCGATGCCTTAAGTAGGTATCCGACAACCATGTGTTTGACTATGGATCGGCATTTGCTTATCGATTTGGAGAGCCTTGGGATTGAGGTGATCATGCCCGGAGTGCAGATGCAGCTATGGGGGATGCAGATTCAGTCAGACTTGGTGGAGAGGATCAAGTCGACACAGTTTGAGGACGTCGCTCTACGGTGTCTCCAAGAGCAGGTTCGAGTAGGATTGCTGGAGGGCGAGTTTTCTCTTACAGAGGATGGTGCCTTGAGGCACGGTTCCAGATTATGTGTGCCCAGTGGAGATCTCAGAAAGCAGGTTATGCAGGAGGCCCACAGATCACAGTACTCTATACACCCGGGTGCCAACAAGATGTACCGAGATCTGAGGGAGCATGTTTGGTGGTCAGGATGATGCAGGAGGTGGCTTGCATTGTGGCTAGGTGTTTAGTCTGCCAGCAGGTCAAGGCAGAGAGGCAGAGGCCCGGTGGATTGTTGCAGCCGCTGTCAATTCCTAAGTGGAAATGGGAGCATATCACTATGGACAACGTATCAGGATTGCCACGTACTCCGGGAGAAAAGATGCGATTTGGGTCATCGTTGACAGGTTGACCAAATCAGCCCACTTCTTGCCATTCAAGGTTGGTACGTCTACAGAGAGGCTGGCGGAGTTATATACGGCAGATAGTCAGGATTCACGGGGTTCCAGTCAGTATCATCTCAGATCGGGATAGTCGTTTTACTTCCTATTTCTGGAGGAGTCTGCAGACCAGCTTGGGCACTCAGCTCAAGTTTAGTACTACATACCACCCCCAGACGGACGGACAGTCAGAGCGGACTATTCAGACCCTTGAGGATATGCTACGGACGTGCGTCCTGGACTTTGGAGGTTCCTGGGAGGATCATCTTCATTTGGTGGAGTTTGCCTACAATAATATTTTCCAGGCCAGCATTGAGATGTCACCTTTCGAGGCTCTGTACGGGCGTAGGTGCCGTACACCCTTATCCTGGGATGATGTTGGTGAGCGAGCTTTGTTGGGGCCAGAGATGGTTATTGATGCGACCGAGAAGGTGAAGCTCATTAGGGACAGACTTCGCGTAGCGCAGGACAGACATCGGCACTGGGCCGATAGCCACCGGAGGCCTTTGGAGTTTGAGGTACAGATTAGAGTAGGATTAGATTTAGGTTTGTTTATTGTGTTTTTGATCATGTATGTTTATTAATTTAATTGAGACATTGTTTGTGATTAGGTCAGAGACCAGGTTTTCTTGAGGATATCTCCGACTCGTGGTACGATACGTTTTGGTGGAGGTAGAAAGCTTAGCCCGCGCTTCATCGGCCCTTTCGTTATCAGCGGGAGAGTCGGTGACGTTGCATACAGGCTAGACTTGTCGCCTGTATTAATGGAGGTCCACAACATATTTCATGTATCACAGTTGAGACGGTACGTGGCTGACCCTAGCCATCTGCTCGATCATTCAGAGATAGAGGTTGTGCCTTCTATCAGCTATCCAGAGCAGCCAGCGGAGATTTGGATCGACGAAAGAAGGTTGTGAAGAACCAGGTGATACCCTTGGTGCGCGTCGCATGGAGGCATCATTCTCCAGGAGAGTCTACCTGGGAGCGGGAGGATGAGATGCGCGAGCGCTACCCTTATCTTTTTGGACCGTGAGGTATGCTTTCTATCCTTCTCATCAGTTGTATTTCGCCTTTCAATTTCGAGGACGAAATTCTTTTAAGAAGGGTAGATTTGTCACTACCATATTTATAGAGTGAGGGTATTTTTGACATTTTTTGGGTAATTTAAATTTATTAGAATTAATTTGAATTTATGGGAATTTTTAGGAATTATTTTAGAATTGTTTGGACTAGATTAATTTTGGCTAGTTTGGACCCATATAGACCAACCTAGGAGCTAACCCTAGTTAGTATGAGCTTGGTTAGAATTTATGACTCTAGTCTAACCTAGCCTAATCTTTGGTTTGGTCATTAAAACTTAATTAGCAATAGAAATTAGAACGTCATAAGTCATGACTTATGGTTTGAACCAATTAATATAACAACTTAGCCATAGCCTATGTAACTTGGCCCAAAGCCCAAACTACCAAATCCTAATCCCAAGAAAAGGTGGCCGGCACTTATTGCCTAGGGATCACCACCATATAAGTACCCTCCTAAAATCTAGGGCTAGCCTCCTTCCCTAGGAAATTATTTCAAGAAAAGAAAGAGGTGAGCCTCCATGTTTAAAAAACTATAGAAAATCCATTGTAGGTACTTTTTCCCCCAAACTAGTTGCATTAGATCCTAATATTGTTGTTCTTGCTATTATTGGAAATTTGTTTCAGTTTGAGGTGGTTTTGATTTGATTGGGATACCAAGAAAGGAGCTCACAAAGGGGATTTTTCATTGGAAGTTCATCAACAGGTAACTTTGTCATTTCTCCATGGATTTTCAATTTGTCTTCATGATTAGGGAGCCCTAGGAGTCCTCTAAGTACCAGTATAGGTTTTGTGTCGGGTACCCTAGGTTTCGTGTCCGTTCTGGACACGTATCAGGACCTAGGTTCTGGTGTTTGTGAAAATGCCACAAAGGGACTGTTGGAGTTATTTTCGAAATGTTTTTAAATATGAATTTTAGTTTTATCATTGTTTACTGGTTCCTGATCTTCTGATGTGATTTTTGAGTCGGCTTGCATCGGATTCATGGAGTGGAGACGCGCGTGCACACGCTCGCGCGCGCGCTACAGTGTTCCCCTACCACTCGGGGCCTGTAGCGGACACGACATGCCTCTAGGACACGTGAAACTTGACACGAGCCATGGGGCACTGGCTGACACGCCACGTGTCAAGTCCCATGTGTCCCCGTGTCGTATCGAGGGAGGAATCAACTGTGCACGTGTTTTGCAGTATCTGTGCACTGTCAATTAATTGCCACTGATACGTCGTTGTAGCGTCGGACACGACACACTAGGATAGGGTGCAGGTTGACCTAGACCTAGCCCTAGTATAGGGGTACACGTGTGTGCAAGCACGAGGCCTAGTTTGGCTGTGTCGTATGCACGACATGCGTGCATACACGCACGAGCCTGTGGTCTACACAGTGTCTGTGTGTACACTGTTTAGTGTTGTTCGTGTTTGGACACGTTTGTGTCCATCTTGGTGGACACGAACAGGTTGTGGGACACATATATGATGTGTTTATACACTATCAACCTCTGTTTTTGTATTTTATATTGTTTTGACTTGTGAATTCTCGAAATACCCAATTTCCTGATACATTCAAACCTGAGAATTTCCAGTTTATAAATGTTGAACTTTGCATTTTTGACCCATTTAATACTGTTACATATTAGTTTTATCTCCTAAATCATTTCTCCTATATGTAGTCTAGCTATGGTATGAATTTGGGGGAATTACATTAAGGATTGGTTGAGATATAGGGTTTTGAATGTGTGGCCTGAACTGTCATAGTCTGGACAATGGGATATTGTTAGTATTGCAAAATAAATTCTTTTTCACCTATTGCAATATTGTTCTTCTTAAATAACATGTGATTCGTTAGCTCTAAAACTGAGTAGGAATGTTGTTTATTATGATTTAACTGAATTGGGTTTCCTGTGCAAATTCAAACCTGAGAATATATGTAAACCTGAGTTGTGTTCTTTTACAAACCTGAGAATACAAGAGTGTGTGAAAAACTGAGCTTAAATGTGAAATGATTCCAGTTGACTTGTGTATTGTTGGGTTCCTTTTTCACAGTTGTAGTTTCCAGATTTCTTCATATTATAGTTCAATAACTGCCTATTATTGCTCACTGTTTTGATTAATTCCAGATTTTCATTATAACACAGGCACCCTCTTCTCATCACACACACAAACTTTCATGTTCAGTCACTCGCCCTACACATATGTATTCACTCTACACAAGTCTCACAACACTCTCATGTGACACTCACACACACACCCCCTCTATGTATATCCTATTGTATATGTATGTAATATATATAAGTATGTATAATGCTAACTCTAGTATATGTGACTATATGTATAATGCAAGTTGTGTTTTTCTATACAAGTTATTAATGTGTTTGGTTATGTAGAATGTGAATATCTAACTATGTAGGGATACCACATAGGCATGTATGGTATATTATGGGGTACTTAGAAATTGTGTTATCATTGTATTGTGATGTTAGACTTGTATTCTAGTTTATAGCTAGTAGCTATGTTGTGATATAGCAAGTATAGGCTTGCATAGCCTTGTAAGGGTTTGTGCTAGCTAGTGTAGGTTAGTTTAGACTAGTAAAGACTTGTTTAGCCTAGAATGACTAGTTTGACCTAATTTAGACTTGGTTGACCTAGTTTGACCAGAGTTGACTTTGGCCTAGATTGACCTAGAATTAGGTAGAATGCATAGTAGGACTTCATTTTACCATTTTGGACTTGTTGTGACTTGTGCTGTTCTGTTTAGGAGCCAGACACCACTCCTCGGAAAATACTTTCATATTGGACACTCAGATACCAGGCGAGTACATTCTCTGATCATTTCATATCCTGCATAGAATTATTTCCTGTATTAAATTACTTTACTTGTGCTGTCACGACATTATCACGGATTAGTACTATACAGATCTCTTCATGTGATGTTATCCCCTCGGGAGCATCGGGTACATTATGTCATGTGCGTTTCACTTTCATCATGTACTCCTGTGCTTTCACCATATATGTACACTCTTGTGAACCATGTACTCTCATGTTCACAGAGCCTTCATGTATACTATCATGTGCACCCTTTCAAGGGCCCCATGTGATATCATGTACAATAACATAACCTGCTTAGATCTTTGTATTAATTGGGGAACGGGGAAGTGCTAGTAGTCATGTGAACAATTCTATAGTAGTGTAGATCATGTACAACTCTTAGTGTAGATCATGTACTAATCTGTTCCGTTCACATGTGTTATCCTGTAGTCTGACTCACTAGCCACTGTTAGTTCCTTACTTATAGTAGATATTTCTATTACAGTTCTCTCTCTGTTTACATACTGTATTCTTCAGCACTTGTATCTTACTTTACTGCATGATTATATCTTCTAACCTGCTATGAACTGTTGAGATGTACTGTACTCGCTCCTGTCCTGACTGGACCTGTTGAAAATATTACAGAGGACGAGGAGGAGGCTTGCCAGGATACTTACTATGGGGCAGCCTTAGATGACACCTGCGAGCTGGACCCTCAGGAGGACCCAGCTCTAGCTGAGGATATCACCCCGATTGCCTAGACTAGATTAGTTAGGCTTATCTTACTTTATGCAGTCTTGAGACATGTTTTAGCTAGACTTTATTTGGAGTTCATAGTTGTATATATTCTTTCATTCTGTATCTAAGACCATGTACTTCTGGATATTGCTGGAATTATCTTAGACTACTTTTCATCTATTTTTTTTCTTGAGTTCTATTTCATATCGTGCTATCTCTTCCTTAGTTGTGATTGAGTTTTACTTCTATGTCACCCCCATTCGGGGAGTATAAACTGTTTTAGATATATTGCTAGATGAATGTTGACCTAGGACAGCGTTCTACCGCCGATACTGCGGCGTAGGCTGGGCGTTGTTACGTTCTCGTACCCTCAGTGGGTGCAGGTCGTGACAACAGAACAGATGAGAATTGCCAGATCCCAACTACAGACGAATAACTGGTTCGGTAAGACGGCACCTGTGCAGGATCCGATGCCAAGTCACGGAGGATCGTTAGTTCGAGATTACATTGGACGAGTGGATACGATTAAAATATCTACCTTTCATGAAGCGATTCCACAAGTTTCTACCGGTATGGAGTTTCCACCACAACTTCATCGAGAAGGTGTCGACAATGTGTCACATCCGGTTAAAGCCCAGGCCTCCCGGCTGTGGGCTTGGCCATAGTGTCCCAGCTTGCCCAACGGTGCTTGTTCTTACCTTGGTTGTGTCTCCAGAAGAAGTCGGAGAAGAGGTGTTCTATGGTAGTCAGCACCTTCTTGGGGGGAGCAAGCCGTAAGGGTATATATGGGGATGAATGAGATAACTGTAGGAACCCTAGAGGGGGGGTGAATAGGGTCAAGCTAACTAATCAAGCACTTAGCACAAGCTAATTGGCAATTTAAAAATATAATGCAAGAGAAGAAGCAAACACAATACCGACACCCGATGTATCCTGGTATCCTCCTAAGAGGCAGTCCAGTCCCGGAACTCTCTCCGGCTTTAATCTACTATTTGAGCAAATAGTTACACACGAGTTTGGATCCGAAGAACTTGCCAACTTCTTACACAAGAGCTTTAATCCAAAGGGCTCTCCGACTTCAACCGAGAGTTTGGATACGAAGACTCCCCAACTTCAACCGAGAGTTTGGATACAAAGACTCTCCAACTTCAACCTTTCACAATAGGTTTTGATCTCCTTATACAATAGGATGAAGATCTCACTTTTCAACTCAATAACTCTAACACAATTTCTAGATGGCAAATGAAGGCTTTGTAGAGTTGTATGTGGATAAGCTTTGGTGGTTTGGAAATTTTTAGGCTCAAAGCATCAACCTTGAATAAAGGGGTTCAAGGCTATTTATAACCAAAGCTTGAAAAGAAGCCAAAGACAACTTTTCAGTCACGAACCGGCATACCGCCGATATGATCCGGCATACCGGCGGTATACTAGTCTGGGATTACAACGGCTAGAAATAAAGCCGTTGGTATCATTAATTGCTGAAAATCCGACCGTTGGAATTTCAACGTTTCGGAAGCGTATACCGTCGGTATGGACCGGTATGCCGTCGGTATGCCGGTTTTGTAAACAGAAACTTTCTGTGAACAAAAACCGGTATACCGTCGGTATACGCCGGTATACCGTCGGTATGCCGTTTTCCACCAAAAATGATCCTGGGCTTATTTCTGCCCTAGCTTTCGATTTTGCCATCCATTTCTTGTGTTTACAATAATTCCTAAGACTCATTACAGACTCCAGATAAACTTAGGCAGGTGCAGGCTTCTTCAGAGTCTTGAAATGATGATGGCATGGCTTGGCTTCTTCCTTTGATAGGTGCTGCTTTTTCCTTGGCGGCAGCTGTCCAAAGATATCCAGTTTGTAAAAACTGAATACCTTTCGGGGGCTTCGCCCCCGAACCCCCGACGAGGGGCGCTGCCCCCTCGACCCCCGTCCGCTGACCGGGCAGCGAAACCCCCGGTGCGTGGCTCCAGAGATGTCGTCGGGTGGTTCAGAGAAATCTTGTGGGATCCGTCGTCTTTGGCCCACCATGATTTCTTTATTGCATATGTCCACATTGATCTTGCTTATTGCTTTTCTGTATGTACATGTTAGACGAACAAAGCAATATACATAGTAGCAAGTATGATAAATTAAAGCACATTAGGACTATGCAAAGTTTAAGTATAAGTGCTAAGGTGATGGCATAAATGTTATTGATATCATAATGATTAAACTTAATTGAATGACCACAATCAAAAACATAGTTTTGATTTTGGCAACCCAATTAAATTTAAGATAGATAAGCTCATATCACTAAGATGTAAACCAATGGACACATATCACCAAAGATATAAGTATAAGTAGAAATGCTATAGTGATAGTATGAAGATTAGTGATAATGAAATGCTAAACTTAACAGATTAACCATATTCAAAAACATGATACAATCATTGGGCTAACAATAACATGATTAATCAAGATTATTTTTCCTCCTGGAAATAGCGTAGCGTTGTGCCACCTTTCGAGCTTCCTTCTGATTTTACTCACCAGTCCCTCGAAGATGCCAAAGTTCGATTTGCGTACACCAGTGGGCAGTCGAGGTTGGTGAAAGGCAGATACGAGACTACGAATGATGTGATGTTGGTGAGGGTGGCAATATGATCTCGATTGGACTTGTAGAGGACGTAGATCACGCTTTTGTTGGGATTGACGCGTTGGCCAGAGCACGCCATATACCTAAGTAGCGTGTTATGGATAACTTCCATGGAACCTCTGTCCCCGAAAGAGAAGATGAGGATGTCGTCAGCATACGCGAGGTGGGTGATGATCGGACAGCCACTAGCGGAGTAAAAATTGCAGAAGTTCGGGGTGGTCGCCATCTTATTCTGGTTTCTGCTTAGGGATTCTGCGACGATGAATGAAAATGGTGACGATAAGGGGTTACCTTGTCTGACACAGCGGCTGGCTTTAAAGAAACCTTCGTCTTGACCGTTGAAAACTGTGGAGAACCACAAATTGTTGATCGTTCTCCAGACAATGTTTGTCCAGGTTTCAGAGAAATCGAAGGCTCTAAAGACCCAAATCATGAATTGCCAGTCGAGTCGGTCATAAGCCTTTTCTATGTCCAATTTAATAGCAATATTTCCTCCTCGGGCTGGAAGCTTCATGCATGTGATCATTTTGTGGGCAAGCATGATGTTGTCCTAGATGTTTCTGCCTCGAACAAAGCCGCTTTGCTTTTCCAAATAATTTTGGGAAGAAGATCCGTCATCCGTGTGGTGATGATCTTGCAGATGATTTTATTAGTAAAGTGCAAGGGCTGATCGGGCAAAGTCTCTGAAAGTTTTCGGGTTCTCCTGTTTTGGAATGAGGATCAAGTTAGCACATGAAATAGATCTAGGGTACCTGGTCCTTGGAAGAAGGCTATTGCGGCCTCGTGGATGTCGGAGTTGATGATGTCCCAACAAGTACGAAGAACACGCTCGTGAACCCGCCTGGTCCGGGGGTGCTATGTTCGTTAAGAGCCCAGACCGCATCTTTAACCTCTTTCTCGGAGGGAGGGGCTTCAAGCCTCGTGTGGTCTATATCCTCGATGAGATGCGGGATCTCCGTGAGGAATTCTAAATCTCTAATGATGGTTTCTTTGGTGAATAGCCGGAAGTTGAAGCTGGTAGTCGTCAATTGGATGCTCAAATGGTCCTTCATGACATCTCCATTATCATCGATAATTTGGTGCAGAGTGAGTTTTTGCCTGCAGCCTTTGACGCAGGAGTGGAAGAAACTGGTGTTTTTGTCACCCTCACTGTCCTAGGTGAGTCTGGCTTTCAGCTTCCAGAATTCAGTTTCGATATGCAGGCAAAATTTAAGAAGGGCTCTGGTAAAGTTTAAAGATGTTCTGGCTTCCGGAGATCTGTTGATCGCGAAGAAAGCTTCCGCTCTAGTCATATCATATTCCGTTTCTCTGACCGCCTGGACATGTCCTCGAACGCTTTTTTGCTCCAAACTGTCAGAGAATTCCTAGTTGCCTTTACTTTCTCGGCCACTCGGATGAGGGGATCGAGGGAATTTGCACTACTCCAAGCCTCCCTGACGATATTCCTGAATTGGGGGTTGGCTCCAGAAGTTTAGAAATCGAAAGTTCTTCTTCTTTTGGATGGATATTTTGCTGATTTCGATGAGGAGGGGCGAGTGATATGATTCGGTAGAATTCAGGTATGAGATGATGGAGTTGATATTTAGATCTTTCCACTTAGTGTTGACTAGGGCACGATCAAGACGGGAGTATTGCCTTTTGGAGCCTTCTTGCATATTGCACCAGGTGAAAGTGCTTCGTTGAACTGTAGGGAAGACAAGTTGGCGTCGAAGATGATGGTGTTGAAGTCGTACATAGTCGACGGCGGGGGGGCGGCGCCAGATTTTTTCTTCGTGGCGAGTAATGGCATTGAAGTCGCTGACGCAAATCCAGGGCAAGTTGGTAGGGTTGATCTTGAGCATGTCATTCCACAGGGTTCTGCATTCGGAGATGTCGCAGCTCACGTAGACAGCGGACAAAAGCGAGCGGGACATGAGCATGGTGTGTTCCATCGAGTAAGTGAGAGCCTGGTTGGAGTCATGGGTCACTTCTAGCTTCATATTGTTAGAGAAGACGATCCAGATATCGTGGCAGCTGGCAATGGCCTTTTGGAATCCGAGCTGAAGTTGAATGGACTTCAGTTTATTTGTGGAGATTTTTGATTCGATGATCACCAAGATGTCAATTTTGTGGGTTTTCTTGAGACCGAGCAGTCTTCTCAAGGTTGGTTTGTTAGCAAGACCTTAAACATTCCAAGACAGGATGTTAAGCATGGAGGTTACTATTTTGGTAGAGTTTGTTGAGTTTCGTGACGACCTGCTGGTCCGGGCAGCGATCTTCTTGAAGGCTTCATTGTTTTACGTTTTGGGCTGGGATGAAGGCTTTCTGCCTCCTTCGGTGGCCGTGATTGTCTCCTCTGCAGGGTGAGGGTGGGTCTCACCTGCTGTGTCAATCGAAACTCCTAGGGTGTTGTCGGTGGCAAAAATCCCAGCATCGATGGTCTGTTGAGCTCTCAAAACCAACGCCTGGCCCAGGTTGGTTAAGGAGTCTGTTCGAATGTTGCCATCTGAAGTGGGTGGGGCGGGGGTAGCGATCGCGCTACCGTCTGGTTGGTGGTATTCCGGTAGAGGTGTGATCAAGGCTGCTGTTGTCTCTGCCTGGTTTCCAGCATACCCTCTGTCAGAGTCATCACGGCTGTCGTCGGAGGATGAGGGTTCTATGGCTTGGAGCTCTTCTTCCTAAATTAATGCGAGGTTGTCGAATCTGTTAGTGAGGGTGATGGTTAGGAGATCCGCATAGGCTATGGGTTGGCCTTGTGGGGGCTGCTCCTGATTTTCGGTTGGTCGGAATAGTTTTTTAAACTGGTGTAGATGTTGGGAAGGGGGAGTGAGGAAGATTGGTGGGACTTGTTGGGAGCTTTGTTAGGGGTCGCCTTTCGAGAGTTTTTCCTTTTGAGCAAAGTGTGCGTGGAAGCAGTACTCCGAGGAGTGTCCATATAAAAGATAGTATTTGCAATAGATGATATTGTTGTCATAAATGATTCGCTGTGTGTGAATCTTCTTGTCGAACGTGACTCGGATATAGTCGGGCAGGTCCTTCGAGATGTCAAGTTCCATACAAATTTTAGCATAGTTTCCTTTGGAGAGATTGTGAGTTTCTTCTGCTACTACTACGAACGTTCCAAAGGAGCTGGCTGTCCTTTTCAGTGCTGCATGTACAAAGCATATTAGGAAAGGTTCGGGGAGGTACCCATGCTGAGATGATCGCCGAGTCTTCTTTAGTGTTGAAGTCCGGGGACCATTGAACAATTTTATAATGTGGACGTCTATCTTGCCGGTGCCTCTGTCCTAGATGGAAGTGTAGTCGCTATCCGAGGAACGGTGGAGGAGATGGTGCTTGGTGTCCATGGGAGCGACTTGGAACGCGGAGGTGAGGCAGAAGCTGGCGATAACTTCTGAACTCTGGACAGCTTAGGGCACCCGCTAGAAAATTTAAGAATCAAGGTAAATGGGAACGAGGTGGCTAGGCTCGAGATATCTGACAAGGAGAAAGGTACAACGATAGGCGCATTCGGTGAATGCACAAAATCGATCTCTGGTAGCTCTTTTGCAGGAAAATAATGAAGGATATTGGAGGAGCTGTCCGGGTGAAGGATCTCGGCAAAGGATGGTGCTGCAGAGGAGAAGGTATGGGGGACAGGAAGAGGAGCAGCCGAAGCTGGCACTGAAGCGGATGTCAGAAGCTGATGAGTGCCGACGGGGGCTGAGCACCACCGCCGAGGTGACGGGAGGGGGTGGCGGGTAAAAGGGGGTAGCGGGTGGAGCGAGGGGGGGGTGGAAGTTGAGGGGGGGTGGAGGAGGGTGGGTGATGTGAGGTGAGGTGAGGTCCGGGGGACTGTGGAAGGGGGCGGAAGGGGACCTAATGGTAAAATTTTATTTTTTTATTTCTCTTTATAACTCTTACAGAGGAGAGAGAAACCCATTCTCCAACCTCAGCCAAATCTTAGGAGAGAATCAAGCT
Organism: Iris pallida; assembly: GCA_029216955.1. Lineage (NCBI taxonomy): Eukaryota > Viridiplantae > Streptophyta > Magnoliopsida > Asparagales > Iridaceae > Iris > Iris pallida. Next base: position 149,882 of record JANAVB010029850.1, on the reverse strand, counting down.
CCCCAAATTCCTCTATCTTCCCTAAATTTCTGTCCAAGCTCTGAACCCTAACCGTAATCTGTTCGGAACGATGGCGCTGGCCCTGGCGACCAGCACCTCACCGAGCGGCAGATTTCTATCCCTCGGCGACGCTCTGTTCTTCTCGAGCGGCGGTGCTAGACTTCTCTAGCGACAAAGGCCATGGCGAGGCCGACAACTCCTACGCTGAGCAACGACTGAGCTTCTCACCGAGCGCCACTCGTCCACCGACGGCTCTTTTCGATGACGCGACCATCAGCGGTGACGGCTCCCTATTTTTCTTCTCGATGCTGTCAGTGATGGTGACGGCCGATTTACTCTGGCTACTCCGACAATTCCTTCTCCACCAATCACACAACCCGATCTACGATGGGCTGCGCACGGCTGCGTGAGGCCAGCGACAGTGGTTCTCCACGACGACGAGTGTCGATTTCTCTATCGATCACTTCGACTTCCTCGTCGGATAGGTTAGCCGAGCTTTGACACGATCAGCGACCTCTTTTCGAATTCGAGTTCCTCATCGTTGCAGTGAGTTGTCACGTACCAGAACCAGAATACTAGAGAGCAGGGAAATGACTCAGCCAGCTACATATTACGGATAGAGGAATATCGTATAATACGATCAATGCTGTCTAATAAGACGAGGGGGTGCATACTACATAAAAGTCACACAATGATCAGTTCACATCTATTGTCTCAATCATTCAAACACGAAACAGAAATAGAGAACATGTAAGATAAAGCAGTAAGGTATCCCAAACGCTCAGTCAAAATGTTCTTGATATCTGGCTTTATAAAAATAGCCAGATGACGAAGCAAGGTATACACAATTGTTTATCAGCTGCAGCCTGACTTAGTTACAATTATGTAAAAGTAAGTACAAGACGATCCGACTAACATGTCGGTGCCAAACGGCAAAATATAAAGTAAGTAACAAAACGAGCGGGGAATTAAGGAACCCACTCGAGTCCTCCTACGATCATTCCTCTAGTATTGACCATCTTGGAGGTGGAAGTAAGCTGAGTCCTCGGGAACCGGCTCTAGATCTAGCCATGCAAAACCAGAGAGGTTAGACCTCTAATAGCAAGAACCGCAAGTAAGCACGATATGAGGAATTTAAACCAGTAAATAAGAGAATATAGTAATAGATCTCTGCTTGCTACTGGGATTCATATAACATCACGACACTTCGGACTAACCTCCCAACCAAACAAGGACAGAAGTTGGCCCGTCATGTCTCGACACTCTGATCATCTCAGTTAGTCAACAAGTAGGTACAGTACACAACCAAATCAATTTAAATGGCCATACAACTACTACGGCTTGCTACTGTAGGTTCCAAGTTATCTTGGAATTATGCGATAAAGGATTCCTCAGTTCTTACTATGTGCAAGCAAGGTATGTTTACCCAGTCAATCAATTGCGCCAATCATGAATAAGACGAGTCCCAGCGGGATGCCCGTCATCAATATACAATAAATAATATAAGCAGATACCGCTCCCTGTCCGTGTTAACAGATTTGCAGTATCTGTGGGAACCAGCCGGCCTGTCGGGCACTAATAGTCCCAAAGAGGGCTGCCATGTAAGAACTCAGGAATCCATTCTCTCCATGCAATTATTATTTTATTTTACTTAGTAGCCTCTATGTTAAGTAAAATCCTATGCCGTGGATCATGGTCATTCACAATGAGTACTTTAGTACAAAGTACGATATGCCCAACTCTACAACGATACCTGTGCGGTTAGGTTGTAGGTCTTATATAGCGTAATGCAACAATTAAAACTAACCACGGAATAAATCATGCCTTGACCATAAAGTACACATGCTGCTTTTGTAGAAAAATAAATAAATTGAAGCCTGCATATGCCTGTATGCCAATATTCGGGATCAGCCAATCGATTACAATAGTTCATAATTAATATGAACGTGTCTCATTCATTCAATTCAATAAGACTACCCAGTCTCTTAGTTCCAACTAGGAACGCATGATTAATTATTAGTTAAAGTCATAATCAATATCAATCAAAGTTAATTCGGGACAAGAATCAGTCAAAAGGTATCATGGGCTAGAGTTCATGCGGCCGAAAAATTATAAAAGTTCATGCGGCTGAGAATGCATATGTGTCAGGATCTCATGTGGCCAAGAAGTGCCATGCGGCCACGGAAAACAACAGTCAACAGCATGCGACCACGGAAAATAGCGTGCGCCAAAAAATAGTATGCCCAGGAAACAACATGTGTCAGTACAGAATGCGCCAAGAAATAACATGTGCCAGGAAACAGCATGCGCCAAGAAACAGCATGTGCCAGGACAGCATACGCCAAAAAACAGCATGTGCTAGGAAACAGCATGCGCCAAGAAACAGCATGTGCCAGAAAATAGCATGCGCCAGAAAACAGCATATGCCAGGAAACAACATGCCCAGGAAACAACATGCGATAGCAAACAGCATGGCAACAACTTTTTGCCAGCAAACAACATTCGCTAGGAAATACATGTGCCAGGAAACAGTATGCGTCAGGACTGCATGCACTAGCAAACAACGTGCGCCAGCAAACAGCATGGCAAGAGCTTTTTGCCAGCAAACAGCATGCGCCAGGAAATAGCATGCGCCAGGACAGCATGGGCCAGGACAGCATGCGCCAGCAAACAGCATGGCAACAGCTTTTTGCCAGCAAACAGTATGCGACAGAAAACAGCATACGACAGGACAGCATGCGCCAGCAAACAGCATGGCAACAGTTTTTTGTCAGCAAACAGCATGCGCCAGGGAAACAGCATGCGCTAGGACAGCATGCGCCAGCAAACAGCATGGCAATAGCTTTTTGTCAGCAAATAACATGCACTGCTCATCTTCTCCAACCAGCCTCCAATGGCCATGAAAACCCATAAACCAAAAGACCATAAATCACTCAAAATATGTCGAAATTAGGACTTCCAATAGTCTAAATTGGGTAGAATCAAATTCCCTACAACATGGAACCATCAAAACTTGAAAATAACAAAGTTACTAGATCAAAACCTAAAAATTTCGAAAATGTCTTAAACTTAGATCTACATGAAATGAGCCATGGAAATTGAAAATGCTAAGTACTAAAGTGTATAAGAATCTTAAGAGGAAGATAATAAAACAACAAAAATGGAAATCCATCAAGGAGCAAGTTGGCACTTGCCTAGCCCTCCTAGGTTGGTGGGGGAGTTATGAGGAAGAAGAGTAATGAGAAGAAGTAATAGAGAGAGAGAGAGAAAGGGGATGCGCCTTTAAATGAACGAGTGGTGGTAGGTGGGGAGTTGGGTTCATGTTGAACCATCCAAGGCCAGAAAATAAACCAACTCGGGCCGAAACCAAAATCGAACAGAAAGTAAAATGGTGAAAGTAAAATTGCAGAAAAATTAATTAACATGAAATTAAAGGAATTTTAAAAACAGAACAATATATGATATATATATTAAATAAATATATTAAAATATAACATGAATTAAAATACGTATTCTGGGAACGGGAAGTGACATCTCTACCCTTCTTAGAAAAATTCCGTCCTCGGAATTTCAAATCCAAGCAGGATAGAAACATCGGAGCTAAACTAATCGAAGTATAAGCAATTTGAATAAGCAATCATTCTACAATGCCAATAGCAAGTAACATATCTATGTTCAACTATCGACGACACCAAGTAATTCTACTCATAAGGTGAAGAGCATGAGGAGTTAAGACAACCAAGGTATACAGAAAGAGATATACCTTGTGAGTCAAACAGGTGCGGATACCGTGATCGGATGTCATCCTCACATTCCCACGTTGACTCCCCTAAAGAGTGATGACCCCAAGCAACCCGGACAAGGCTAATTGTTCGATTCTTGAGTATCTTCTCTCTTCGGTCCAAAATAGACACAGGCTGTTCCTCGTAAGACAGGTTGGTACCAACAACCAGCTCAGAATGATCATGGATATGGCTTGGGTCCGATACATACCTACGTAACTGGGATATATGGAACACGTCATGCACCTCTCGTAACGAAGATGGAAGGGATAAACGATAAACAACATCGCCTATCCTATCAAGGATAATAAATGGGCCCATGTACCGCGGACTCAACTTCCCGCGAATGCCAAATCTAATGACCCCACGGGTAGGTGAGATCCGCAAGAACACGTGGTCCCCAACAGAAAACTCTAGCGGCCTACGATGCTGGTCTGCCCAATGACGATGCCGATCCTGCGCAACTCGAAGTCGCTCCCTAATTCCGTTGACCACTTCAACTGTCTGGATAATTATTTCCCGGCCTAACATCTTCCTCTCTCCGATATCATCTCATGCCAGTGACGACCTACACTTCTTACCATATAGTGCTTCAAATGGCGCCATCTGGATACTGGCTTGATAACTGTTGTTGTATAAGAATTCGACTAAGTGCAGGTGGCTCTCCCAAGATCCTCTAAAATCCAGAGTGCAAGTTCGCAACATATCCTCTAAAGTCTGAATTGTTCTTTCTGATTGCCCGTCCGTCTGTGGATGGTAAGCCGTGCTAAATCTTAACTTGGTACCCAGGCTATGATGTAAGCACTTCCAGAAATGTGATATAAAATGGGTATCTATGTCTGACACAATACTGACAGGGACTCCATGCTGCCTGACTATCTGTTGCGTATACAACTCTGCCAACTTTTCTGTAGATTACCCTACTCTGAAAGGAAGAAATTGTGCCACCTTCGTAAGCCGATCAACTATCACCCAAATGGCATCTTTACCACTTGGTGACCTCGATAAACCGGTCCAAAGTCCATTCTAATATGTTCCCATTTCTATTCCAAAAAGGGAAGCGGTTACAATAACCCAGCTGGCCTCTGCTATTCTGTCTTCACTTGCTGACATACCAAGCAACGGAAAACAAATCTAGCTATCTCCCTCTTCATCCCGTTCCACCAGAAGTGCTGCTTGATATCTTGGTACATCTTGGTCCTTCCAGGGTGTACAGAATACTGGGAACTGTGAGTTTCGGCCATAACCTCCTGTCTGATATCTCCACTAGGCACACATAGACGTGACCCAAACCTAAGTGTACCATCTTCATGAATTCTCATCTCCTTCCTGAGTCCTGACTCACATTCTGCCCTAAGCTTCTGAATCCTTGGGTCCTGTACCTGAGCTGCCTTGATCCTGTATACCAAGTCGGATTTAACTTGTAGACTTATTAGAACTATAACATCACTAGGAAGTATAACTTCGATGTCCATCTCCTGAAGGTCTTCTAAGATATGCCTCTGTGTTGTCAGCATAAATGTGCTGCCCCTCTTGCTGAGAGCGTCTGCTACCACATTAGCCTTGCCTGGATGATACTGAAGCTCTACATCGTAATCCTTGATCAACTCCAACCATCTCTCTCAGTCTCATGTTCAGCTCCTTCTGAGTAAAGATGTACTTCAGACTTTTATGGTCTGTGTACATGTCCACTCGGTCACCATATAAGTAATGCCTCCATAGCTTCAAAGCAAATACTACTGCCGCCAACTCCAAATCATGAGTTGGGTAATTCTTCTCGTGGTCTCGAAGTTGCCTAGATGCATATCCTGTCACCTTTCCATTTTGTATAAGGACACATCCAAGTCCTCTTCCTGACGCATCACAATAAATGGAAAACCTCCGGGTCCAACTGGCAATGTAAGAATATGCGTTGATATCAACTTCTGCTTCAAGTTCTCAAATGATGCCTGATATTCTGCTGACCAGACGAATGGTACATCCCTTCCGTATCAAGCGGGTCATTGGTGCTGAAAGTCTTGCAAAGTCTGCTACGAATCTCCTATAATATCCCGCCAATCCTAAGAAACTCCGTACATCTGCTACGGTCTTGGGTATTGGCCAACTCTCTACTGCTTCTACCTTCTTGGGATCCACTGCTACTCCAGCTCCTGATACGATGTGCCCCAAAAATGTAATGTGGTCCGACCAAAACTTATACTTGCTGTGCTTGGCATACAACTGGTTCTCTCTCAGAACCTGTAACACTTTTCGGAGGTGGTCCTCATGTTCCTCCTCATTAGCAGAGTAGACGAGAATGTCGTCAAGAAACACAATGACAAATTGATCTAAGTTTGGCATAAAGATGCGGTTTATCAAATCCATAAATATTGCTGGAGCATTGGACAAACCAAACGACATTACCAAGAATTCATAATGCCCATACTTCGACCTGAATGCTGTCTTAGGAATATCCTCCTTCCGAACTCTCACTTGATGATACCCTGAACGAAGATCTATCGTGGAGAAAACTCTAGCTCTGCTCAACTGATCAAATAAGTCGTCGATCCTGGGTAGTGGGTACTTGTTCTTTACTGTTGCCGCGTTAAGCTTCCTATAATCGATGCACAATCTGGATGACCCGTCTTTCTTCCCCACAAGTACCACTGGTGCTGTCCATGGTGATATGCTAGCTTGGATGAACTTCTTCTCCTTCAGTTCCTCTATGTGCTGATATACCTTGGCCTGCTCTGAATTCGCCATTCTGTAAACTCGATCTGATATCGGTTTAGTTCCAGGTGCCAATTCTATACTGAACTCAATATCCCTAACCGGTGGTAGACCTTGAAGTTCTTCGGGAAATACGTCTAAAAATTCTTCAACTACCTTCGGGACTTGAACTTCTTCTATTGCCGTTACTACTCCCTGCTATTGTTGAGTTGCCACTGATCTGACTAAGGTGAACCGCTTCATGCCTGGAATATCAAAAGATACACTCCCTCTACGACAATCTATTGTCGCATGATTGCCTTTCAGCCAGTCCATGCCTAAGATAATGTCGAAATTTCCAACAGAAAATTTTATCAACCGGGCGGGTAAGGTATGCCCGCAAACTACAACGCTACATGCTAGAATAACTCTACTAACTCCTACGAGCCCATTACCAGTGAGTATATTTTGCCTCCCTGGCAATGCCTCAAATTTTATTCCTAGCCGTGTTGTAAATTATGCAGATATAAATGAGTGTGATGCTCCCGAATCAAACAATGCTACTGCAGGATATGAGGCGACGAGAATGTTACCTGCCACAACATCTTCCGATGCTAATGCCTTCTCCAAGGACAGAGTGAATGCCTACCCTCGACCTCCTTGTTGGTTCCTATATTGCGGCCTAGCCTGGTGCTGCTGCTGGCCCCTTCCTTGATGATGCTGGGTTGGTCTATTCTGGTGCTGTTGCATCGGCATTCCCTGCTGCCGAAACATCTGAGCCTGTGTCATGAACGGGCGCTGTGCCAACGGCCTCACTGCTACCGCTGGTCCTCGATACTGTCCTACCCCTAGTGCTGGCAGAGCAGAAAATTATTGCACTGGTCCTCCTGACCTCGAATTCATGGGACCGGTGGTAACCCGATGATCTAGATTTCTACATATCGAACACTATCCGTTCAATGTCCGACACACATCTCTGGTGTGCTCTACCTTTCCATAATAAGTGCAGCCCGCTAGGGGTTGCTGGTTCTTCCTTTGTTGCTGTTGCTGCTGCCTGGGTGGTCGTGCTGGCCCTCGCATTACCACATCGTGAATGCGGACGCCAAGGGTCGGTGCTATTACTCGGGGCGCTGCTCCCCCTCCTCCTTCAATCTGACTATGGGATCTCTTCTGACCTCCAGTCCGTGCCGTGATCCTCTGAATGTGATCTCATGCCTTCGGGTTGCCGTCAATACCTTATCGAAAGTCTGGTAATTGCGCCCCTCTATCAATTGCAAGAGCTCAAGATGAAACCCTTGCTGGAACCTCATAGCCCTCTGGCTCTCCGTTGCTACCATCTCTGGGCGAACCTACTCAATCTGCAGAACTCCGCTGCATAAGCATCTACCGTCTTGCCGGCCTGCTTGAGGTTGATAAACTTCTGTTGTAGCTCAAACTGCGCCACAACTCCATAGTACTTCATCTTGAATCTTGCGATAAAATTGTCCCAAGCAACAGGACGTCTGATGCCTACTTCTTCTGATTCCCACCAATCACGTGCGAGATCCTGAGGTAACAACTTTACTTGATCCACATGTTCTTCTGCCGGTACCTTAGCTGCCATCAAAATGGCCTCAATATCCTTAAGCCACGCATCTGCTGAGATGGCATCTTCCGTACTCTCGAAACAACGGGGGTTGTACTTGTAAAACCTGGTTGATGCTCCTGAATCGGTCATCACTCCTCTTTCCAAAGCCATCTGCAATCCTTGGTTGAGGAGTACATTCTGCTCTTGTAACTGAGCGTGCATGCGCTGCTGGGCTAACATCTGGTGTTGCTGAGTAGCCATCATCCCTCTCATGATCTACAGAATGGCCGGTGTGTCCACTTACACTGGGTAGGTAGAACTATGCGTGGTGTAGGAACCTCCGGATACTGCGGTCCGGCTGCTGGTTCCACTATCACTTCTTCTTGGATAGTCTCTTGAGGTAGTACTGGCCCTTGTAGCTGACCAACCTGGTCATGTTGTCCATGTTGCCCTTGTTGTTGATGTCCAGTTCTGACAGATGCAAACGAAGTGCCCCTAAGAAAAGGGACAAAAGAGCAATCAAACGACCGGACATGAAGGATCAATGAAGCCGAAGGATACGGAAATGTCAAGCTAGGATTGAGAACAACGAATCATGAGATCAAGGGTGAACATGTGTGATTGAGACATCCAATAAATCAAAACACCCCACAAGTCTGAAATCAGACCTACATGGGCCACCACTAAAACCTTGTCACGCCCCAGAACCAGAATACTGGAGAGCGGAGAAATGACTCAGCCAGCTACGTATTACGGGTAGAGGAATACCGTATAATACGATCAATGTTGTCTAATAAGACGAGGGGGTGCATACTACATAAAAGTCACACTATGGTCACTTCACATCTATTGTCTCAATCATTCAAACACGAAACAGAAATAGAGAACATGTAAGATAAAGCAGTAAGGCGTCCCAAACGCTCAGTAAAAATGTTCTTGATATCTGGCTTTATAAAACATAGCCAGATGACGAAGCAAGGTATACACAATTGTTTATCAGCTGCAGCCTGACTTAGTTATAATTATGTAAAAGTAAGTACAAGACGATCCGACTAACATGTCGGTGTCAAACGGCAAAATATAAAGTAAGTAACAAAATGAGCTGGGAAGTAAGGAACCCACTCGAGCCCTCCTACGATCATTCCTCTAGTATTGACCATCTTGGAGGTGGAAGTAAGCTGAGTCATCGGGAACCGGCTCTAGATCTGGCCATAGAAAACCATAGAGGTTAGACCTCTAATAGCAAGTACCGCAAGGAAGCACGATATGAGGAAATTAAACCAGTAAATAAGAGAATATAATAATAGATCACTGCTTGCTACTGGGATTCACATAACATCACGACACTTCGAACCAACCTCCCAACCAAACAAAGACAGAAGTTGGCCCGTCATGTCTCGACACTCTGATGATCTCAGTTAGTCAACAGAGTAGGTACAATACACAATAAAATCAATTTAAACGGCCATGCAACTACTACGGCTTGCTATTGTGGGTTCCAATTTATCTGGAAATTATGGGATAAAGGATTCCTCAGTTCTTACTATGTGCAAGCAAGGCTAGTCTACCCAGTCAATCAATTGTGCCAACCATGAATTAGACGAGTTCCAGCGGGACGTCCGTCATCAATATACAATAAATAATATAAGCAGATACCGCTCCCTGCCCGTGTTGACAGATTTATAGTATCTGTGGGAACCAGTCGACCTGTCGGGCACTAATAGTCCCAAAGAGGGCTGCCATGTAAGAACTCGGGAGTCCATTCTCTCAATACAATCATTATTTTATTTAACTTAGTAGCCTCTATGTTAGGTGAAATCCCATACCGTGGATCATGGTCATTCAGAATGAGTACTTTAGTACAAATTACGATATGCCCAACTCTACAACGATACCTGTGCAGTTAGGTTGTAGGTCTTACACAGCGTAATACAGCAATTAAAACTAACCACGGAATAAATCATGCCTTGACCAAAAATTATACATGCTGCTTTTGTAGAAAAATAAATAAATTGAAGTCTGCATATACCTGTATGCCAATATTCGGTATCAACCAATCGATTACAATAGTTCATAATTAATATGAACGTGTCTCATTTATTCAATTCAATAAGACGACTAGTCAGTCTCTTAGTTCCAACTAGGAATGCATGATCAATTATTAGTCAAGGTCGTAATCAATATCAATCAATGTTAATTAGAGACAAGAATCAGTCAAAAGGCATCATGGGCTGGAGTTCATGCGGCCAAAAAATTATAGAAGTTCATGCGGCTGAGAATGCATATGTGGTCTGGATCTCATGCGGCCAGAAAGTGTCATGCGGCTACGAAAAACAACAGTCAACAGCATTCGACCACGGAAAACAGCATACGCCAGGAAACAACATGCGTAGGAAACAGCATGTGTCAGGACAGTATGTGCCAAGAAACAGCATGTGCCGGGAAATAGCATACGCCAAGAAACAGCATGTGCCAGGACAGCATGCGCCAAGAAACAGCATGTGCCAGGAAACAACATGCGCCAAAAAACAGCATATGCCAGGAAGCAACATGTACCATGTGTAACGCCCCTGTCACAAAATACGTAGGACTAGGAACGTAGACATGTTAGCTATATTCATACAAAGTACACTCCAATATATGGAATCCTCGTATGAATACATAAGCTGTAAAATGCAGTAGAACCATAACTAATCTCATCCACACAAAATAAATGAATAGAAGATCTCATATAAAGATAATGAATTATCTTGATACAATATGTTGGGCGGCGACAAATCCACTACCAACAAGTAAAGGAAAAATATATGAGTAAAGAAATGAATTTGGCGAGCGAAGCGAAGACGATCCAAATGCAATCATCCTCGAAGAAATAGCAGTGATCACGACTAGTGCTAAAGCACCTCATGCCATATAAACTGAATAAATATTGCTCAAATAAATAAGTAAATCGAATTATAACATGGTCCAATACGCACCTACTGAACGAGCGTACCATCCCCCCAACCAAACAAGGACAGGAGATGGTAAACTAATTCACGGTAACGTATCTTCCCATGCTATGAATCCAATATGGTATCCGGACCCCAACAAGGTTCAATACCTTCTCATCGAAGTAGTAAGTACACCTACAACCAAACAAGAACAAGATGCGAGGAACTAATTCGCGACAAGTTATTGTTCCAAGCCACGGTCAGATACAAGTACCCAAACCAAAAGTACTAGTACCTAATGGATAAGGTAGCCTACCGTTCTATGTGAAATGTAGTTTAGAACAATCCTTCCTACGCATGGGCCCTGGCTAAATAGGATCGGCATAGTCCCCCCTTGGGCACCAGAGGCCCCATCAGTAAGAGCATGACGTTCCGCAGAATCGTCAGTGGCCGTTAGTAATCATGGGTAATCTGACCCGCGTCTCCGGCGGAGCTCACGGGTTACAAAAGGGAAAGTGCATCGAAGCCCATACGCTAAGGAATTGTCCGCTCCGCCCAATGCCTACTCTGTTGTATCCACAACAGTAAACCTCTATAACCGCTAAGTCAAACTAAGCATGCAACATCTATTAGCGGTTATTCCTATCGCACGACTTGTACGTACTGGTGGCTAGCCAATCACGCACTTCCGTATTCTACATGCGACTCACATCTTCGTGGTACAACGTGTCAAGGCCATGAATGCAACACACAAAGTTGGCCCCTTAAATCTAGGTTTAATGTGTAAGAAAAATAATACATAGCAGAAAAAATGAACAGTAAGTTCTAACAGGTTATGCCATGTATCACAGTTTATTTTGCATAAAAAATAATGAACAATGCATAAAATATAAGCTAAAATAAGTAAACAGCAAATGGCATGGTGTCTTGCCTGGTAAGGCTCCTGGTGTGCTGCGATGATCAAGGTGGCACGATCTGCGACTTCGGTGTAACAAGTACACAAGGTGACCTCTGATGGTGGCACGGACAGTTTCATCGGGTCCAGGACGGTCAATTTAGTTAGGATGGACATAATGAAGGTACGGAGTTGGCTAGGGTATAGGGAGAATGGGATTGGTCATGGAAAGGAGAAAAGTCAAGAATAATATATATACGATTTTTAGAAAACTAAATACTTAAAGATATATTTACTAGTAAAACAAAAATGTTGGAAAACAAAGGAGTGAATAGATTTAGGCTACAACCCAAAGTTTGTATAGCCATTCTTTATAATAGAAACTAAACTTCATAAACACGATGTTTCAAATAATTATTCGAAAATATTAATGACTTATTTAGGCCAAAAACCATATCTTTGTCAAATACATTTATATACAAATAATTCGAGAAAATACTTTAGAGTCCAAATTTACTTTTGAAATTAGCTAGAACATATTTGTAAAATTTTCTAAAATGATAAAATAATGCAAGTAATAATATTTAGCAAGACAAAAATAATAATAATAAAAATAACAGTAGTAATAATAATAATAATTACTAGTATTGAAGTTGTTAATGAATAATAATATAATATCCATAAATTTCTAGTACTGTAACACATGGGAAGCAATAGAATAATATGTAGTACTACTTATAACTTAAACACAAAAATCAAAACAAAAACAAAAAAACAAAGAAAGAAAACTGTTTAATAAATAATAATAATAATAATAATAGTAATAATAATTATAATAATAATACTAATGGTAATGATAATGATGATGATAATAATAATAATAATAATAATAATAATAATATATAAATAAATAAATTAAAAATAGCACAGAAAGGTCGTTCTCCTCTTTCGAGGAGAACAGAACTTAGTAAAAGAAAAAAAAATAGAAGAAAGAGATTAGATGGAGAGGGAGGTGAGGAAGAGAGAGAGGAAGGGGGAGAGTGAGGAAAGAGAGGGAGGCGGAGAGAGCTAGAGAGAGAGGTGGCGCGGGGGTTTGATCGGAGGGGTGAGCGGGTCAGGTCGAGTAGGCGGACGGCTCGTCGGCCGGCGACGGAGGCGGATGGGGGTTTCCGGCGTGAGGGTTTGCCGGGGCGGAGCAAGAGGCGGCGAGGGCTGGAGAGGAGCGAGGGATTTGGCCGGACTACGCGCGACGCGGCGGGGGTTTTTAGGGGAGGTGGCGGAGGCGGTTCACCGCGGGGCAGGGTGCGGCTGAGCTGATGGTGGTCGGCGTGCGGTGGTACGCATGGCGGGCGGCAGCGTCTCGCGAAGAAGTACAGAGCCTGTGCCAGAGATCGGCGTAGTCAGTGGACGACGGGCTTCGTCTGCGTCGGGGATTGGCCAGCGCAGAGCTCGCCGAGGCGCTGGTCGATGGTGGAGGTCGGGCATTGGCTGCTAGGGCGAGGGTCTCTGGTCGTCGGGAGGGGGCGACCCGGTCACCGGCTCGACCACCGCCGAGGCAGGTGAGCGTTTACTGTTTTTGGTGGTGGTGATGGTTTTACTTTCTATTCCTTGTCTCCATGGGGTGGTCGATTGGGTTGGGTTTGGTGCTGGCTGATGGTGTTGGTGTTGTCGATGGTGGGGACGATGGTTATTCTGGCAGTGACGGTGGTGTTTGGTGGACGGGAAACCGAGAGTCGAGGAGGCTGGGAGAGAGGTTGGAAATGCAGCCGGGGTGTCAGGGAGATGGGGATGATGGTAGTCGTTGTCGAGAGGGGAGGTCATAGGTTTTAGGATTTTATATTATTATTGTGTCGGGGAAGTGTCCGACACGGGAAAAATTATACATGTACAAAGAATGGAATAAGAGAGTCACCGGGGTCGGACCCGAGGCCGTCACAGCTGACACGAGGATGGATGGAACACCGACACGAGCACGCACATTGTGGTGGAGAAAATTGTGGAGGAATTAATAAAAAAAAGTTGGAGGAGTACCTGCCTATTTATAGGATGTGGAAATTCCCAATTAGATAAGAATTAGGATTCCTTTAAACCCAATTTAGATATTTCCTAATTTAATTTAAAAGCAATCAAATCCAAATCCAAACCCAAATCTAATTTAAATCAAATCAAATTCTCTTAGTTTAAAATCAAATCAATTTCAAATATAGATATTAGTTTACTATTTAAATGTATCCATGGAATCAAATCAAAATTTAAATCTTCACAATAATTTTGAAATATATTTTTCCAAAATTATTAATAATAATAATTTCAAAAATTATATTAATATTTTTAAATATCTTTGAATAATAAATTATTAATATTAATAAATCTCAAAAATTACATTTTTATTTAAAATAGACTAATAAATAATTTTGAAATATATGTATGCACGAATAATGCATACATGATTATGTTTTTCCTAGTACACAATAAAAATATTAATTATTCTTAATAATTGCATAAATGAAGGCTTTTAGTAAATAAAATAACAACTTTAGTAATGATAGTAAAATAATTATTGCATATATTATTTTGAAACTATAAAATAATAAAATAAAATATTTTTCTAAAATATGTACGCTCGCACATATTCGCACTCGTCGAGTAAAATAAAATTTCGTGCGCGACGTAAAATACGACTATGCGACGTACAATACAAAATTTTTAAACCAGTACCAAATTTAATAAATTAAAAATAGTAGAAATTTAGGGGTTTTAAATCAGGAAACAGCATGCGCCAGGACAGTATGCGCCAGAAAACAGCATGTGCCTGGAAACAACATGCGCCAGGAAACAGCATGCGGTAGGACAGCATGCGCCAGCAAACAGCATGGCAACAGCTTTTTGCCAGCAAACAGCATGCGCCAGGAAACAGCATGCACCAGGAAACAGCATGCGCCTGGACAGCAAGCGCCAGCAAACAGCATGGCAACAGCTTTTTGCCATCAAACAGCATGCGCCAGAAAACAGCATGCGCCATGACAGCATACGCCAGAACAGCATGCACCAGCAAACAGCATGGCAACAGCTTTTTGCCAGCAAACAGCATGCGTCAGAAAATAGCATGCGCCAGGACAGCATACGCCAGCAAACAGCATGCGCCAATAAATAGCATGGCAATAACTTTTTGTCAGCAAACAGCATGCGCCAGGAAACAGCACGCGCCAGGAGAGCATGAGCTAGCAAACGACATGCGCCCGCAAACAGCATGTGCCAGCAAACAACATGGCAACAGTTTTTTGTCAGCAAACAGCATGCACTGCTCATCTACTCCAACCAGCCTCCAATGGCCATGAAAACCCATGAACCAAAAGAACATAAATCACTCAAAATACGTCGAAATCAGGACTTCCAATAGTCTAAATTGGGTAGAATCAAATTCCCTACAACATGGAACATCAAAACTTGAAAAATAACAAAGTTACTAGATCAAAACCTAAAAATTCCAAAATGTCTTAAATATAGATCTACATGAAATGAGCTGTGGAGATTGAAAATGCTAATTACTGAAGTGTCTAAAAATCTTGAGAGGAAGACAATGGAACAACAAAAATAGAAATCCATCAAGAAGCAAGTTGGCACTTGCCTATGTAACGCCCTAGTTCCAAAATACGTAGGACTAGAAACGTAGACATGCCAGCTGTATTCATACGAAGTACACCCCAATATATGGAAACTTCATATGAATACATAAGTTATAAAATGCAGTAGAACCATAACTAATCTCATCCACACAAAATAAATAAATAAAAGATATCATATAATAAGAAAGAATTGTCTTGATACAATATGTTGGGTGGAGACAAATCCATTACCAACAAAATAAGAAAATAAAATACATGGAAAATAAAATAAGTGGCGAGCGAAGCGAAGGCGATCCAAGTGCAATCATCCTCGAAGAAATAACGATGAACACGGCTAGAGCTAGAACACCTACGAAAGACAATAGCACACACCTGGAGAGATAACCAGGTCCTCAGAGGGACGTAACAAGACACATAATATTATGCCATATAAACTGAATAAATATTGCTCAAATAAATAAGTCAATTGAATTTATAACATGGTCTAATACACACCTATTGAACGAGAATACCATCCCCCCAACCAAACAAGGAGAAGGTAAACTAATTTACGGTGACGTATCTTTCCATGCTATAAATTCAATATGGTATTCGGACCCCAACAAGGTTTAATACCTTCTCATCGAAGTAGTAAACCACACCTACAACCAAACAAGCACAAGATGTGACGAACTAATTCGCGACAAGTTATTGTTCCAAGCCACGGTCAGATACAAGTACCCAAACCAAAAGTACTCGTACCTAACGGATAAAGGTGCCTAACCGTTCTAAGTGATATGTGTTGGCCCATTGATCATATGGTCAAACTGATTTTAATAATTGATCAAACTCTGTATCGATATATGGAGCTAGTCAGGACATCTCGGACTCTTGGATATACTTAAAAATGACTATCTACTCAGTTCAAGAACGAAGCATTGTCTGCTTGTTCGAGTTTGTATTTCTTTGAGCAATGTATTTTTTATTTTATTTGAGTCTAGAAATACTTTGTACACCGAGTCGTACTGGTAAATAGGCTATTCCAAAATAATTTAAAAATGTTTTTAAAATATCCTTAGTTTTGAAAAACATTCGTATTTACAAAAGCTCCAAAAAAGTTTTCAAAATTCCCCAAAAACTAATTTTAAAAACCCTAACCTAACCCTGACAGAACTCGGCCAGAGTTCGGTTAGTGGCCGTTTTGTTTTTGAATTCCTTGGAACTTGGTCCTCTTACAGTTGCGGATTTAACCGAGATTTGCTCATCGAGTTCTGTCCGAATTCTGTCCGAATTCTGCCAGAATTTTGTCTTTGGAACTTCTATAAATAGAGAAGGATTTCAATCAATTTAACTCACTCATTCACTTTTAATATTCTCTCTACTTAAAGCTTTCAGTCTTCCAAAGAGTTTTTTCGAGCTTTAATTTTCAGATCCCAAGCCAGTTACAATCCTCTAGTCGATTTGCCAGTAAGGTACGGTCTAGAAGTTTCTGAGTGATTGTAATCAGAAGGCTTGATAGAAGAATACCTCTTCACAATTAAAGTAGGACGAGTTTTTCGTATCAAAGCTCGCGTTGTAGAAGTTGCAAGGACTTCGTAAGAAAACTTGCGATTTTGCCAATAGTGGATTTAACTGGTAGCAAGAGTTCTACCGACTGGACTAGTCCTCAACAGAGGGAAACCAGTATACATCGATGTCTTTGCGTTTGCTTTCTTATATCTGCTTTACATTATTTAGTTGTGATTTTTATTCTGTGATCTTGCTGCTAATATTTTTTAATTAGCAATATTTCGCTGCCAACTCTATTCACCCCCCTCCTCTAGAGTATTCTGCTTTACGATTTCGTTCCTACAATTGGTATCAAAGCGGGTGTTACAGGTAAAGCAAGGTAACATAGCAATTATTTATTCATTTAACTAATTGTTATATAGATCACAGCACAATACATGGCAACTATAAAATTCACAAGTGAAGGCCAGGCCACAAACAGACCTCCACTGTTTGATGGTACGAATTATACCTATTGGAAAATACGGATGAGTTTCTTCTTGAAATCCCTTGACTTTGATTTATGGTCTATTGTTATTGATGGCTATCAAAAGCCACCTCATATAAATGTTGATAGAGTTTTAATTGAAAAACCTCATAACAGATCTACAGAGGAAGAAAAGAAAAATGCCAGTCTTGACGCACGTGCTATTAATGCTTTATTTTGTGCTTTAGACAAAACTAAATTTAACAGGGTATCTATCTGCACAACTGCTAATGAAGTATGAAAGCTTCTTGAAGTCACACATGAAGGCACGACTCAAGTCAAAGAATCAAAAGTCAGCAGACTTACTCAAGAGTATGAGGTATTCAAGATGAAGCCCAACGAAACAGTTACTCAGATGTTCGAAAGATTCTTGGATATTGTAAATCCTTTGTCCTCCCTAGGCAAAAATTACAGTAACCATGAAAAGATTCGTAAACTCCTGCGAGCACTTACCAAGAACTGGATTCCAAAGGCTACTGCAATCATTAAAGGGAACGACCTCACAACTATCTCCTTCGAAGTACTCATGGGTAAGCTACTCACTCATTAACTGGAGCTACAAGATTTTGAAGAGCCTGTACCAAAGGAGAAGACGATCGCTTGCAAGGCTCAGCACAGAAAAGCTGCTGAAGGTGATTCAGACAGCAGTGAATCTGATGCTGAAGATCAAGCACTCATAGCAAGGAAATTCAAAAGATTCATAAGATATGAGAAGAAAGCTAAAGAAAACAATAGCAGCAACAACTGGTATCAAGATAATGCTGTTTGCTATGGCTGCAAGAAGAAGGGACACATAAAGAAGGATTGTCCTACAAACTCATCATCAAGCAAAAAGAGCAACAGATATGAGAAAGGAAACCTGAAGAGATCAACATCTCGGAAGTATGCCAACACCAGCATATGGCATGAAAGTGAAGCCAGTGACTCAGAAGACAAACAATCAGAAGATGCTACAAATGTATGTTTTATGGCATCCGATCAGGTACTCTTTGAACCTGTAGTTGATACATATGATGACTTTACCTTTGAGCAATTAGGAGAAGCCTTCAGTGAACTGATAAGTGATTACAGGAAACTGCGTAGCAAATATCAGACCTCTAAGAAGGTACTCAAAGAGTACAAAGGTGAAATAGGAAGACTTACCGACCTACTAGCTGAGGTTCGAAATAATGTTAGTGAGTCTGGTGAGCTTTCTTCTATTAAGCTCTTATTACACGAGACTACCAAGTCATCCGAAAAAAATACAAGGTTATTGACCAACTGAAAGGAGAACTTTCTAAAGAGAAGAAAAGTCTTCAATATGCACAAGTCAGAATGGAAGCACTCACTTCTGACTATACTAAGTTGTATGACACTTCCAAAAGATTGGAAATTAGGTTAGGAAAATAGCCTGAGACTGCTGCTTCCTACCCTAATACGTGTCACTTACCGAATAATCGGAACATTCCCAAACCAAACACTGTCAGACCTAACCATATCAAACCTTTACCCCAAAAGGTTAAGCCCATACATAATTATAGGTATGCTTTCTTCTATACTAGAAAACCTAAACCTACCAACCATGCACATCACTCAGCTTTCAACACTCAACATGCACAATGTCATTATTATGGCCACACTGGTCATATTTCTCCTGTATATAGAATCAGAAAGCTTGTTGATTTAAATATTTATGCATGGATACCAAAAGCTAACATTTCATGACCCTACAAGAAATGGGTACCAAAAGTTTCATCTGCAAATTGTTTTGTAGGTGGAACACCTTTTACATGCTAAAAGCAATTGGATCCTCGACAGCGGTTATTCACGGCATATGACCAGTGACGCTACATTATTTACAACACTGTCGAAGAAGAAGAATGAAGGTTATGTCTCCTTCGGTAATAACTTGAAAGGGTATATCATTGGTATCGGTTATATTGGTAAATCTCCCTATCCTGTGATTAAGATGTCTGTCTGGTTACCGAGTTGAAACATAATCTACTCAGCATAAGTCATTTAGCTGATCATGGTTATGGCATCAACTTTGGCAAAGACAAATGTACTATAGTTGATTGCTCAACTGGTAGTACTATCTTTGAAGGTATCAGAGAAGACAACATATATCGTTTCTATTTGTTGGAAAAAAACTAACATTTCAGGTAGATGCTTAATGGCTAAAAGTGATGAGAGTCATCTGTGGCATATGAGACTCGGTCACACAAATATGGACACAATCTCAAGATTATCCACGAAGAAGCTAGTATGCGGTTTACCGGACATAACATTCAAGAAGGATTCAGTATGCAGCCAATATGAAAAGAACAAAGCTACCAGATCCACATTCAAGTCAATAAACACAGTATGTACTACTAGACCTCTACAATTGCTACATATGGACTTATTTGGTCCTAGCAGAGTTGCGAGCCTCGGAGGTAAGTTATATGCTTTTGTAATTGTAGATGATTACTCTAGATACACGTGGGTATACTTTTTGACACGCAAGAATGATGCATTATCCGAATTTGTCACCTTTTGCAAGAAAGTACAGAATGAAAAAGGTTACATGATCACTCGTATTAGAAGCAATCATGGAGGTAAATTCGAGAATACAGAGTTTGAGCAATTTTGTGACACACACAGTTTTGTACACGAGTTCTCCTATCTTAGGACTCCACAACAAAATGGAGTTGTGGAACGTAAGAACAGAACTCTATCCGAAATGGCTAGAGTAATGTTAAACCAGTTTAGTCTACCCAAATATTTCTGGGCTGAAGCTGTCAATACAGCTTGTTTTGTTCTCAATAGAGTTCTATTTCGACCCAAATCGAAGAAGACTCCATTTCAGTTATGGTTTGATAGAATTCCATCAGTTTCATATTTTAGAATATTTGGTTGTAAATGCTTTATTCTTAATATAAAAGATAATTTAGGAAAGTTTGACAAAAAGGTCGATGAAGGTATATTTTATGTTATAAGGCCAAGAGCAAAGGATACAGAGTCTTCAACAAACAAAATATGATCATCGAAGAATCAATTAACGTCACCTTTGATGAACTGAATCAAATGACTATCGATGACAATGACGAAGATCTAACTGTACCAAGCTCGACACCAGCTGATTCTCTACCAAGCTCAGCACTAGCAGATCCTCCTAGTGAAGATCCAGGAACCAGCTACCTTCAGAGTCTGCCGAAAAGATTGAAATTTACGGCTGATCATCCAAAGGATTTGGTAATTGGTGATATTACCAAAGGTGTAAGTACTCGTACATCCAGTAGAGATATTGTTTCTAGTGTTGCATTCATTTCACAGCTAGAACCCAAAACTATTGATGAAGCATGTAGTGATAATTTTTGGATAGATGCTATGCAAGAGGAATTAAACCAATTTGAACGAAATCAAGTTTAAGAACTTGTTCCCAAGCCTATTGATCATCCGGTCATTGGCACCCGTTGGGTATTCCGAAATAATCTGAACGATAATGGTTTAGTGACTCGTAATAAGGCTCGACTCGTAGCTCAAGGATACAATCAGGAATAAGGTATCGACTACGATGAGACTTATGCCCCAGTTGCGAGATTAGAATCCATTCGCATGTTACGTGCATTTGTATATTTTCATAATTTGAAATTATTTCAAATGGATGTCAAGAGTGCATTTGAAATGGTTTTATAAAAGAAGAAGTTTTTATAGCACAACCTCCAGGTTTTACAGATTTTAAATTTTTTGATCATGTTTTCAAGTTGAAGAAAGCTTTGTACGGTTTAAAACAAGTCCCTCGTGCTTGGTATGATCGTCTAAGCTTTTTTCTACTTGATAACGGTTTTTCAAAGGGCAAGGTTGACACTACTTTGTTTATTATGTCTTTTAATGGCAAGCTTCTCTTAATACAAGTCTATGTTGATGATATTATATTTGGATCTACTGATGATTCTCTTTGTCAAAAATTCTCTAAGTGTATGCAGAATGAGTTTGAGATGAGCATGATGGGAGAGCTGAAATTCTTTTTCGGACTGCAAATCAAACAAACTGACAATGAGATATTAATAAATCAAGCCAAGTACACAAAAGATTTGCTAAAGAAGTTTGATCAGGACAATGTCAAACCTATTGGCACTCTGATGGCAACTTCAACAAAGCTTGATATTGATGAACAAGGCAAGCCTGTCGACACACGTAAGTATCGAGGTATGATCGGTAGTTTACTTTATTTCACTGCTAGTCGTCCAGATATTATGTTTAGTGTTTGCCTGTGTGCACGTTTTTAAGCTAATCCAAAGGAATCACATCTGTGCGCAGTTAAGCGTATCTTTCGATACCTTAAGGGCACTTCTTCTGTTGGCTTATGGTATCCCAAAACCAAGTCCTTTGACCTTATTGGTTGCTCGGATGCAGATTTTGCTGGACGCAAAGTTGATAGAAAAAGTACCAGCGGCACATGTCATTTCTTAGGCAAGGCTTTAGTCTCATGGTTTAGTAAAAAGCAAAATTTTGTAGCCCTATCAACAACAGAGGCTGAGTATATCGCCGCAGGACGTTGTTGTGCTCAGATTTTGTGGATAAAACAAACCTTGGAAGACTATGATTTATTTTTTACATATATTCCCATTTTCTGTGACAACACGAGTACAATTAATTTGACTAAGAATCCAGTATGTCACTCTCGTACTAAGCATATCGAGATCCGACATCATTTTCGTAGAGATCATCATCAGAATGGAGATATTGACCTTGTATACATAGATACTGAGAATCAATTAGCTGACATCTTCACAAAACCTCTAGCAGAAGATCGTTTCAATTATTTACGTCAAGAATTAGGAATTTTGGACGTCAATAATGTTAATTAATTTTGTTTTATGATTATATTTTCAATACGCAAAAACTGTGTTAGAGACAAGCCAATAAAGAGTCTGTCTGTCACCACAACTTTCGTTGAAGCGAAGCGGTACTTAAGAGTTCCCCGGTGAACCTCCGCCAGCTGGGACAGTACTCCTACAGCTAATCTGAGACAGTCGCTGTGTAACGATATTTAATCTAAAAAATAATATTAATTATATTAATTAAAGGTTAAAATTACTAATCTTTGAATTAAATTTTTGAAATGAGTCAATGAAAAAGAAAATGGCCCAAACCAACTAACAGAACCCCCATGCGAATTCGGCCAGAGTTCGGACCGAATTCGGCCCGAGTTCGGTTAGTGGTATCTGGTTATATAACCAGAACCCGAGAGCCTCTTATTCTTCATTTGCTTCTAAAACCACCTTCACAGCAACAGCAGCCGCGCGAAAGCTCTCCAAACCCTAGTTCTTCACCACTTCGTTTCTCCCAATCTACGTGGTAAAATCCATCCAAATTTTGGATTCGTGCGGAGATCGTTGTCCTCTACAGCATACTTGAATCTCGGAAGGTATAACTCCGTATCTCTCCTCCTTTCAAATTTGTGCATATTTACTTTATTTGCACAATGCCGCCTAAGGGATTCAACCCTTCAAGAGGAAGAAGACGACAAATCCAAGTGAGGAAGGATCATCTTCAAATCCACCCACGGATTCAAATCCACCCACGGATTTCCTTTTTTTACCAGTTCAATCGAGCGATGGTGCGTTCGATGGATTTTATTTTCAAACCCTAGATCAAGCCCTTCTGTGGTATGGAGACTTCTCTATGAGATCCATATGCACAGGCGCTCCTATCAAATGGACTGTGTTTCCAGAAAACCGTCCTTATTTTGAGGCATTAGGGTTACAACACGTTGTTAAACTTTGTTTCACGGTAGCAACTAATGCCATTAGACTTTTCTATTGCAATATCGTACTAAACACGTTTGACGTAAGTACTCGTGTTGGCGGACTAGATATCGAGTTCAATGATGTCCTCTTAGCAAAAATCCTTGGTATTCCTAACGAGGGTGCACTGCTTGATGATATCACTGAATTTGATTTTCCCGACGGCACGACACTTGCTAGTTTCAAAGCTGAACTCTGTGCCCCTGATCGAGTTCGCTCTGGAAAGTCCAAGGCAAATAACTTGAACTTGTTTAGTTATGAATTGCATCGCATTATCTACTCCACTCTCCTTCCGAAGTCTACTTCAAAAGATGATGTCACATCACTTGAGCTATCTGCTATGTATCATATTCTTAAGGGGATTCCTTTTTCTGCCCCTAAGACTATTATCCAGATAATGGGACGTTGTCGTAAAAGAGATAGAAATCTCTCTTATGCGATGATTCTCCCACGCATCTTCCAGCATTTTGATATTGATCTGTCAACTTTACTCAAGACCCTGGGCCCAAGTTTCTTAAGCTATCTCGTCGTAGTATGACTACTGCTGCTCCTCCTACTGCTCCTCCTACTGCTCCACCTCCTCCACCTACTCAACAGTATGCCATGACCTTTGAAGGCATACACCAGCATCTTTCTGATTTGCACGTCTCGATGACGGATATGACCCACGAACGTGAGTTCCGCAATGTCACTCGTTATCAGGCGATAGCAAATTCTCTAGCTGATCTCCGATTTGCTCAGACTGGACATTCTGCTGGTTCTATTCCTAGAGATCCAACTTTTTCTGGTTATCGCTATAAGGATGAGGCTGTTCATGCCTACTTTCAGCCCGGTAACACATATGATTGGTATCGTTCTGATCGTGCCCCTCCTCGAGACTTTGTCGGTGAGTTTTACGCTGGCGCCCCTCCTCACCCTTCTGGCGCTGGTACTTCTGGAGCTGGTCCTTCTGGACATGCCGGTCATGCTGATGATGATAATGAGGAGAAGGAGATGTGATGATGATATATTAGCTAATTTTGAGATTTAGTTATTGTCTACTGTACACTTGGAAATGCTTCGATATTCCAAGTTTCTTTCTTTCTAGTTTTTATGTTCATTTCTTTTGAGGACTTGTACTGGATATTTCTTGATGTCTCTTGAACATCATTTTTTTATGGGATGCGTAGTTTATCTTTCATATCAGCTTATTTATTCTTTATAAGCATCTTTATCTGCTTCTATATTATAAACTGCCTGTGAACTACTTCTCTGTTATGTCTTGTATATTCTTACTATATGAGATATTATTTTTTATGCTTTTTCACTGTTGTAGCTTATGCATTAATTGCGGGGGAGCCTATTTCTTCGTAATTATTTTACTAAGTGACAACGGGGGAGAAAAAGTATCTAACATTTTGTTTTGAGAATAATACAGGGATTAAACAATTTTTAAACGATTTTTGTGGTATCTTATCTCAAAGATGTTATATCATTCATAGTTTGTCAATTATCAAAATGGGGGAGATTGTTGGCCCATTGGTCATATGGTCAAACAGATTTTAATAATTGATCAAACTCTATCTCGATATATGGAGCTAGTCAGGACATCTCGGACTCTTGGACATACTCAAGAATGGCTATCTACTCAGTTCAAGACTGAAGCGTTGTTTGCCTGTTCGAGTCTGTATTTCTTTGAGCAATGTATTTATTATTTTATTTGAGTCTAGAAATACTTAAAAATTACACCGAGTCGTACTGGCAAATAGGCTATTCCAAAATAATTTCAAAATATTTTTAAAATTTCCTTAGTTTTGAAAAACATTCGTATTTACAAAAGCTCCAAAAAGGTTTTCAAAATTTCCTAAAAACTAATTTTAAAAACCCTAACCTAACCCTGACAGAGTTCGGCCAGAGTTCGGCCAGAGTTCGGTTAGTGGCCGTTTTGTTTTTGAATTCCTTGGAACTTGGTCCTCCTGCAGTTGCGAATTTGACCGAGATTTGCTCATCGAGTTATGTCCGAATTATGTCCGAATTCTGCCAGAATTCTGTCTTTGGAACTCCTATAAATAGAGAAGAATTTCGATCATTTTAACTCACTCATTCACTTCCAATCTTCTCTCTACTTAAAGCTTTCAGTCTTCCAAAGAGTTTTTCTCGAGCTTTAATTTTCAGATCCCAAGCCAGTTACAATCCTCTAGTCGATTTGCCAGTACGGTGCGGTCTAGAAGTTTCTGAGTGAATGTAGTCAGAAGGCTTGATAGAAGAATACCTCTTCACAATTGATGTTGGACGAGTTCTTCGTATCAAAGCTTGGGTTGTAGAAGTTGCAAGGACTTCGTAAGAAAACTTGCAGTTTTGCCAATAGTTGATTCAACCGGTAGCAATAGTTCTACCGACTGGACTAGTCCTCAACAGAGGGAAACCAGTATACATCGTTGTCTTTGCGTTTGCTTTCTTATCTCTTCCTTTACATTATTTAGTTGTGATTATTATTCTGTGATCTTGCTGCTAACATTTTTTAATTAGTATTATTCCGCTGCCAACTCTATACACCCCCTCTAGAGTATTCTGCTTTACGATTTTGTTTCTACAATATGTAGTTAAGAACAATCCTTCTTACGTATGGGCCCTGGCTAAATAGGATCGGCATAGTCCCCCTTGGGCACCAGAGGCCACATCAGTAAGAGCATGACGTTCCGCAGAATCGTCAGTGGCCGTCAGTAATCATGGGTCATCAACCCCGTATCTCCAGCGGAGAGTCCGAGTCACAAGGAAAAGTGCATCGAAGCCCGTACGCCAAGGAATTGTCTTCCCCGCCCAATGCCTACTCTGTTGTATCCACAACAGCAAACGTCTATAACCGCTAAGTCAAACTAAGCATGCAACCTCTATTAGCGGTTATTCCTATCGTACGGCTTGTACGTACTGTTGGCCAACCAATCACGCACTTCCGTGTCCTACATGCGACACACAACTTCGTGTTACAACGTGTCAAGGCCAATAAATACAACACACAAGGTGGTCCCTTAAATCTAGGATTAATGTGAGAAAAATAATACCTAGCAGGAAATATAAATGAACAGTAAGTTCAAACAGGTTATGCCATGTATCATAGTTTATTTTGCATAAAGAAAATAAATAATGCATAAAATATGAGCTAAAATAAATAAACAGCAAATGGCAAGGTGTCTTGCCTGGTAGGACGCCTGGTGTACTGCAATGATCAATGTGGCACGAACTGCGACTTCGGTACAACAACTATGCAAAGTGACCTCAGGTGGTAGTATGGACAGTTCCATTGGGTCTAGAAGGGTCAAATTAGTTAGGATGGACATAAGATAGTCTCGAAATTGGCGAAGGAATAGGAATAACGGGATTGATCACGGAAAGGAGAAAATTAAAAAAAAATGGATAATAATATATATGGTTTTAGAGAACTATTTATAACACTGAAGAAAGAAAATAATTATACTAGTTAAAAATAGTTTTTAGATAAATATTTGAAATATATATATAAATTGCTTTTAGGCAAAAACTCTAAATTATAAAAATAGGTTTTGCGATATCAATTATATTTGTTAAAACATATGAGAAATAAAAATTTATTTGGAAATTTTGAAACTACATTTTATGGGTCAAAATATTTTAAGAATTTTGTTGGAAGTCATTTTAGGCCAAAATACTTAATAAGTTACTATAAAATAATATAAAAATATATTGAGAAATATCTCAATATTATGAGAACAAAAATATAGGTCTTGGTAGATCCAGTGAAATAAGAATGCTAATTTAATATCCTTATTAATAACAGTAAATAAAATTTATATATAACATATATATATATGTATATATATATATATATATATATATATATATATATATATATATATATATATATATATTATATATATATAAATATATATATATATATATGTAAAAACATATATATATATATATATATATTTTTATATATATATTTTTTTTATATATATATATAAAAAAAATATATATATATATATATATATATATATATATATATATATATATATATATATATATATATATATATATATATATATATATATATATATTATATATATATATATATATATATATATATATATATATATAAAATATATATATAAAATATATATATATATATATATATATGTTTTTACATACTAATTTACAAATCCAAAATATATACCCTTTTTATCATACAATAATAATAATAAATAATCGTAAATACTACTGCTGTACAAAGAGAATAATAAATATAATAATAATAATAATAATCATCATCATAATAACCATAATAATAATACTAATAATGATAATAACAATAATAATAATTACATGATAATACTAATTAATGGTGCAGACATGTCTTCACTGGAATATAATGATATACTTAACAAAATATCTTTTAATAGTTAATATAAATTAAGAATCTGAAAATTAATCAAATTTAATTTATACAAAAATTCGGTCAGTTCTCGTTGGGATCAGACACAGTATAGTAAGGGGGGGGAGAGAGAGAAGCGGCGGAGGAGAAGAGGGGAGCGGCGTACTCCGGCAGCAGCGGAGTGGGAAGGTGGCGCTGCCGTCGTTGGCGCGGCGGAAGCGTAGGTCGCGGAAGAAGAAGATCGAGGAGGGAGAGGGGGTAGCGGTGAGCGGAGGCGCGGCTGAGCTCATCGGCGGGCGGCGTCGGAGGAGGAAGAAGGAGAAAGGAGCGGGGTTGTCGGCGGAGGGAAGCATGGGTCGCGGAGTTCGAGAGGGGGTCGGAGTGGAGTTGGAGGCGGTCGGGGACGAGAGGCTCAGCGGAGGCGAGCTAATTGAGGGGTGCGGTGAAGATCGGAGAGGGGGATCATGGGGAAGTCGCCGGGGGCTCACTGCTCCGGCTGTAGGAAAGGAAGCGGAGGCGGCGGAGCTGACGGGGGCGAAAGGGGCGGCCAAGAGTAGTCGATGGTCAGGCTAGGGTTCTGCGGAGAGCGGTGCTGCATGGAGCACGGCGAGGGATTGGCGCTCAACGGCGCTGCTGCGGTGGTCATCAGCTGGGGCGAGGGATCCCTGTGCTGAGTGGTGGCTCCGACGAGGCGAGTGCGGAGGTACGTTTTAGGGGTTGTTCTTTTGGTTTCTTTTGGCTGTGTTGTGGCGGTTTGGAGGTGACGATGGCTGTGGTGCCGGGGAAGGAATACGACGGTTATACCGTGGCGACGGGTCGGGGGTGACTCGGCGTTTGGGTTGGCTGACCTCGGAATGAGGATGGAGGCTGTGGTGTGGTTGTGCTGTGATTAATTTTAGGGGGTTTTGTTTGGGTGACGGTCGTGTTGGTTTGGGCTGTGGCAATGGCCATGGTCGGGGTTTATGGTGGAGGTGATGGCCACGGCGGAGGTGGCGGTGGTTGTGTTCGGCTAAGGTAGTGGTGGCGATGGGCAATGGGTTTTGGGTGGCAGGACAGGAGGTCAATAAAAATTTAGATCTAGGGTTAGGGTTAGAGAATTAGGGATTAAAATTAGGGTTTAGGGATTCGATGATGTCGGGGTGTGTCCGACACGGGGAAGGAGATAATTTGTATATGTAACAATGGAATAAGATATGGACACTAACACGGTGCTCGCACTAGAATTTTGTAGAGAATAGAATACATGGATGAGTACCTGCCTATTTATAGGATGTGGAAATTCCCAATAAGATAAAGGTTAGGATTAGTTTAAACCCGTAATTTAATTTAAATTAATTCAATAAATCCAAATCCACATCAAAATCCAATTTAAATCTAATTAAATTCTTTTGGTTTAAAATCAATTGGAATAAAGCAAATTCCAAAAATAGATATTAATCTGCTATTTAAAACACATCCATAAATCAAATCAAGTTTTAAATTGCTACAAAAATTTCAAAATATGTTTTCTAAAAATACTAAAATAATAATTTCGAAAATATATTATTATTTACAATTAAACTCAACAAATATTTTTGAAATATATATGTATACGCGAATAATATTATTTAATAGTAAAAACTATTTTTCACGAAAGACTTTTTATAAATAATAAATAAAATAATAATTTGAAAACTTTGGTATAATAACAAAATAATTATTATGTATATTATTTTGAAACTATAAAAGATAGAAAATATTTTTCTAAAATATGTACGCTCACACATATTCGCACTCGTCGAGCAAATTCAAAAAACGAACTTCCGCACACGACGTACAATACGACTACATGACGTACAATACAAAATTTTAAATCAGTACCAAATTTAATAAAAAAAATAGTAAAAATTTAGGGATTTTACATCCTACCCAACTTAAAAGAATTTCGTCCTCGAAATTAAAAATTAGTAGGGGGTGAGAAGACTAAGGGGGTAGACAGAAGGGTTCCTTAAAGAAGTTTATATGGTCGTAGTCTAGGTTGAGGATATGACAAAGAGACGATTGTAATCACTCTTAAATTCAAGTGATTAGAAAGTCAAAATTGTAGAATTAGGGTCGAGGGAAAGGTCGAGGAGTTTATGATGAAGACATAGCAACGTCGAGTGGTAATGGTCATAATTGATAGGACAGCTAGAGCAATTTCAAGTACAAGTGCCTTCGTCCTTCCAAAATCGGTGAAGGCGAAAGCGATTTAAGGAGTTCAATGACGACATTATCAATTACGAATACGTGGTTCAAAGTCGGTCGTATAGATTTCAAAAAAATCGTCAAGGCAGTCGTGGATGGGACTCTAAAGGACAGGTTTAGCTATGTCTCTATCCACGTAGAACGATAGATAAAAGTGAACCAAAGTGCACTCGGTTGATCAGACCATCATACACCGGTTCTGATTAGACAATATGTTAGTGAGCGCGTTCAATAGCATAAATCATGAAAAACTCGATAAATGTATGAGTTTACAAAACTAGATTATAGTAGCAACATTAGTCAAGGTGGTACAAACATAGGCACGGGAGACTAAGATTGGAAGAAGGTAGAAATTGGTTCGAACTTCTAAAGAATATAAGTCATGTCATGTGATGGTCTTCATACAGTCATCCTATAGTCTTCTTTTCCAAGTCTTTGGATGTCTAGATGGGTTAGATTCTAGAATCTAAGTAAACTTACTAATATAGGTCACAAGGACAAAGGGTTTGCTAGGTCATAAGGCATTCTACCCAACTTAAAAGAATTAAACTAATGGTGTTTTGGGACAAAAGTAACATGTCTAACTAGTAGGGTCAATCTCAAGCACGAAGGGAAGTTAAGAATAAGGATTGAAGGAAGCAAACAAGATGCAATTGATGAGTCAAACGGTAGATAAAATCAAGGAAAGAGGTCAAGTATGTGGATGAGATCCTAGACTTCTAATCCTATACGCAGGCTCGCTTGGTACGGTAAAGTAACCAAACAATTTATCTTGACCTGCATGGGCCACCACAAAAACATGTAACGCCCCAGTCCTAAAATACGTAGGACTAGGAACGTAGACATGCACTACACCAAAAATAATAATTTGAAACATTTAATATTTTTGACTTTGGAACGGCATATAGGCATTCCTAGACCTTGGAACACTTTTTAACCGTTACAAAGTGCTAATTTGTTCCTAAAATTAATTTACTTAAATTTTATTTTTATTTTTATGGTTTGGAACGGTCAGTAAATGTTATTATTTATGTTCAATAACATGTGCTAGTCACATGATATATGACAAAAGTGTTCCCAGTTAGGGTTAGGGGCACAACTCACTCTCCTCTCTCGAACAGTTTCTTCCTCGCCCCCTTTCCATTATTCCTCTGTCCCTCACTTCAGTATAGATTGGGTAGCTAACCCAAAACTCGTAAAAAACAGTAATAGAGGAAGTCAAGATCTCAAGCGTGGCGAGCCAGTGAAGCTGTCAAAGCCTGTTAACGTCGTAGATCGGAACACACGGCCCAAATCTGTCCAGAATCCCAATAAGGAGAACTCGAAGCTGAAGGACAAGGGCTCAGCCAAGCCATATGCCGAGAATCCTATTAAAGAGAACTCGAAGGGGAAGTCCAAGGGTTTACCCAAGCCATCTGCCGCTTGCGACCACAACATGGAGATGCCCTTTTGGTGGCAGCTAGGATCGACCGAGCCGATGACGCATCCGCACCACCAGCTCCAGCTCCTTCGTCCACACCGTCCGCTCCCACCACTCCGTCATCTCCTCCCTCGTCAAGATCCGCCAGTACCAGCTCATGTGGGACCTCGTCGCCTGACATAAAGACCCTCTCCATTCTCAACATCGAGACCTTCTCCATCATCATCTGCAAGTGCGCCCGCGCCCAGAAAGTAGAAGAAGCCATCTACACCTTCAACGTGATGGGGAAGTACGGCATCACCGCCAACCTGGCTGCATTCAACATCCTGCTGACTGCGTTGTGCAAATCCCAGAACGTCAGAAAAGCACAACAGCTGTTGGACGAAATGTCTGACAGGTTCTCCCCCGACTGTGTTACTTGCAACATACTTCTCGACGGGTGGGGATGTGCTCCGAACCTCCCCAAGATGCGGGAGGTCTTCTGCGAGATGGTAGGATGGGAGTGCAGGTCGAATATTGTTACTTTTGGCATCATGGTCGACGCCCCCTGCATGGCTGTTCTCGTCGAGGAGGCCGTCGACATCTTCCGTGAAATGAGGTCCAATAACTACCTACCAACTTTGTTTATTTATAGTGTGTTGGTCCATACCTATGGCACTGAACGAAGGATAGAGGATGCAATTGACACATTCTTGGAGATGGAGAGGGATGGGGTCGTGTCTGACGTTGCTGGTCTAGGCATGGCCTAACATGGTGCGCTTCCCAACACCTGATTCCTTGTTGGAAATAAAGGACAGGAAATATTTTCATGTGAACTTGGCACAAATTAGATTTAAAGTTCTTTTAGGTGTAATATGCACAAGATTATACTGCGAATACAATATTTTTGTATTCGGTTTTAAATTTGGGTTCTTAAGTCATATGGAATCAACCAAGCTATCTAAATGTGGACTTTTGGAGCCATATTAAACATGGGTATGATCTATAAAATTTTGCCCTGTGATAGAGCTAGCTTAAGTTTTTCTTATACAACTGATAACAAACCAGGTCTGGACATGGACAAAAAATGGAATGGATGTCAATATGTCCATCCATATTTATATATGTTGTCTATTTAGTGCGACATGAGCTAACAATATGATTATTAGTAAGGTCTAGCTTATATCTATATTTGTAAGACACCGATCAGATATTATTAAAGTCCATTTTGTCTTGAATGGTTGAGTTAAATCCGGGTTTGCGTATAAAGACTTTTATGTTTTAGTGAAAACAATGGAGTTTGCAAATGCATGTGCAATGTGCATACTTATACTGATAGTTGCTTTATTTGCTTTACGTTAATGCAGGCATTTGGATTTGTATCTGATCCACGTAAGTTTCTGATTTGGACACGGCTTTCATTAGAAGTATATCCAAATTTGCTTTATATATCTTACTATTTCATATGTTGTTTACTTTCAAATAAGAAAAAGATGCACACACATAAACTTTGATCCATTCCACCCAATGCCAAACTAATTTTGTTTGTAACACAATAATTTATTATTGACCTCTTGGTAATTTTAAAATACATGTTAATATGCCGATTGTTCCTCTGAATGCTATTCTGGGAATGTCTTGTCTGCAACCCATTAATTATTTAATTTTTGTTGTGGGTTTGCTTCAAGGTTGCATATTTGGAATGAATTTTGCTTAGTTTTTGTATTTGGATTCTAGAAGTATATATCGATTTTGGTTGAGACCCTTTTCTCCTGTTTGATTGAGGAGGTGTTGGTGATGTTGGGTTGGCACCAAAGAGAACCTTTATTGGCCTTTGGTGGTGCTAGAGTCATATGGAGACATGTTGGCCATTTTTGGATGGTTGTTTTTTTTTTTTTTTGAATTTGGGTTGTTTTCAGTCCACTGTCCACCTACTCATTTTGGTGTGTTCAGTATATAGTCCTAAGTTAATGAATTTGGTTGCCCAATAATGTAAATTTGAAACTAAGCATAACACATGAGATATGCAGAGGGACACTAGTGCTCTACTAAGTTTTTGCCATCTGTATGAAGTAATCTAAGAGCGTGTTTTTGAGGAGTATGCATCAACCAAATGGATAATATTAGTTGAAGTCTTGTAGACATTCTTTGCATGTTAATGACGAGTTTCCTTGGAGAATTGACATCTTCCAGATTCAAAAGATACGAATAGATAATTGGAGAAGTCTAGATGAGCAAATGCAAGAAGTTCTAGAATAGTACATATTGGGCATGGAACTCTATGCTAAGAGGATAAATATTTCATATGTTGGTCCACATTAGAGATCAAAGTTCCTCGTGAGTGACTGTCAATATTTGAGTGAACTGTGAATTAATGTTTGTGTCATTGTTCATCTGTACATATTGGTCATTCTATCAAAGTTCTAACAGATCCGCATAAGGTGGGGCTTGAGGGTTAATAGTAATACTTGAGAAAGAGGACTAAGAAGGTGTAAGGACTGAGGATTCAAAGACCAACGGATAACCATATAGGTTCAAAGATAAAGGAATAAGAACCATAAAGTATCATTATGAACAGGACCAGATGGATTTGTTTCCTTGGTGCTCGAAAAGTCTATTGATTTGCCTATTGTAACCTATAGAGTATACAAACTAGTAAATTATGTATGTTAATAATATGATTAAGACTTATCATTATGTAAAAGCAGAAAGAGGCTTCTAGACTTTTAATGGTACAATTTGATTAATATCTGTCTGAATCACACAAAGATCTTGCATAAACTTAGAAGAAAACACGAAACAATTTAGTCAGATTATTAATGAGCATTGGTCGATTATGGACATAGGATGAACTAAACATCGTAATTTGCAGCCATTTCAAGGAGATGTCGGTTCCTTGATGTTAACCAGGAAAGTAGATCAAACTATGGTATAAGAAGTGGAAGCAAACTTTGGAGCAAAAAAAGTTACTGCTGTGTGATAGCCTTTTCAATTTTTCAAGCCAGTTAGGTGGTCCCAGGCAATATAGACCTCTGAATGGCTTGGCACTGTCATGTGGTTAGGTAGACTCTTAAGCGTCTAAGTGGCTATGGGTTTTTCTGTTAAATTCAGAGTGATTAAGCGTTGTAAGAAAATATGATACAATTAACTGAAAGATAACTTTTTTCTCGTGTTTAATATCTTTTGGTATTTGTTTGTTATGCAGGTATCTGAACTTTCAGAACCAACCTGTCCTGTGGTGCAAGAAACCATTCATTCTGTTGTACATTTATGAGATGTAATATTCATACTTTTTTAACCTTTCTTGATAATTAAGTTACTTTTTTAACTTCTTATCTCTCTTAATATATTTTTACAGGTACAATTTCTTGAATTTTGCTAAAAATATGAAATGCTTTCAGTGTCATGAGAAGCCCTCTAAGTGCGAGCTTAATCCTGGAGAGTGGAAATGTGTCTCGTAAGTTATTCTAACCTTCTTGGATATAGGCTTTGTTGTCATTGTTGTTTACTAGAAGGAGATCTATTGGTTTTTGTTTAACATTAAATGCAATTATTATCATGATAATATATTACCCTGTTTCATTTTATTTCTTTATTTTTCTTTTGATGCTTTGTTTCCACATCATCAGTTGTTGACAAGTTGCTATTCAAATGGAATATAGGTTGTACTATGCAAGGATTGGAATAGGAACCCCACCGCAGGATTGCTATGTGCAGGTGGACACATGAAGTGACATGTTGTGGGTCAATTATATCCGATGCAGTGGCTGCCCCAAAGAGAGCGATATTGGTGTAAGCATTGTCGTCTATGTTGATAACTATGATTAAACTATCTTATTGTGTCACAATGCCAAATTCCGGAATAATTTTCTGATTTATGGCAACTTCTACATTATTTTCATATTAAAGTAGAAAGAAACCCTAATATATCGCGACCCACCAAGTATATTATGGGGAATGGAATCAGCCATTTCATGCCATACCGTTTGGTTGGTTATAAGTGTTGTCGCTATAATTATTATTGCATCATTTACATCAATTCCAGTATCTGTTCTACTATATGTATATACTACAAAAAATATAGTGAATAGCCCGATTCCTGCAGCTTTTGTTGTAGCCAAAGTGACTGCAACACCAATTACAGTAGCAAAGGCTGCAAGGATTTCCATTTACAAGCACCTGAACAACCCCTAAATGTACATCTCTTGCATATACTACAACGTGTGAGAACTGAGAAGTTATAATTTTGTTTAGTTATTGCCCTAGCATTCTTTCATTGAATTGTGGATTTCTATTACCTATATAGATAAAAGTGAAGCTATATGATCCTAAAGGTTCGAACAGTGGAAGTATAGTGTCATGTGATGATAGTTTCTGCTCAGTTTTATATCAAATCGAGCTTACAGGTTGTGTACCTGGTGTGCTATGCCAATACAGTGTGATGTATGCCGATCGATCGTTCATCTGGTGGATATTTAGTGAGGGATGTGTACAGTACAACCAAGTGTTAGGTGATCACCAAACAATCACAGCCAATGCAAGTGTTGCTTTTGGGTGAGTTCTGTTTAAAATGTCAAATTGATCCAATTCTTGCTTCTAGTGCTAGATATTTATATAATTCTAACCTAACACCACATTTACGTACATAAAATTCTTCTAGAAACA
This sequence comes from Iris pallida, assembly GCA_029216955.1. Classification (NCBI taxonomy): domain Eukaryota; kingdom Viridiplantae; phylum Streptophyta; class Magnoliopsida; order Asparagales; family Iridaceae; genus Iris; species Iris pallida. Next base: position 113,929 of record JANAVB010029850.1, on the reverse strand, counting down.
ACCGATGTTGAAGACTATTGAAGTTGTGGTTTGTGGTTGGGGTGGTTGATGATGCAAAGAATATTTGTAATTTTTTCCACTAGCACCCTACTTGGAAGATACTTCAAAGTAGGTTATGTTTGATTATATGGTGCTGCCTTCAATCTATGTTTGATGTCATTGTTCTTATCTCATTGTCCACTGATAGATTGTTGCTCTTCTGACATTTTCTGTTAAAAGTTTAGAGATCTTCTGTCAGTTGTGTTCACAAGTGAACACATTTGAGAAATGACCAAGTGAGGGTTGACCTCTAATTGTATACTACAGCCGCCACAAACATTTTCGATTCACCTTTCCTGATATTTGGAGGTGGAAACACACACGGAACTTCTTGGTCATTTAGGAAAGCAAGCAGAAACTAAACAAAAATAATAATAATAACAACAATGGCGATAAATAATCTTCATGAGTTTTATGGTGTAGTTTATAAAGGGTAAACGAATGGTAAGAGGCAACTGTAAAGTGCAAATATATAGCACATGTTGAATATAATCAACGGACACTTAATACATTAGATTTTACACATGAAGGTGACTGAGCGGGAGGAAGGGTCATGCAATTAAACATATTAGAAAGAGGGTGGAATTAGAAGATTTGGAGTAGGATTTTGTCAAATGCATAATAGAAACGATCAATCTAGTATAGAACTAAAACTACACAAATTTAGTATCAGGAGTAGAAGGAAGAGAGGGAGCGGTAGTTGGAATTTTAAAAACAATTGCAGTAGGTTTTGGGCCAATGCATAACAGAAATTATCCATCTGGATCAGCTTGCATCCCTAGTTGAATATGTGTGTTTGCTTTCATTATTAATCACATGTTACATGTTCTCTGGTTGTCTTAATATTGCTATGATTCTACATATTGTTAACTCCCTCTACAAGGGTATGATTTAAATATTGGTGAGTTCATATTGAGCAAGTTATTATATTAGAAGAAATTGAATTACCTATAGTTGTGAAAATTTCACAAATGAAAAATAAAATCTTTCTACGGTTTAGATCATAAACCTAGCTTTGTCGTTGTCGATGTTCTCTACAAGTGGATGATAACTTCTCTATGAAATTGTATGAATAATTTTCTACATTTATCTACTTGTTTGATTGGATCCCCAGGATTGATCAATTGAAAGAATATTAGACTCAACTTTTTTGCATGATTTATGCTCTTGAGTCTTGATACGCATTTCTGCGAGTTGTATATGATCTTAATCTCACTGTTGCACAGGTATGGTGCACAACAAACTGGACAAGACTCAAATGGTGCAGTTGATGGGCTACTTGGTTTTGGGTAAGCCAATTATTTTATGATTTCACAGATGGCTTCCTCTGGAAAAGTGAGAAGGATTTTTGCTTACTGCTTGGATACTATTAATGGAGGAGGAATATTTGCAATTGGGGATGTGGTTTAAAGCATGGTTTATCAAAACATGGTTCATCAACCTGTGACATCAATTATTTGAGGCAGCTCCAATTATTTGAGGCAGCATCGATCTATGGGGAGTGGTATCACGATTGAAGACTTCTTCTCTTCCAGTCAAGATTTAAAAGAGTTTCTTTGTACAATAATTTGTAGTAGCAACAACATTAGAGATTATTTTTGGAGTGTACAATTATATTTTCGTTGTTGATTTTATTTATTATTTGTAATTTGTATACCTTTGATGACATTTTATAAAGATTAACTTTTGGAAAATGTTATTAGTTGTTTTATATTAAGTTGACATCTTTGGTTGATTTAATGGAGATCTTAGATGTTGATTCAGGGTACGTGTAAAAAATATTGCACATTTGTTATGTTGTTTTAATGGAGTAATCATTAGATTTGTGGTTCAAAATAAAAAATAGAAAGCAACATTAAAATTAAAAAAATTACATAGAAACATTAATAAAGCGTTTCAAAACTAGCTATGAGAACAACGCAAAAGCATTACAAATTATATTTAGAAACAGGTCTAAAGCGTTTCAAAATGATATTTAGAAACGTTTCTATGGTGTTCCAAAAGTAATTTAGTGACGCATTATATATGTTCCAAAATCTTACTTAGGAACGCCTTATAAATGTTCCAGACTTACTTTAGGAACGCTTTATAACTGTTTCAAAAATTGTAACGCCACTTTTAGGAACGGTTATGAAATGTTCCTAAAATTATTAGGAACATATAAAAATTGTTCCTAAATGCCTTTTTTGGTGTAGTGATGCCAGCTATATTCATATGAAGTATATCCCAATAAATGGAAACTTCATATGAATACATAAGATGTAAAATATAGTAGAACCATAACTAATCTCATCCACACAAAATAAATGAATAAAAGATATCATATAATAAGAAGGAATTGTCTTGATACAATATGTTGGACGGAAATAAATCCACTACCAACAAAATAAGAAAATAAAATACATGGAAAATGAAATGAGTGGCGAGCGAAGCGAAGACGATCCAAGTGCAATCATCCTCGAAGAAATAGCGATGAACACGGCTAGAGCTAGAACACCTGCGAAAGACAATAGCACACACCTGGAGAGATAACCAGGTCCTGAGAGGGACGTAACAAGACACATAATATCATGTCATATAAACTGAATAAATATTGCTCAAATAAATAAGTCAATTGAATTTATAACATGGTCCAATACACACATATTGAACGAGCGTACCATCCCCCCAACCAAATAAGGACAGGAGATGGTAAACTAATTCACGGTGACGTATCTTTCCATGCTATGGATCCAATATGGTATCCGGACCCCAACAAGGTTCAATACCTTCTCATCGAAGTAGTAAGCCACACCTATAACCAAACAAGGACAAGATGTGACGAACTAATTCGCGACAAGTTATTACTCCAAGCCACGGTCAGATACAAGTACCCAAACCAAAAGTACTCATACCCAACGGATAAAGGTGCCTAACCGTTCTAAGTGATATGTAGTTAAGAACAATCCTTCCTACGCATGGGCCCTGGCTAAATAGGATCGGCATAGTCCCCCTTAGGCACCAGAGACCCTATAAGTAAGAGCATGACGTTCCGCAGAATCGTCAGTGGCCATCAGTAATCATGGGTCATCAATCCCGTATCTCCAGCGGAGAGTCTGGGTCACAAAGGAAAGTACATCGAAGCCCATACGCTAAGGAATTGTCCTCCCTGCCCAATGCCTACTCTGTTGTATCCACAACAGTAAACCTCTATAACCGCTAAGTCAAACTAAGCATGCAATCTCTATTAGCGGTTATTCCTATCGCACGGCTTGTACGTACTAGTGGCCAGCCAATCACGTACTTCTGTGTCCTACATACGACACACAACTTCGTGTTACAACGTGTCAAGGCCAATGAATGCAACACACAAGGTGGTCCCTTAAATCTAGGTTTAATGTGAGAAAAATAATACATAGCAGGAAATATAAATGAATAGTAAGTTCTAACAGGTTATGCCATGTATCACAGTTTATTTGCATAAAAAAATAAATAATGCATGAAATATGAGCTAAAATAAATAAACAGCAAATGGCAAGGTGTCTTGCCTGGTAGGACGCCTGGTGTACTGCAATGATCAATGTGGCACGAACTGCGACTTCTGTACAACAACTATGCAAGGTGACCTCGGTTGGTGGTATGGACAGTTCCATTGGGTCCAGAAGGGTCAAATTAGTTAGGGTGGATATAAGGTAGTCTCGAAATTGGCGAAGGAATAGGAATAACGGGATTGATCATGGAAAGGAGAAAATCAAAGAAAATGGATAATAATATATATGGTTTTAGAGAACTATTTATAACACTCAAGAAAAGAAAATAATTATACTAGTTAAAAATAGTTTTTAGATAAATATTTGAAATATATATAAAAATTGCTTTTAGGCAAAAACTCTAAATTATAAAAATAGGTTTTGGGATATCAATTATATTATTAAAACATATGAGAAATAAAAATTTATTTGGAAATTTCGAAACTACATTTTATCGGTCAAAATATTTTAAGAATTTTGTTGAAAGTCATTTTAGGCCAAAATACGTAATAAGTTACTATAAAATAATATAAAAATATATTTAGAAATATCTCAATATTATGAGAACAAAAATATAGGTCTTGGTAGATCCAGTGAAATAAGAATGCTAATTTAATATCCTTATTAATAACAGTAAATAAAATTTATATGTAACATATATATACATATATATATATATATATATATATATATATATATATATATATATATATATATGTTTTTACGTACTAATTTACAAATCCAAAATATATACCCTTTTTATCATACAATAATAATAATAAATAATCGTAAATACTACTGCTGTACAAAGAGAATAATAAATATCATAATAATAATAGTAATAATAATAATAATAATAATCATAATCATAATAACCATAATAATAATACTAATAATGATAATAATAATAATAATAATTGTATGATAATACTAATTAGTGGTGCAGACATGTCTTCACTGGAATATAATGATATACTTAACAAAATATCTTTAAATAGTTAATATAAAATAAGAATCTGAAAATTAATCAAATTTAATTTATACAAAAATTCGGTAAGTTCTCGTTGGGATCAGACACAGTATAGTTAGGGGGAGAGAGGAGAAGAGGCGGAGGAGAAGAGGGGAGCGGCGTACTCCGGCAGCGGCGGAGCGGAAAGGTGGCGCTGCCGGCATTGGTGCGGCGGAAGCGTAGGACGCAGAAGAAGAAGATCGAGGAGGGGGAGGGGGTAGCGGTGAGCGGAGGCACGGCTGAGCTCATCGGTGGGCGGCACCGGAGGAGGAAGAAGGAAAAAGGAGCGGGGTTGTCGGCGGAGGGAAGCTTGGGTCGCGGAGTTCGAGAGGGGGTCGGAGTGGAGTTGGAGGCGGTCGGGGGCAAGCGGCTCGGCGGAGGCGAGCTAATCGAGGGGTGAGGTGAAGATCGGAGAGGGGGATCGTGGGGAAGTCGCCAGGGGCTCACTGCTACGGCGGTAGGAGAGAAAGCGGATGCGGCGGAGCTGACGGGGGCGAACGGGGCGGCCAAGAGAAGTCGTTGGTCGGGATAGGGTTCTGCGGAGAGCGGTGTTGCACGGAGCGCGGCGAGGGACAATATTGGCGCTCAACGGCACTGCTGCGGTGGTCATTAGCTGGGGCGAGGGATCCCTGTGCTAAGTGGTGGCTCCGGCGAGGCGAGCGCGGAGGTACGTTTTAGGGGTTGTTCTTTTGGTTTCTTTTGGCTGTGTTGTGGCAGTTTAGAGGTGACGATGGCTGTGGTGCCGGAGAAGGAATACGGCGGTTATGCCGTAGCGACGGGTCGGGGGTGACTCGGCGTTTGGGTTGGCTGACCTCGGAACGAGGCTGAAGGCTGTGGTGTGGTTGTGCTGTGATTATTTTAGGGGGTTTTGTTTAGGTGACGGTTGTGTTGGTTTGGGCTGTGGTAATGCCTATGGTCGGGGTTTATGGTAGAGGTGATGGCCACGGCGGAGGTGGCGGTGGTTGTGTTCGGCTAAGGTAGTGGTGGCGATGGGTAATGGGTTTTGGGTGGCAGGACAGGGGGTCAATGAAAATTTAGAGCTAAGGTTAGGGTTAGAGAATTCGGGATCAAAATTAGGGTTTAGGGATTCGATGATGTCGAGGTGTGTCCGACACGGGAAAAGAGATAATTTGTATATGTAACAATGGAATAAGATATGGACACTGACATGGTGCACGCACTGGAATTTTGTGGAGAATAGAATACATGGATGAGTACCTGCCTATTTGTAGGATGTAGGAATTCCCAATAAGATAAAGGTTAGGATTAGTTTAAACCCATAATTTAATTTAAATTAATTCAATAAATCCAATTCCAAATCAAAATCCAATTTAAATCTAATTAAATTCTTTTGGTTTAACATCAATTGGGATAAAGCAAATTCCAAACATAGATATTAATCTGCTATTTAAAACACATCCATAAATCAAATCATGTTTTAAATTGCTACAAAAATTTCAAAATATGTTTTCTAAAAATACTAAAATAATAATTTTGAAAATACATTATTATTTACAATTAAACTCAATAAATATTTTTGAAATATATATGTATACGCGAATAATATTATTTACTAGTAACAACTATTTTTCACGAAAGACTTTTTATAAATAATAAATAAAATAATAATTTGAAAACTTTGGTACGATAACAAAATAATTATTATGTATATTATTTTGAAACTATAAATGATAGAAAATATTTTTCTAAAATATGTACGCTCGCACATATTCGCACTCATCGAGCAAATTCGAAAAACGAACTTCCGTACACGACGTACAATACGACTACGTGACGTACAATACAAAATTTTAAATTAGTACCAAATTTAATAAAAAAAATAGTAGAAATTTAGGGGTTTTACAGCCTTGCCCTCCTAGGTTGGTGGGGGAGTTATGAGGAAGAAGAAGAGTAATAAGAAGAAGTAATAGAGAGAGAGAGAGAAAGGGGATGAGGCTTTAAAAGAAGTAGTGGTGGTAGGTGGGGAGTTGGGTTCATGTTGAACCATCCAAGGCCGGAAAATAAACCAACTCGGGCCGAACCCAAAAGCATAGCAGAAAGTAAAATGCTGAAAGTAAAATTGTAGAAAAATTAATTAACGTAAAATTAAAGGAATTTTAAATACAAAACAATACATGATATATATATATATATATATATATATAATAAATATATTAAAATAGTACATGAATTAAAATACGTATTCTGGGAACGGGAAGTGACATGAGTCCTCATTGATCCTTTCGTCCTTCGATTGTTCTGGAATTGGTCAATCTAGTGGATTAGAATTGATAATTTCTTGAATTTTTATTTGACTTCGAAGTTCTTGAATTGAGTGGTCCTGTTTCGATATACTTTGGATTCGCAAGTTGATCCCCTCACCTTGAATTGGTTCATGTTTTGCGTATCAGGTGTTTGGAATATTGCTTCTAGGAGTTCGGGTAGGCTTTCGTGTCCGAATCCGAGTTCCTCTATTCTTATTTTTCATTCTTGGATGAAGAATTTGATAGGATTTTGGGATGTTGTGTCCAGTGTTGGCGTGTTCAGCGTGCGTGTCCATGTATTGTTTGTGTCCAGTATGCGTATCAGGATATGGCGCGTCCAGATAAGTGGTCGTGTCCAAATTCTGATTGCGTCTAGCCTTGGTTCGTGTATGGGGATCAGCTGGAGTTGGGACCGACAATGGCGAATTTCTTTTATCTATTGTTTTGATTTTCGATTTGGATATAAATTTCTTATTAAATTGTTCTGTATATTTTTGTTCCTCTAAATGTTTTTGGACTTGGGTTATTGTTTGAGTTTTGTTGGTATAAGCTAGTTGAACCTTTGGTCTGCATGAATGGCCAAGTTTTGGAATAATTGAGCTTGCTGTAAACTAATTAGAAAGTTTGTGTAGTTCGATATCAAGTTGGAGCCAGGGGAGTTGGAGTAGTTGTTCATTGGAGTTTGAATTCTGGAGGTGGGCATGAAGCATATATTATAGGATTGTTCAGTTCAGGTGAAGAACAGGAAAGGTTGTATGCTGTTTAGATGTGTAATGTTTGGAATGACTCTTGGTAGAGTTCAGGCCTATATTGGTCAGACTAATTTTGGTTTGGGCTTGGGATGATTAAATGGCAGAACTGTCATAGACAACTTGTTCTTTCATTCAAGAGTTTTCCTACTGTCAATTATTTAGGCCAATTCCAGCTCTTAAGTCATAAATGTTCTTTTGTTTTCCATTACTAAGAGTATTGATAAATTGAATTATATATGTACTATTTTGCCTAAGATTTCATTAAATAAAATATGTAAAAATGGATTATTCCTATTTTAATTAGACTAGTAGATGGTGCTATATAATTAAAACACATAGATAGATAACTAACTAGTTAACAATATTAGGAATTGATCTTAACCAACTTGTATATATTATCAGGAGGATATCCAGCTTTACCACCCATTCTTGATCACCCTGAGCAAGGCAAGTATACTCCTCAAATTTTTCTATTACTTCATGTCTTATGCTTTTTTATGTTCATGCTTGTACCTTCTTGTTGACACGATATTGCACGGTTTTGTCTTGTATCTTGTTTCATGAGTTTACTTGTGTCTGGGAGGGAAATACTACAGATGTGTGATCAAACCCGAGTTACAATTCATGTGAATAGCTTAGGCCCGCATCGTGCACGCGGGACCGAAGCCCTACCATTTTATGTTCCATGTTCTATCCAAGCCGAACACACACTCTGGATGTATTTCGATATATTGCACAAGTCAGGTTCATTGTATATGTTATGTTCAGGCTTTATTTCATATTCCCTGTATTTATTTTTCAGTATTCATGTTCTTATTTCTCGTACATTATATTTTATGTTCTCCGGTACTCATTTCCATATCATGATATTTTTGTTCATTTCCCTGGATATACTTAGCTCCGCTCCTGAGTAGGATATGTTGCAGGTTTACTTACATGATATTGTTCTACCTTATGGGCAAGAGCCCGGGATCTTAGCTGAGTAGGATGAAGACATGACTTAGCTAGAGGCTTCAGGTTTAGACTACTTAGCTTTACTCCTAGATATTGTTTTTAGAGTTCATAGCATATTTCATTTGTGTTGACTTTGGTACCTTTATGATATATGGATTTGTGGATTACGGTGATCTTTCTGGGAACGTTTTTAGATGCTGTGATTGTGCACATTCATGTTTATCTGGTTAGATTTTCCTAGCTTGGTACATCTTACTATGTTGAGTCTTCCAACGTAGGCTGGGCATGTCCGACTCGTGTTCGATTATTCAGGAGCGGGTCGTGACAGTGGCGGGGTAAAAGGTGGTAGAAGGTGGAGTGGGAGAGGGAGGGGAGGAAGTTGAGGGTAGGGGTGGAGGAGGGTTGGGGTGATGTGAGGTGATGTGAGGTGAGGTGAGGTACGGGGGACTGCAGAAGGGGGCGGAAGAAGGTGAGCCAATGCTAAGAGATCATCTGGCAAGGGTGGGGTTAGGGGGAGAGATGGTAAGAAGCACACTGAGAGAGTGAGATTAGGCGAGTGCGAGAGCAAACGGTCCTGGAAAGGGGCCGCATAAAAATATAGGGGGTCTCGTGAGCCGGGCTAAGGGGCTAGATGGCAAGCGCGTATTGTCCATACGGCCGGCGCACCCGAGGGAAAGAGGCACGTAACAAGGTGAGCCCGGGGGGTCTCATAAGACGTCGTGAGGTGGCGAGCATGCGAGTCCGCCACTAGGGTCGAGTAGGCGACACTCGGACAAACTGTGGCAGAGGAAAAGGGGTACCCCTCCTTGGGGGGACCGCATTGGTCGCGGCAATGGTCCATACGGCCGGCGCACCCTAGGGAAAGGGGCACACAACAAGGTGAGCCCGAGGGGTCGCATAAGACGCCGTGAGGGGACGAGCATGCGAGTCTGCCACTAGGGTCGAGTAGGCGACATTCGGACAGACTGCGGCAGAGGGAGCCTCGAAGCTGGAGGGGTAGGGTCACGTGGGCCTCAGAGGAAGGGGCCACAAAAGCCACAGATGAGGGGGGCGCATAATCTCCTAATCAGGGGGGACATACATAAGATAGTGTAGCTCCCCTTTCAGAAATTTTTTTTAAAAATATTTTCTATTATTTATTTGATTTAAATGGTAAATTTTTAGATTTTATAAATAATTATTTAGTTAATTATTACGGTAGATGCCTTTAGCCATGGTGGAGTTTTAGAGTACAAGACAGCTAGAAATCATGGCACGGATAGTGCAGTGGCGTGCTTTGACTAGTGTTTAGCCATGATAGGGGAATGTCGAGCCATAGGAGTGTCCTAACTAGGAAAACCAGGCCAAGATATAGCCTGACCATTATAAATAAGTTTAATTAATTATTATTATATTTATTGACTTGTAGGAGACCCGTTTGTATCGATTTAGCCCGAGCTGAACCCAAACCAATGTACTCAGGTAGTGTGTCTAAGGACCTCTTTGTAGATGTTGGTTAGTATCTAGTTAATTTTATCTTGTGGTTTAGTAGGCCATATTACGAATTATGGTTATAATCAAAGTTTTTGTTATAATATATATAAGTATATAATATTTTAGTTGATGATGTGGTGAATTATTTCTTTAAACATGTATTTTGAGATTTCGGGATTTATGTAGGCCATACAGGTATATACTTGTGCATATATATAATTACATTCCTGGTATAAATTTAGGCTTTATACAAATATGTATGTATAATTATCTAAGTTAATTTTATATAGCCTATTATATGAATGGAGATTCCAATATGGTAATTAAGGATTATATTGTAATATTTAATGGTTATATTGAGATTTATGATTTATACGTATATACGTATACGTATACATATATATAAATATATATTATATATGTATTTGTTTGTATGTATATATAAATATATATTATACATGTGTGTATGAGAAAGTATATATCAATATATATATATATATATATATATATAGATATGTGTGTACGTGTATATATATAAATACGTATATGATTGTATACATACATGTGTATAAAATAATATATATAAATGTACGTATATATATATATATTTTTTATAAATGTACCAATATATATATATATATATATATATATATATATATATATATATATAAAATAAAAATATATATATCTATATATATATATATATATAAAATATATATATATATATATATATATATATATATATATATATATATATATATATATATATATATATATATATATATATATACGTACATGTGTATGTATATAACTACATATATACTAATTTTTTCATTAAGTAATTAAACCAAAGAAAGTAACACAACCCCAAAGCCAGGCCCAGCCAAACCAAGCCGGGCCCAAGCCAACCAAACCGACCCCAGGCCCAAATCCCTGGCCGGCCCAAACCTACGCTCAGCACCCCAAGCCGAGCAAGAATGACCCGACCCTGAGAAAATGAATCCAACACAGTATAGATATATATATCGATCGAAACATGGGAGCGGGAGCTCTCGACGAACCCTAAAAACCCTAAACCTAATCTCGCAGCCTTCCCCCAGCCCCCAGGTGTCGGCGCGCACCTTGGACGGCCGCGCGCGGTCGCGCGGGTCGTCGGAGCCGACCATGGCGCCGGAAAAACAAAGGAGGAGCAGTAGTAACAGCAGTAGCAGCAGGGCGTCGGGCCTACTGTAACACCAGTTTTTCAAATGAGGGTAATTTTGAAATTTTGTAATTTTAATCTTTTAATAATGATATTTAAAATTATGATATAATTTTTGGTAATTTTTTTAAATCATTTTAAAACTATTTTAAATCTTGATTTATGATTTTGGTGTTTTGATAGTGTAACACTAGAGACAACTTAACATAGAGCCTAGCCATGTGATTAGGGTATTTCATTTATCATTTCCAGTTCGAGGGTATTTTGTCATTTTGAATTTAATTGAATTTAATATATTATTTGGACTTTAATGTATTATTAAGAATGGTGTGATTTTAATATTATTTAATTGATTGCCATATTTTGTGATTAGCCTAACTTGGTTTGGACCTAACCTAGATTAGTCACAGCTAGTCTTAGATAACCATGGTTAGTGATAGTTAGTATTAATTAGATTTATTGGAATTAATGTGATTTTTAGTGATTTTTAGTATAATTGATTTTGGGCCTATAGTTGACTTTGACTAGTATTGACTAGGAGACTAACCTGGAGACTAACCTAGGTTATGACCACTTGGTTAGGTTAAGTAACCTTAGCTTGACCTAAGTTAGTGTCACGACCCGCACCCGAAAGAGGGGCACGAGCACGTGGTTACGTCCAGCCTACGCCGCAGTATCGGTGGTAGAACGCTGTATATAGGGTCTGTAAATACTACGACTAAAACAGATAAAGGTACCTGTACAGTATATACACTCCGAATGGAGGTGACAGAGCAATACAGTCTCAATCACATATATCAAAACTAAGGTAGATAGCATGGAAAGGAAATATGATAGATAAAATAGGAAATGAGTCCAAGATCCACAAGTCGGAGCTATACACAAAACATCCAGAGTCTCAGAAAATATATAATAGATACTACAAATCTGAAAGTGCTGGCTGGCTCGCAGGCCAGGCAAATCTAGCTAAACTACACTACTCACGGTGAGCAAAATCTAGTGGCTCTACCAACAAGCCACAGTCTAACTCTACTCCGTCAGACTCGACACCATAGTAGGTCGGGCAATCAGTCTCTAAATCATTTGTAAAATTTGTCAACAGTATCCTGTCAGGAAAATGAGCAAGTACAAACACCAACAGCAGTTCCATGTGAATTGACAAAAGCTATAAGAGACAGTATAATGAAATACAAGACAAAATCAACTGGAAATACATATCAGGATGTGAGTACTGAAAAGGACGATAATGCATATATATATAGGATGACTTGGGAACTATTCGGAAGCCGAGTTACAACCCCTAAACCAAACAAGGACCGGAGTTGTAACCCTTCTTCCGAACAGAACATAGCCTCCTACGAAAATAAATATAAAAGGTGCCCTGAATTATTAGTGTGTTATGTGATCGGCTTGGGAAGATATGATCAGGCTTTCCATCCGATCGGCTATGAACCCTGTATACAATAGAACGATAAGGCCGGTCACCATGGAAAGCTATGAACCGTATAGGGTAAGGCTTTACCCGTCGTGAGGTGAGGGTATAGCTATGAACCATATGTACCATAGAACCATGTGGGAATTTGATCACACAACCACTAATAACTCCCCCATCCCCGAATAGTACAATCGATCTGGACATGACACGTTATGACACGAGATTCCATAAGAGGGTAGCAAGTCCCCTTTTGAAATAGGTGTCTATACCAATACACTGAAATAAGACAGAATATGTACCAATATACCATGTAACTCTAGGAATAACATCCCATGTCATGATCCAACATGTACTAGTCCGTGAACTGTCGTGACTGGAAATCGAGTATAACACTACAACTGAATCGGATATAGCAGATATCAAGACAATAAAAACTATCAGTGAATGTACTCGCCTGTGGTCCTGAGCTGATAGGGTGAACAGACGCTCAGAGTGATCATAGACCTAAAATAGGATACTATGAGTCAAACAGGGCTAAATACTGAAAAAGGAAGCTAATTCAAGTCATGAATGCAAGTCTAAGTCAAAACTAGGTCAATCTAGGTCATACTGAGTCACACTAGGTCATACTGGCTCATACTAGGTCATACAAGGTTATTGGGAGTCAAACCAAGTCAAACTAGGTCAATCTGGTTCAAAGGTAGACTTACAGTTGACTTTTGGTCAAAAAGTCAACTCTGGTCAACTCTGGTCAACACTGAGTCAACCCTGGGTCAACCCTAGGTCAAGCAAGTCTAATGTTGACTAACAGTTGCCTTTCAGTCAACTGGTCAACTTTGGTTTGGTTTCGGTCAATTCTAAGTCAAGTGTTGACTTGAAGTTAACTTTGGATCAAAAAGTCAACTCTTGGTCAACGGGGGTCAAGACTAGTCTAAACTACCCTCATCTAGTCATTATATACCAAGACAACCTATTTCTAATCCCATCTAGCAATTAGAAACCCAATACCTTACATTACCCAATACCCCTTATATTTACCCTTACAAGGTATTCCGATACCTTGCCCATTACAAAGGAAACCCTTCTAGATCTCAGGATACTAGCCTAGGCTTCTTAGGGTAGCTAGAAAATATCCTATTTATGGTTTACCAACCAAGAAATCTAGGGTTCTTGGACATCTAATCCATCTTATCTTCCATGTTGGTCATCCCAACATTACCTTAAGGTAATCTTGAGATATCAAGATACACATCTAACATAACCCATTTCTTCTAAACCACACTCACTCTTCCTCACAAACATCATCTATCTAACCCCCATCTAACTTAGAATGCTACTCCTAAAATAACTCTCCAGAACCAACTCAAACAACTACCACAAACCCCCTAATGTATCTTAACATGACATATAACATAACATGACCAACCTTATTTTCTACCACTATAAACATTACTCCACTAACCATCTAACACACTAATAACACTCTCTAACTTAGGGGTTTCGTAGTACTAAATGTGGTTGACAAGTGGGGGTAGGTATTTGGGGCTAAGGTGGTTCAAAAGCGGATATGTCGGGACCACAAAAACTCCAAAAAACTATCCTGCACTGCTTCTGCTTACTGCTTATTCCTGCTTACTGTTTATTGCTTACTGCTTATTGCTTACTGCTTATTCCTGCTGCTTTCCTGCTCATTCCCTCACTCTCTAACCATCTATCCACACACACAAATAAATATATATGCACATTCCACTCACAAATATATATATATATATATATATATATATATATATATATATATATATATATATATATATAATTTTATTTTATTTTTTTGTTTTTCGAAATGTTGAAATCCTGAGATTAATGTATTCTTAGACTGAATTCTAAATAATTATTGCAATATTAATACACCTATATGTATCTGAGTGATAATGTACATGTTAGGGATTCATGTTGATTGGAATTCTTGGATTTTCAAATTGATTAGGACTGTTTAACTGAACTGTCATATGTTAAATCCTGAGAACTGTTATGTATGAACACTGATATTACACATACACATCACACACATGATCTGAGACACATTGAACATTCACAATGTTTTCCCATGACATATACACACACACCATCATTCACTATAAAATCCAGACACTGTAATTTGTACACTGTTTCATAATATCCCTATACACACACACACACTTACATACAAAACTGAAACCTATTGTCACACACCTAAGCACAAACCTGAGAACATGTTGTGTACTGCTGAACACTGTCACCTATACACACATCACTCACTCATACATGGCTGAAATGTGCACACTGTTTTCCTATCTTCTGACACTGTTTTCTGTCACACACCCTAGCCTAGGTTGTACTCACTATATATATATATATATATATATATATATATATATATATAAATATATATATATATATATATATATATATATAAGACACACATACAAATATATAATCAAGATACCTAATAATATAGTCACACACACAACCATAAGGTATATATATATATATATATATATATATATATATATATATTATATATATATATATATATATATATATATATATATATATTTTATTTTTTTTAGTCACACATACAACCATAAGGCATATATATATATATATATATATATATATATATATATATATATATATATATATATATATATATAAAGAGACACATCATTCTAAATATAAAATGAATATGATAAAATATGATACCATAAAGAACACATTAGGAACAACTCTCTAAATATATAAATCTGAGATTAAAACACTAATTAATTATTCCTACATTATATTTATGCATACAAGTGTCCAAAATAGGGATTTTTCCACTAGGACACAACCACAACACAAAGGACACTCCTATGACCTCCAAATGGACACGAAATGGACACAAATGGAGATACAACCATGGGGGTCATTCCTATGGGTTCAAAATAATCCTATATTCATGTTGGGGTGGATTAGAGGAGAGATTATACCTTTCCGGAGAGAGATTCAAAGGAAAAAGCCTTCCGACCCGACACCGACACGTAGAGATTCCAAAAGGACACGAACGAGCTCCGATTCCTCCCAAACTTGGCTTGGTCCTCCATTTTATGGAGTAAAGGAGAAAAGAAGAAGATTTGGTGGAAGAAGGAGTTGATTTGGTGGAGAAATGATAGGGATTTGCTCTCTAGAAATTTGGGAAAGAACAAGAGAGAGAAAAATAGATGGATAATGACGAATGGGAGGCTCAACCCTATCCTTATTGTGGCTGGCCATAAAGGTGGTTTTGTCCTATTAGGAAAAGTCCAAAAGCCCCTTTTCTAGTCTATTTACTAATACATTGGTAAGGGGTTAAGTCGGGGGTAGTTTGGTCAATCCTAAAACACTATTCCATATTAATACTAACCAGAATAATTAGTCTAGTCACTAACTAAAATTAATATCATGTGGACTAAAATTAATATTATGTGGGCCATGTCTAACTAGTGTGTGGGCCCGCTAGAGTCAAAACTACCCCGGGTCCCCGATACAAGTCGGAATGAGTTAAAATTCGAACCCGACTCAAATAACCCCAAAATATTACAATAAATAAATAAATAATTCAAAAATAATTTAAAAATGAAAAATGACAAAATACCCCTGTTTCTGGAAACTGAGGGTGACAAATCTATCCACCTTAAATAAATTTTGTCCTCGAAATTAAAACCAAACAATAGCAAAATCTCAAATCACAAGTCATGATTTAAAATTTAAAATGATTTAAAATCTCAAAATCAAAGCATGAACTAAATGACTAAAAATTACAAAATTTGAAATTACTCTCAATTAGAAACTCCAAGTCTATCCACCTTAAAAGAATTCATCCTCAAAATTTAAAACGAAGCAAACACAAAAAATTTATGCAATTTGATAATCGTATGCGTCTGTCCAATAATCATGATACTCAGAATCTCCGTCATGCCAGTGAGCAAGGCTACGATAATCACAGAGTCCTCAACAACGGTACATACCTCTAGAATTATGGTATTTAAAATTTTTGTATTGTCGCTAGCTTGGCAGCAAAAACCTTAAATTCCCACACCCGAGAAATACGTCCATAGTCCGACTATATGTCCTCACTCTGCCTGCTAGCATGACCCTAGAGGATTCTAAATCTCATAATCGAGGCGACCTAGCCCATACAACTTATCTCAGAAGGAAATCACATCACAAGAATAATTTTCACCCAACAATCAAGAACAGATAGAATCGAAGTTCAAGACAGTTTACGAAGGCAAATGCGGAAAAGAGATTCGAAAGATTGGAAGCTGCTATATGCTCTGCTACTGCCTAAGTGGGCTCAACTGTCATGGCGAAAGCTCGTCCCTGCTGGCCTCCTATAGCATGATGCACTCTGTCCTGGCCTGCCTGTCTGGCTGCACGGACCGCACAGTCCTTCGTCTGGTGGTCTGGAGCTCCACAGAATAAACTGACTCCCAGCTTCATCCTACAAGCCTCCCGGGTATGCCCTATCTTCTTGCAGAAGGCACACTGGATGTCCTGCCTCCGGCCCTGTCCCTGGTGCTGTTGGGCACGCGCCGGTGCCTGCTGAAACTGCAACTGAGGCTGCTGCTGCTGAAACTGCCTCTGCTGAAAATGTGGGTGCTTTGCCGGCCCCGTACTCGAACTAGCTCCAAGAGCGTCACTGCTCCTCTTCGGTTTGAGGCCGAAGTCCTCCTCTGTAATCTGAGCCTCCATAAGGATCTGCTCGAACGTCGCATCTCGTCGCCCAGATGTGCGAGTATGTACTGCATGTACAAGACCCCTCCGGAACTTTCGGGTCTTGCACCCCTCATCCTGGACCAAACTAGGTGCAAACCTGCTTAGGCAGAAGAACTCCGCTGCATACTCGTCTACCGACGAGTTCCCCTGCACCAGACTGGCAAACTGCCCCTCCAAAGCTGTCAAGACTACATCTGGGTAGAACTTCTCCATAAAGAGCTTCCTGAAGTCCTCCCAAGACAAACCTCTCACTGACGCACACGAATCCGTGCGGTACCAAGTCAGCACTATATCGAAGAACTGGCTCGCTGCAGACGTCACCCACAGACCTCTCGGGACCTCTGCCAACTCCAGACTCTGCTAGACATCCTCCAGCCAGTCGTCCGCGTATAGGATACCCCTCGTACCCTTGAACTCCCGTAGGTTCATCTTCCTGAAGTGGAGGTGTGTACCGGGCCTCCCCTGACCCTGCTGTTGTGCTGGTGCTCCCTGAACTGTAGCCAATGCATCTCTCCCCACTGCTGCCATAGCTAGCTGATACGAGTTCTCCATGGTCTGTCGCAGCACTTCTGTCTGACGGTGCTGTGCCTCTCTCTGTGCTCTCTGTGTCTGCAGCATCTGCTGAAGAAGGGTCATCATCTCCTGAATATCTGTCAGTAACTGAGGCGGCGGTGGAAAAATGTCAGGGATGACCATGGACGGTCTCGCTGCTGGAGGTGGAAGACCTTCTGGAACCGTCGCTGCTGCTGCTCCCGTCGGAAGGGCAGGGACTGATGTGGGAGCTCCCTGAACTGTAGCTCCCTCAGCTGGAGGTGGAAGACCTCCGGGAACTGTCGCTGCTACTCCTGCCTGAAGGGCAGGGACTGTGGCTACTGCTCTCTCGACTGCTACTCCCGTAGCCGGAGGTGGAAGACCTCCCGGATCTGACCTCTCTGAAACTGTACTAGGTCCTACTGCCTGAGAATGAGTCACTGTCATCCTGAAGACAAATTGAACCCAAGAGATCAATATGGCACATGATAGGATATTACCAAAGGAGGACAATTGAATTCAAATGCAAGAAGAGTTGTCATGGTAATCAAAAGATTAGAAATTTCCTAAAATTTGATTAGGTAACTCCTATCATACCCTAGATCCTACGTCCTAGTCGCAGGCTCGTAATTAGCACTCTAAGTCGAGCACCATTACGAGATCGCACTAATTGTGACACAGACCTGCATACGCCACCACAAAAATATGTCACGACCCGCACCCGGAAGAGGGGCACGAACCCGTGGTTACGTCCAGCCTACGCCGCAGTATCGGCGGTAGAATGCTGTATATAGGGTCTATAAATACTACGACTAAAACAGATAAAGGTACCTGTACAGTATATACACTCCGAATGGAGGTGACATAGCAATACAGTCTCAATCACATATATCAAAACTAAGGTAGATAGCATGGAAAGGAAATGTGATAGATAAAACAGGAAATGAGTCTAAGATCCACAAGTCGGAGCTATACACAAAATATCC
>JANAVB010029850.1:0-90000 GCA_029216955.1 Iris pallida | reverse complement strand
TAAAATTTGTGTCCTTTTCGTGTCCTATTTGGACACGTATCAGTGTCACATACCAAGTATTTGATGAAATGCCCCAATGGGCATTTCGTGTGATTTTAGGAAAGTGTTTGAATAGGAAATTAGATTTAGGAGTCGCTTACACATTTTTGGTGTTTTTGTGTAGTCTTAGTGTCGTGTCGAGTCCACACGGACACGCGAACACAGGGTCGCGCACGCGCATGCACTGGTACTGTGCATGCCCTGCACTTAGGGGGACACAGCGCCCTGGACACGGCTCCCCGACACGTGAGACTTGGCGTGTGTCTTGGGGCTGATACTGACACCGGACTCTCTAAATTTCAGAGCCCCACATGTCGTGTCGGACACGCATGAACGCGTGCACCGTTTTATACTGCACAGTCGGCTGTCGTTTTTGTGCGCTGATACGTATATCGTATCGTGCACACACGCGACATGGACACGTGGCAGGGTGTCCTAGCCCTAGCCCTAGTCTTGGTCGACACGTGGATACGACCATGTGGGTTGTGTGGTGTCGTGTCGTATACACGGTCACCGTGAACACGTACACGATAATTGTGCACTACTTGTGTCCAGTTTTCCTGTTTTGGGTTTTATTATGATTGGACACGTTTGTGTCCACTTTGGTGGACACAAACTCATCACACGACACGTGTATAATATGTTTATACTTTACCAAGCTTAAATTTAGTATTTTAAATTAAATTCATTGTGCATTTCTCATTTTTCCCTATTTTAGTGATATACTTAGTATCAGTCTATATTTCTGTTCTGTCCAGATTTCATATTTGATTTTTGTCATCGATTTTAACCTAATTTACACTGTTAATTGCATGATTTTTAAGCCCTAATATGTTCACCTATTTGATTTCTAATTGTATGAGGAAATTTGGGTTGTTTGGATGTGTGTGGGGTTCAAAATCTGGAATGTGAAGTTTGGGTTTGAAAGCTGAATTCAGTGAACTGTTTGTTTAATCTGAGAATGGTTCTAAGGGGGGACTGTAAACTGAGTTTGGGTCCTATTATGGACTGTTTTAGAGGGGGGGTTTCCTATGTAAATCTGAGTTTGTTCTCACTATTTTCCTCAATGTTTTCTCACTAATTGACCTCACTGTTTTGCCTTTTGTTCACTATTATGTTTTCACACATATATTTATCAACACACCCTCTACACGCACACACTTATGTAACATGCCTCACTGTCCTCTACACACACAAGCCCACACTCACATTCTCACTGTTACACACACACATACATGTTATACACTCACATATTCACCGTTTTTCACTAACACACACCCTCATCCCCTCACACACAAACACTTGGACACATGTTCATGTTTCCCTCTCTCTCTACATATGTATATGTATATGTATTGGCATATAGTGTTGTATATGGTATTGCATAGGAGCCTATATGCTATGTTTTCCTATTAGCCTATCTAAATAGATTAATGTGTGTATCCCTATATTAGATTATATAGTTATATTGTAATTTGTGTATTATTTTAGATATAGAATAGCCTTGTGTAGGTGTGTTATAGGTTGGTTTAGACTTGGTTTAGCCTATGGCCTAGTCTCTTAGCCTATGGCCTATGGTTGTGTCTGTTTGACTAGTGAGCCTAGAATAGACTAGTGTAGTTTTGTTAGACTTAGAACAGCCTTGTTAGCCTAGTATAGACTAGTTTGACTTAGGTTTGACTTGGTTGACCTAGTTTGACTTCTAGGATTGACCAGAGTTGACCAATAGTTGACTTTGGTCTAGATTGACCTAGATTCATGTAGAACGCATTGTAGTGCATCTTATTACCATTCTGGACTTGTTGTGACTTGTGCTGTTCTAATAGGAGCCAGACACCACTCCTCAGACAGTACATTCAACTTGGACACTCAGATAGCAGGCGAGTACATTTTCTGATCTTTTCATACTTATCTGGACTATATTTTTGCTCTAGATTACTTTACATGATGCTGACACGTATTTTTACGGATTAGTACTATATGGATCCCTTCCTGAGATGTTATCCCTCTACGGGTGCATCGGGTATTTTATGTTCATGTGCTTTATCATGTGCATCAGGTACTCCTTGTACTCGTACTAGTTCATGTTTTTATATGTTCTCATGTGCTTTATCATGTGCCTCATGTACCACTCATTACATGAGTTCACGTATCCTTAGCTGTATTCATGTGCTTATAACGTAACTTGAATGGATCCTTATGTATTAATTTGGGCGGGGTGAGTAGAATTGGTTATGTGATCATTATCCCCAGTAGCTGTATAAATGTGCCTCTTATTTGTATTCATGTGCCCCTAAGCCGTTTACATAACCATATTATACTCTAAATCACTTAGCCACTTATAATCTCTACTTATCATGTTTTTACTTTCAGTTACAAATATCTCCTGTTTACTCGTACTTTCTTTTCAGCACTGCCTATATTTTACACTATTGCATGATTTATACTCCTAACCTGTTATGAACTGCTGAGAGATATGTGCTCGCTCCCGTCCTGACTGGACCTGTTAAAATTTTTACAGTAAATGATGAGGCTCTGGTGACTCCCCTCTTGGTGCAGCATTAGATATCACTAGTGGCTTGGACCTACTAGCAGTTGATGATACTTCCTTAGATTAGGATGTCTTTATCTTTCTGGATTCTGTATTGAGTTTCTGAGAACTTATTTGGATATGTACTTATTTAGACACTTAGAATTCTGGATTTGTATCTCTGTGTTTCATTTCTAGATATTTATTTATCTATCTTCATCTTGTTCTACCTTAGTTGTGATTGAGATATATTCTGTTATGTCACTCCCATTCGGAGAGTATAACTGTTTATTTACCCATATCTGTTAGATGTTGTGACCTAGGACAGCGTTCTACCGCCGACATTGTGGCGTAGGCTGGGCGTTGTTACGTCCTCGTACCCTCACAGTGGGTGCGGGTCGTGATACGTTTTAGTGGTGGCCCATGGAGGTCGAGTTTATGTAGTGGTATTCGAACTAGAGTATCACTATAGCCTGTTGTAGGATTACGATATTTTTTTTAGGGTACTCAATCACAGTTAGAATTCCTTGAAAGATTCCTGGGACGATCCTTGAGAATCTTATTTAAACTTCAATTTGAAATCCTTTCCCTTGTTTTGTTTCGCTCTCACTCCTTGATTATTGAATTTGATTTTGAAGGATCATTGTTGATTTTAATTTTTTTATCGAGATGAATTTTATGGCCTGGGTTACGATATTTTCTGATAACATATGTTGACGGAATAACAGGGATGGTAAAACGTCTGCTTGGTTATGGAACCTGTAGTTTATCGCAGCCATATTAGCTGGCGTGGCAGAAACATGGAGACCTGGCTTCGGATGTACATATCTTGGTTATGAGATTTGGAAATTCTCGCATCTATACTAGTCGGCATAGCGAGGTTTCCAGACGACATGATTGTAGAGGTTCATACCCTAGTTATGGAATCTATCGTTATTCGCAGCCTTGCTTAATGGCGTGGCGAGGACACTGAGTAACGTGATTTTAGACAGACGCATATGATTATCAGATTGTATCTTGAGAAGATTTTTAAACATATCATCTCTATCGTACCATTCTGTTATATAAATTGTACCCCATCATCAAATAACTTAGGAGTAGGAGTAGGAGTAGGAGTAGGAGTATGAATAGGAGTAGCTTAGCTATTATTATAACCTTGTGTAACTTCTTGCTCTAAATTCTTCCTAATATAATGAATCGGTGATTTTGCTAGACCTTGACTTAGATTTGATATTGTAACTCCGGTTTCAAAATGGTTCCCTCTTTCAAACAGATAAGCAGAATAGATTTTTTTTCATTATTTCCTTCTTGCCATTACTTTTTGTATTACCTTAAATATATATATATATATAGTGGTCACAGATACTTGCCTGACACGTATGCATACTACACTTATTTACCAACCTATCTAAATGCATGTTAATATGATTGATGTTAAGTTCTCAAAATCCTAGTATTCTAATATAGTGCAGTATCAGTGACTAGTACTCTGTTTCCCATATTAATTCGTAATTTAAATTTAAATTTTATGTTATTAGTTTTGCTTACATCACTACACATGTATGTTATATACAGGGTTTCATTTCTTAAAGAAATTGGTTGAGTTTTGTGTTGAATTATCAAATCTAAGACTGTGTACATAGTAAACCCTTAACCTTGGATTCTAAGTGTTTAGTTCAAATTGCAGTTTTAAATTGTAATGTTTTGAGCCGTATACATGATTGTGTGCAAGTATATAATGTTAGGTTCAAACTCTTACATGTTAGGTTGTGGTTGTGGTAAACATTGAGTTGGTTTTGATGTTCGAATATCTCCAAAATTCAAAAACTGAATACATGTTAACATTTTTACATTGCCTTCAAATGTGTAGTTCAATTTCAGATCTAATATGTAATATTGAGCTAAACTGAATGATTGAACCCTTCAATTCAAGTTTTAACCCATGTACACTTCACACTCTACACTAATGTTCACAACTGTCATGTAAACCTAACCCTTCATCTCTATGTTATGTTCATGTAGCCATATATATATACTTATATATACGGTTAGCCATACTTGTTATGAGTAAATAGCTTGTGCCTTATAGATTACTTAACCAATATGCCATGAATAGTGTAACTTGATAAGCTATAGTTGAGACCCAAATCCTCCTATACACTTTCATGTATATTTCACACAAACCACATAACATTTACATAACGTTAGTTTTTCCTTCTCTAACACTCTCTCCTTCTATATATATTATATTGTGATTGGATTCAATGCTATTGATTTTCGTTCCTTAAACTTTTGGTTCTGATTTTCTTAAAATAGTACCCTTTTAGATGATTAGTAGTTAACTTATTTTATTTTTGATAATTACCAGTTTTCAGATAGGATAGTAGACTGCCGTACAGCCTTAATGATTGTTGTGTTTTTATCCCTTCGAGTATGGCACCCATGACCCGAGCCTGTCGTCTGAGAGCAGCGGCAACTACTGATAGTGTGCTTCCACCTCCTATTACTCAGGAGGTAGTGACCCCTCAGGCTGACCCAAGGGTAGTGGCACCTTCCGCCATCGAGGAGGTGTTAGCATCCTTACCAGAGAGTTTTCCTCCACCACCTGTTACCCATGAGAGAGCTGCAGTCTCATCTGTGACCAAGAGTTCTACCCCGACTCCTCCTCTGCCTCCAGGAGCAGTACCCCATACCATACCCTCGGCATATTGTTTTCTGACGGAGCTCAGATATCCAGACTTCTCCGGGACGTGTTGGAGACACAGAGAGTTCAGGCTGAGATCCTGAAGGAGCAGGGCCGCGGGATCCAACTGCTGTGGGATTTGGTACATTCAGGGGGAGAGCCTAGTTCTAAGAGGCCGAGGAACAGTGTATACCCAGTTCCCTGTGAGCACCCAGACTATCAGCTTAGAACATCCTATCCAGTCCAGACTTCTGTTCAGCAGAGGCCAGCTGAGAGAGTTCCTACCTGCACCTTCTGTAAGAAGCCTGGACATGTGTGGGACGACTGTAGGAAGAGAAGAGGGGTGTGCCTGTTGTGTGGGTTAG
Source organism: Iris pallida (assembly GCA_029216955.1). Taxonomy (NCBI): domain Eukaryota; kingdom Viridiplantae; phylum Streptophyta; class Magnoliopsida; order Asparagales; family Iridaceae; genus Iris; species Iris pallida. Next base: position 84,383 of record JANAVB010029850.1, on the reverse strand, counting down.
CTGCACAAAGGCTGCGAGACTGTCCTACTGTACTTATCCGAGCCAAGACTCCGCCTTCGGGAGGGAGTTCCAGCCACCAGACTTAGTTGGAGGTGAGTCTTTGACCTATTTCTTAGCCAGTCTTTGAAATTGATGCACCCTACCATATTGTTGTATATTTTGATACCTTATGATTGCTCTTGATCTAATATGACTAGAATAGCTAGATGAGACCTCAGACTGATACCGCTTACAATATCCTATATGTTATCCTTCCAATTGCATGATTTAGATAAGTTCTCTTTTGACCTTGACTGTTTGGGTTTGACCTAGAAGGGGTGCGATCATCTTAATTTTGAGGACGAAATTTTTCTAAGGTGGGTAGGATTGTAACACCCAGTTTTTCAAATGAGGGTAATTTTAAAATTTTATAATTTTAATCTTTTAATAATGATATTTAATATCATGATATAATTTTTGGTAATTTTTTAAATCATTTTAAAGCTATTTTAAATCTTGATTTATGATTTTGGTGTTTTGATAGTGTAACGCTAGAGGAAGCTTAACCTAGAGCCTAGCCATGTGATTAGGGTGTTTCATTTATCATTTCCAGTTCGAGGATATTTTTGTCATTTTGAATTTAATTGAATTTAATATATATTATTTGGAATTTAATGTATTATTAAGAATGGTGTGATTTTAATATTATTTAATTGACTGCCATATTTTGTGATTAGTCTAACTTGGTTTGGACCTAACCTAGATTAGTCACAGCTAGTCTTAGCTAACCATGGTTAGTGATAGTTAGTATTAATTAGATTTATTAGAATTAATGTGATTTTTAGTGATTTTTAGTATAATTGATTTTGGGCCTATAGTTGACTTTGACTAGTGTTGACTAGGAGACTAACCTAGAGACTAACCTAGGTTAGACCTCTTGGTTAGGTTAAGTAACCTTAGCTTGACCTAAGTTAGTGAGGTTTAATTCATTGGAACTTGTTTGGAGAGATTAGGAATTAATTAGGCTAGAATGGCTTATGACTTCATAAGTCATGACTAATGACTTGAGACTTAAAGCCCATAGGCCCACACCATGTAACCAAACCCTAACCCTAATCAGCCCATGGCTGGTCATGATGGTCTCTCCCATCCTATTTAATAGCCCTCAAAGTTAGGGCTCGCCTCCATTAGGAATTTTGTGCAAGTTTAGAAAGATGTGAGTCTCCATCTTCCCTAATCCCTAGAAAATCCATTTTAATTCATTTTTCCTCCAAACCAATTGCATTAGGACCTAATTTTACTGTTCTTGCTGTTGGTAATAAGTATTTTCAGCTTGGGAGCACATTGGAGGAGTTTGGCCATCAAGAGGAGCACCTCTCTATGAAGCTTTTGAGGATTTTGATACATATAGGTAACTTTCAATCCCCTCCATAGATCCTAATTTTATTGCATATTTAGGGAGCCCTAGACCTAACCTAACTGTAGGAATAGGAAGCCCTAAAATTCGTGTTCTATTTGGACACGTATCAGTGTCACATACCAAGTGTTTGATGAAATGCCCCAATGGGCATTTCTTATGATTTTTAGGAAAGTGTTTGAATAGGAAATTAGATTTAGGTGTCGCTTACACGTTTCTGGTGTTTTTGTGTAGTCTTAGTGTCGTGTCGAGTCCACACGGACACGTGAACACAGGGTCGCGCGCGTGCGTGCATGGGCACTGTGCATGCCCTGCACTTCGGGGGACACAGTGCCCTGGACACGGCTCCACGACACATGAGACTTGGCGTGTGTCTTGGGGCTGACACTGACACTGACACGAGGCTCCCCAAATTTTAGAGGCACACGTGTTGTGTCGGACACGCACTAACGCGTGCACCATTTTTGTACTGCATAGTCGACTGTCGTTTTTGTGCGCTGATACGCGTGTCGTATCGCACGCACACACGACGTGGACATGTGGCAGGGTGTCCTAGCCCTAGTCCTAGTCTTGGTCGACATGTGGACACGACCACGTGGGTTGTGTCGTGTCATGTCGTGTCGTGTGCATGGACACCGTGAATACGTGCACGATGATTGTGCACTGCTTGTGTCCAGTTTTCCTATTTTGGGTTTTATTATGATTGGACACGTTTGTGTCCACTTTGGTGGACACAAACTCATCACACGACACGTGTATAATGTGTTTATACTTTACCAACCTTAAATTTAGTATTTTTAAATTAAATTCATTGTTCATTTCTCATTTTTCCCTATTTTACGGATATACTTAGTATCAATCTATATTTCTTTTCTGTCCAGATTTCATATTCGATTTTCGTCATCGATTTTAACCTAATTTACACTGTTAATTGCATGGTTTATAAGCCCTAATATGTTCACCTATTTGATTTCTAATTGTATGAGGAAATTTGGGTTGTTTGGATGTGTGTGGGGTTCAAAATCTGGAATGTGAAGTTTGGGTTTGAAAACTGAATTCAGTGAACTATTTGTTTAATCTGAGAATAGTTCTAAGGGGGAGGACTGTAAACTGAGTTTGGGTCCTATTATGGACTATTTTAGAGGGGGTTTCCTTATGTAAATCTGAGTTTGTTCTCACTATTTTCCTCACTGTTTTCTCACTAATTGACCTCATTGTTTTGCCCACTGTTTTGCTTTTTGTTCACTATTATGTTTTCACACATATATTTATCCACACACCCTCTACACACACACACTTGTGTAACATGCCTCACTGTCCTCTACACACACAAGCCCACACTCACATTCTCACTGTTACACACACACATACATGTTATACACTCACATATTCACTGTTTTTCACTAACACACACCCTCATCCCCTCACACACATACACTTGGACACATGTTCATGTGTCCCTCTCTCTACATATGTATGTGTATATGTATTGGCATATAGTGTTGTATATGGTATTGCATAGGAGCCTATATGCTATGTTTTCCTATTAGCCTATCTAAATAGATTAATGTGTGTATCCCTATATTAGATTATATAGTCATATTGTAATTTGTGTATTATTTTAGATATAGAATAGCCTTGTGTAGGTGTGTTATAGGTTGGTTTAGACTTGGTTTAGCCTATGGCCTAATCTCTTAGCCGATGGCCTATGGTTGTGGTTGTTTGACTAGTGAGCCTAGAATTGACTAGTGTAGTCTTGTTAGACTTAGAACAGCCGAGTTAGCCTAATATAGACTAGTTTGACTTAGGTTTGACTTGGTTGACCTAGTTTGACTTCTAGGGTTGATCAGAGTTGACCAAGAGTTGACTTTGGTCTAGATTGACCTAGATTCATGTAGAACTCATTGTAATGCATCTTATTACCATTCTGGACTTGTTGTGACTTGTGCTGTTCTAATAGGAGCCAGACACCACTCCTCGGACAGTACATTCATCTTGGACACTCAGATAGCAGGCGAGTACATTCTCTGATCTTTTTATACTTATCTGGACTATATTCTTGCTCTATATTACTTTACATGATGCTGACACGTATTTTCACGGATTAGTACTATATGGATCCCTTCCTGAGATGTTATCCCTCTACGGGTGCATCGGATATTTTATGTTCATGTACTTTATCATGTGCATCAGGTACTCCTTGTACTCGTACTAGTTCATATTTTTACATATTCTTATGTGCTTTATCACGTGCCTCATGTACTACTCATTACATGAGTTCACGTATCCTTAGCTGTATTCATGTGCTTATAATGTAACTTGAATGGCTCCTTGTGTATTAATTGGGGCGGGGTGAGTAGAATTGGTTATGTGATCATTATCCCCAGTAGCTGTACAAATGTGCCTCTTATTTGTATTCATGTGCCCCTAAGCCGTTTACATAACCATATTGTACTCTAAATTACTTAGCCACTTACAGTCTCTACTTATCATGTATTTACTTTCAGTTACAAATATCTCCTGTTTACTCGTACTTCCTTTTCAGCACTTCCTGTATTTTACTCTATTGCATGATTTATACTCCTAACCTGTTATGAACTGTTGAGAGATATGTGCTCGCTCCCGTCCTGACTGGACCTGTTGAAAATTTTACAGTAAATAATGAGGCTCTGGTGTCTACCCCTCTTGGTGCAGCATTAGATATCACTAGTGGCTTGGACCTACTAGCAGTTGATGATACTTCCCTAGATTAGGATGTCTTTATCTTTCTGGATTCTGTATTAAGTTTCTGAGAACTTATTTGGATATGTACTTATTTAAACACTTAGAATTCTGGATTTGTATCTCTGTGTTTCATTTCTGGATATTTATTTATCTATCTTCATCCTGTTCTACCTTAGTTGTGATTGAGATATATTATGTTATGTCACCCCCATCCGGGGAGTATAACTGTTTATTTACCCTCATCTGTTAGATGTTGTGACCTAGGACACCGTTCTACGGTCGACACTGCGGCGTAGGCTGGGCGTTGTTACGTCCTCGTACCCTCACAGTGGGTACGGGTCGTGACACCTACATTGCGAGGCAACCACGACCTCCACACTCGTCAATTTTATGAACGGATTACTCGGGTATGCTCCCAACCCAATCGACTCTACATCCCATTAATTAGATTGGAATAGATCGTAATAAAAGCCTAGGAGAAATCGATTTTAAGTCGAGAGAAAAATCTGTTGAAAACAGAGTAAACTTGCAGTCCCGAAACCCGCTTTGGAAGGTAATTCCTAGCCGACCCATCGACAGTTTCTAAAATATAATTAAACACGTTCTTACACAACATATAGCACACCAAAGCTCCATTTACAGTTTTTAATTTCATCAGTAAATGTCGAGAAAAATCAATTCAAAGATCAGGAAAAACTTATCAATTCTGTTTTCGAAAATCAATAAAATTCAACGATACGACGTGCGTCCCGCCATTCCGGGCGACGTGGTCGCGAACCGAAGGCATCGAAAGGTGCGTAACGGCTTCGTTATCGTGTGGGCTTTGACGGAATTCAAATTTGTCGCATGTGTGCGACGAATTTGATGCGTATTCGTCAAAATTCACCGTATCGGCCTCTGTGCAAGTTTCTCAATTACTTCGTGTATGCTCGTCAGATCGAGACGAAACTTGTGCCAACAGGACCGTATCGTTTTTCTGGTCCTGTATGCCAATTTGGTCCGATTCTGAGACTGTTGATAAAATTGCCGTATCGCGGGCCCCTCGGTCCGACTCAACGGGTGATTTTGTGCTCGGCCTGCCGGAATCCAACTTTGGACATACGGTTGGGTTCGTATCAGAAAACCGGATCCGTAGACATGTAGTTTGACGACTTTAGAGACCATTGACTCTGGAATGCTTTTCGGTACAAAACGGGTCCAACGGCGGACATCATTTTTGCTCAAATTTACCGTTTTGCCCCTGTGTCCAGAATTGGACTTAAGGACAGACAATTCTAGCTAATTTGACTATTCTAAGAATGTTGGCAATGTCTGTTTCAGCTTTCGGAGACGATTGTGGATTTTGGACCTTATGGCGTACTAGTTGACGGTATCTTATTGGTTCTTCGCGCTGCCACCAGGCAAGTATACCTTGTCTCCCTCTACAGTTTATTTACATGCATATTATATTATTACATAGTTTTACTAGTTGGTTATTACTTGTGATTTGTATATCGTACATGCTAGTATAACTATAGTCAATGTACATGGTTAGCCTTGTTAGTTTATATTGGATTAGTTCTCTCGTGTATCGTGATTGCGTCGTGTCGTGTCTTCACCTGTGTCTTGACTGAGTCGTGTCTGTAAGTATGAGTGAGTGAACTATTATTCCTTTATCTTTCCCACAACCTGCGAGTCCACACACGGGGCGAAGGTTGTCCTTTGCACCTGCGAGTCCATATTACGGGGCGAGGGTGACTTGCCTTGAAACTGACCTGCGAGTCCACATTCGGGGCGAGGGTTGGTATCCATTGATCTAGCTACTATTCCTCTGTCTTTCTCACAACCTGCGAGTCCACACACGGGGCGAGGGTTGTCATTTGCACCTGCGAGTCCACATACGGGGCGAGGGTGACTTGTCTTGAAACTGACCCGCGAGTCCACATTCGGGGCGAGGGTTGGTATCCATTGATCTACCAGCAGTTCAATTATGCATACTTGATCCTGTATCCGTGTTCATAGTTACCTGTCAGTAGCCACTTGTTAGTCTCATGTCTAGTTCATGTTTATACTCTGGTTATATTATTGTGTGATTAAACTATTAGATAGGCATATTTTATGTATCTTGCTAGTCCTCTGAGGACTTGATGATCACTTCAGGTTTAGCGACTGCATGGAGTTAGTTAGCAGAGCGGGATGGTACAGGATTGCGATGCATGATACAAGTATTTGCTTGTGATATTTCTTTATTATCCTTTCGCGCTTTATATTCAGTACCATGATATACTCTGCTTATTTATAGACTCCTATCATTCTTAGAGTCTAATCAAACAATATGCTAATGGGCTGCAGACCATGACCCATACTTGTTCATTCTTGTTCATATGATTCATGTGGATTGAGATACAGTTTAGATTAGATATGATACCCATGACCTTGATAACTTATACGTACTCGAGTCGGACTGGAGTCCGCTCGATACGTAGCTGGCTTGCTCACGAGCTCGCGCCCAAAAACTGGGTGCGGGTCGTGACAAGTTTTTGTGGTGGCCCATGCAGGTCAGAGCATATCATATCGGTTACGTAACTGTACTGATACGAGCCTGCGACCTTGACTAGACCTTAGAAATCTCAATCCACTCTGCTTTGAAAATTCTCCTAGAAATTCTCTACGTCCTTGAAAACTCTATATTTGCTCTCTATTATACTTCCTTGCTTCCTGTGCCATTGATTCTTGTCCCTTTTATTTTGAGGTGACGAACGATCGTGCTATCTAGAATTCATCAGAAACTCTTAAGTTATAGTATAATATTACTTGATGATTGAATTTTGGTTGCTTGATAGATATGAGGGTATTAGAGATACCATATGCTATAAATATCTATAGATAGTGATGTTAGCAACTAGTTGGATGTTATAAGATTTTAGTGACCGTATTTTGAGGAGTAGTATGACCAAAGTTGGGTAGAAGACCTCCAGTATTCGAAGTTATAAGATGGCTAGAGAAGTTGTAAAATATTTTTGGAGAAAGTAAATTGGAAGAGATTAAGGTGATAGTAGACTTCGAATTTTAAGGAATAGCTATGAATTGGAATTTCGAGGACGAAATTATTTTTAAGGTGGGTAGATTTGTAGCTCCCCTTCCCGAAATTTTTTTTGAAAAATATTTTCTATTATTTATTTGATTTAAATGGTGAATTTTTAGATTTTATAAATAATTATTTAGTTAATTATTACGGTAGATACCTTTAGCCATGGTGGAGTTTTAGAGTACAAGGCAGCTAGAAATCATGGCACGGATAGTGCAGTGGCGTGCTTTGACTAGTGTTTAGCCATGATAGGGGAATGTCGAACCATAGGAGTGTCCTAACTAGGAAAACCAGGCCAAGTTATAGCATAACCATTATAAATAAGTTTAATTAATTATTATTATATTTATTGACTTGTAGGAGACCCGTTTGTGTCGATTTAGCCCGAGCTGAACCCAAACCGATGTACTAAGGTAGTGTGTCTAAGGACATCTATGTAGATGTTGGTTGGTATCTAGTTAATTTTATCTTGTGATTTAGTAGGCCATATTACGAATTATGGTTATAATCAAAGTTTTTGTTATAATATATATAAGTATATACTATTTTAGTTGATGATGTGGTGAATTATTTCTTTAAACATGTATTTTGAGATTTCGAGATTTATGTAGGCCATACAGGTATATACTTGTGCAAATATATAATTACATTCCTGATATAAATTTAGGCTTTATACAAATATATGTATATATAATTATCTAAGTTAATTTTATATAGCCTATTATATAAATGGAGATTCCAATATGGTAATTAAGGATTATATTGTAATATTAATGGTTATATGAGATTTATGATTTATACGTATATACGTATACGTATATATATATATAAATATATATTATATATGTATTTGTTTGTATGTATACATAAATATATATTATACATGTGTGTATGAGAAAGAATATATCAATATATATATATATATATATATATATATATATATATATATATATATATATATAAAATATATATAGATAGATAGATATGTGTGTACGTGTATATATATAAATACGTATATGATTCTATACATACATGTGTATAAATAATATATATATATATATATTTTTTTTTTTAAATAATATATATATATATATATATATATATATATATATATATATATATGTGTGTGTGTGTGTGTGTATGTATATAACTACATATAACTAATTTTTTCATTAAGTAATTAAACCAAAGAAAGCAACACAGCCCAAAGCCAGGCCCAGGCAAACCAAGCCGGGCCCAAGCCAACCAAACCGACCCCAGGCCCAAATCCCTGGCCAGCCCAAACCTGCGCTCAGCACAAGCCGAGCAAGAACGACCCGACCCTGAGAAAATGAATCCAGCACAGTATAGATATATATATCGATCGAAACAGGGGAACGGGAGCTCTCGACGAACCCTAAAACCCTAAAGCTAATCTCGCAGCCTTTCTCCAGCCCCCAGGTGTCGGCACGCACCTTGGACGGCCGCGCGCGGCCCGCGCGGGTCGTCGGAGCCGACCACGACGTCGGAAAAACAAAGGAGGAGCAGCAGTAGCAGCAGGGCATCGGGCCTACTTTGCGAGGCAACCACAACCTCCACACTCGTCGGTTTTACGAACGAATTACCCGGGTATGCTCCCAACCCAACCGACTCTACATCCCATTAATTAGATTGGAATAGATCGTAATAAAAGCCTAGGAGAAATCAACTTCAAGTCGAGAGAAAAACCTGTTGAAAACAGAGTAAACTTGCAGTCCCGAAACCCGCTTTGGAAGGTAATTCCTAGCAGACACATCAACAGTTTCTAAAATATAATTAACACGTTCCTACACAACATATAGGACACCAAAACTCTATTTACAGTTTTTAATTTCATCCAGTAAATGTCGAGATAAATCAATTCAAAGATTAGGAAAACTTATCAATTATGTTTTCGAAACTCAATAAAATTCATCGATACGACGTGCGTCCCGCCATTCCGTGTGACGTGGTCGCGGACCGAAGGCATCGAAAGCTGCGTAACGGCTTCGTGGTCGTGTCGGCTTTGACAGAATTCAAATTGGTCGCGTGTGCACGACGAATTTGATACGTATTCGTCGAAATTCACCGTATCGGCCTCTGTGCATGTTTCTCAATTACTTCGTGCACGCTCATCAGATCGAGACGAAACTTGGACCAACAGGAGCATATCATTTTTCTGGTCCTGTATGCCAAGTTTGGTCCGATTCTGAGACCGTTGACAAAATTGTCGTATCGCGGGCCCCCCGGTCCGACTCAATGGGTGATTTTGTGTACGGTCCGTCGGAATTCAACTTTGGACATACGGTTGGGTTCGGATCGGAAAACCGGATCCGTAGACATGTAGTTTGATGACTTTAGAGACCATTGACTCTGGCATGCTTTTCGGTGCAAAGCGGATCCAACGGCGGACATCATTTTTGCCCAAATTTACCGTTTTGCTCCTGTGTCCAGAATTGGACTTAAGGACAGGCAATTCTAGCTAATTTAAATATTCTGAGAATGTTGGCAATGTCTGTTTTAGCCTTCGGAGACGATTGTGGATTTGGACCTTATGGCGTACTAGTTGACGGTATCTTATTGGTTCTTCGCGCTGCCACCAGGCAAGTATACTTTGCCTCCCTCTACAGTTTATTTACATGCATATTCTATTATTATATAGTTTTACTAGTTGTTTATTACTTGTGATTTGTATATCGTACATGCTAGTATAGCTATAGTCCTTGTACATGGTTAGCCTTGTTAGTTCATATTGGATTAGTTCTCTCGTGTATCATGATTGCGTCGTGTCGTGTCTTCATCTGTGTCTTGACTGAGTCGTGTCTGTAAGTATGAGTGAGTGAACTGCTATTCCCTTGTCTTTCCCATAACCTACAAGTCCACACACGGGGCGAGGGTTGTCCTTTGTACCTACGAGTCCACAATACGAGGCGAGGGTGACTTGTCTTGAACTGACCTGCGAGTCCACATTCGGGGCGAGGGTTGGTATCTATTGATCTAGCTGCTATTCCTCTGTCTTTCCCACAACCTGCGAGTCCACACACGGGGCAAGGGTTGTCCTTTGCATCTTGCGAGTCTACATACGGGGCGAGGGTGACTTGTCTTGAAACTGACCTGCGAGTCCACATTCGGGGCGAGGGTTGGTATCCATTGATATACCAGCAGTTCATTTATGCATACTTGATCCCGTATCTGTCTTCATAGTTACCTGTCAGTAGCCACTTGTCAGTCTCATGTCTAGTTCATGTTTATACTCTGGTTATATTATTGCGTGATTAAACTGTTAGATAGGCATGTTTTATGTATCTTGCTAGTCCTCTGAGGACCTGATGATCCCTTCAGGTTTAGCGACTGCATGTAGTTAGTTAGCAGAGCGGGATGGTACAGGATTACAATGCATGATACAGGTATTTGCTTGTGATATTTCTTTATTATCCTTTCGTGCTTTATATTCAGTACCATGATATACTCTACTTATTTATAGACTCCTATCATTCTTAGTGTCTAATCGAACAATATGCTAATGGGATATAGACCATGACCCATACATGTTCATTCTTGTTCATATGATTCCTGTGGATTGAGATACAGTTTAGATTAGACATGATACCCATGACCTTGACAGCTTATACGTACTCGAGTCGGGCTGGAGTCCGCTCGATACGTAGCTGGCTTGATCACAAGCTCGCACCCAAAAACCGGGTGCGGGTCATGACAGAGAGGGCCGTGTAAGCCCTTGATGAGGGGATACATGCGGATGGGAGACCAGGCTTTGCAGCGGGAGCTTCAAGGCTGGAGGGATGGGTCACATGGGCCTCCAAGGAGGGGGCCACAAAAGCCTCAGAGGAGGGAGCCGCAAAAGCCCCTATTGGAGGGGGACAGGCGGCAGAGGGGGCCGCATAAGCCCCAGATGAAGGGGGCATACAGAGGAGGGGCCGCATAGGCCCCTGAAGAGGGTAACATGCGGCCGCAAGTGCCTCGGCTGAAGGGACCGCATGCGCCCCACAGGGAGGATACATGCGGACAGAAGAGCCACGCAGGAGGGAATGGGGTCCGTCGTGTGGCACGGGAGAGCAGCATGCGGACTAACCGCAGCTGAGGGAGCCTCGAGATGGGAGGGATGTATCACGAAATGGGTCGCATGGGCCTCAGGGGAGAGGGCCTCAAAAGCTGCATAGGGGGTGCCACATAAGCTCCTGAATAGGGAAGAAATATGGACACAAGAGGCCTATAATAGGGGTCACATAACAGTCAGCGGCCCCAAAACATGCGATGGATGAGGGTGGAGGTGTGGGTCCTACCACGTAGGACGAGCAGCCTGCACCTACCTTGGAGGACAGGTGCCTACGCCTACACATGCCACGAAGGGACCAATGGCTACGCTCTCGAGACCCGCGAAGCGGTGGAGTGACCAATTCGAGGAGAAGACTACGCCATTCGAAATTCAAACAAGGGGGAAAAGGAGGACTGGGCAGCCTGCCCTGGATCCTAGGCGGTCAGGTGGGGTCCGGGCATACCACCACGGGGTCCGACAGCCGGAAGGGAGGGGAATAGGGTGGTGGGCGAATAGTGAAGCCGAGTAGGGGAACGCGGAGGATGGAGAAGGGAGAGGGGGGAAGGAAGTGGAGGGGTGGTAGAGGAGCGGGGGCGGGGAGGTCGAGAACCGGGGGATGGGGGTGGCACACTGTGGTGCGGAAGGAGGCGTTGAGGGGTGTGGTGGAGGACAAGGGGCGGAAGGGGGAGGGCGGGTTGGTGGATGGGGGAATGGCCTACCAGAGCTAGGCAATCAGCCGACAGGTAGGCACCATCGGAACGCGGCGGATTGAGGCGGGGCGCGAAGGGAGAGGGCCAGACGCAGAGGGGGAGGAATCCCTAGGGTCCCCCGGGTTGGAGAGCATCTCAGGAGGTGAAGCAATATTTCTTCATTATATATCTATATATATTATATATATATATAAATATATATATCTATTTATATATATATAGTTTTTCATTATATACTATATATATATAATATAAAAAAATATATATATATATAAAATATATTTTTTTTTTCATTAATATATATATATATATATATATTAATATATATATATCTATATATAAATATATATATATTATATTTTTTTTTCATTACATATATATACTATATATATATATATATATCTATATATATATATATATATATATATATAAATTTTTTTTTTCATTACATATATTTATATCTATATATATATATATATATATATCTATATATATATATACTGAGGCTTTATTCATTTTGGTTCATGGAGATAACACCAAGGAAGGTCGTCGTGTGCTTTGGGACAGGCTAGCTCAGTTGCAGGACTCATACCCTATTCCTTGGGTAGTCGGGGGAGATTTTAATGCTGTTCTTAGATCTGAGGAGAAGATTGGCGGTCGTGCCGCAGATCCTATTTCCATGCAGGAATTTGCTAATTTTACAATGGCTACAGGTCTATCAGAATTACCATACTCTGGCAGCTGCTTTACGTGGTTGAAATCGATGAAGGATGGAAGGTGTGGTTCTAGATTGGATCGTGTGTTGGTTGATTCTAATTGGTTCAGGCTAGCTCCATTATCTAAAGTCGATCATCTTAATAAACTGGAATCAGATCATGCTCCGATCCTGGCCCAGTTTAAAAGAGAGACAGGAGGGGGAAGGAAGCAATTTAGATTTCTCGATTTATGGACTTCACACAGGGAGTTTAATGATATTATTAAACAAGCTTGGTACTCAGTAAATCACCCCAATGCTGTTACTAGGTCTCTCTTCGTTTGGATGCTTGTAGGAAAATGTTATCTGGTTGGAGTAGAAGTTCATATGGAGATATATTTCAATCAGTTAGGGAGGCAGAAGATGGTGTGTTAAGTGCGGAATTACAGCATGAAGCTATGAATAATTCCGAGTCATTGATCCAACTTGCTAATGCCAAGGCCCTGCTCAAACAGAATGTGTGCACTGAGGAAGCCTATTGGCGACAAAAGGCTCGTCTCAAATGGGATCTAGATGGTGATAAAAACACAGCTTACTTTCATGCCTGTGTGAATTATCGCAAGAAGTCTTTGCATATTCATTCTGTTACTAATGAAGCTGCATTATTCTTATGGAGAAGCAGGATATTCATCTTCATGGTAAGGAATTCTTTTCTAAATCATATGAGAGGGGGGAGATTACAGATGATGCGGATCTATTGAACCTCATTCCTAGTATTGTGACAGATGAGGATAATAGCACCCTCATTACAGATCCTTCGAAGGAGGAGATCTTTGATAATATAAAGAGCCTGGATAAATCTAGTGCTTCAGGTCCTGATGGGTTTACTCCCTCATTCTATCTTCACAGTTGGGACATAGTTGGAGATGACATTCAAGAAGCTATCTCTATGTTCATGGACGGGTTCTCTCTCCCTCGGGCTTTCACCAACGCTTCTCTTGTGTTGATTCCTAAGGTTACGCAACCTCAAACTTTTGGTGATTATAGGCCTATTAGCTTATGTTCTGTTTTTAATAAATCTAAGCTCTTAGCGCGTCGTTTAGCTCCATTGTTACCACGGTTGATATCTTAGGAGCAGAGTGGATTAGTGCAAGGTAGGGAAATAGTTGATAATATTCTATTAGCCCAAGAGATGATGGCCAAAATGCAGAAGAAGAATAGAGGAGGCAATATTGCAATTAAACTTGATATGCTGAAGGCCTACGATTGGGTGGATTGGAGATACCTACTAAAAGTTCTTCGTTGGTTTGGCTTTCATAACAAGTGGGTCGATATGATACTGAGGATTGTTAATAATGTGTGGTATTCTCCCCTAATCAATGGGGAATCCACTGTTATTTTCAAGCATTTCGTGGGTTGCGACAAGGTGATCATTTGTCTCCGGCACTGTTTATTCTTGCAGCAGAAGTTCTCTCTCGAAGTCTTAATAGACTTCCTGATAATGAAGGCTATACTCCTTTCCTCACTCCTAGGGGATGTCCTCCTATAACTCATCTTGCATATGCAGATGATGTGTTATTATTCTCGGCAGGGGATATAAGATCTGTGGGAATGATCAATAAGTGTTGTCTAGATATGAAGCAATGTCGGGACAGAAGATTAGCAAACAAAAGTCTTCCATCTATATTTCTTCGAAGGAACGGCCAGAGAAAGGGGTTGAACTTAGCTCTAGATTTGGGTTCAAGGTGGGCTCTCCTCCGTTTACTTATCTCGGCTGTCCGCTATGGCTGGTAGGCGTAATGGTGGGATGTTTGAAGACTTGTTTGACAGGATTCGAACCAAATTGGAAGGATGGCACAATAAAATCTTATCACCAGGAGGCAAGTTGGTGTTAATCAATAATGTGCTAGCCTCTATCCCAGTTTAGTTGGCTGCGTGTGATCCACCTATAGCAGTGCTTAATAGGTTGGAGTCTATGTTCTCCTTATTTTTCTGGGGATCTATTGATGGTGTTGCGAAGAGGACATGGCTTGGTTGGCTTCTATTGCTCGAACAAAAGATGAAGGAGGGCTGGGGGTTAGACGATTGCAGGATGTAAGACTGCAATGACTATAAAGCTATGGTGGAAATTCAAGACTCAGTCGTCGTTATGGACGAATTTTTTCAAGAGGAAATATTGCTTTCAAGAATCTGAGGATGCTGTTCAACTGACGTCCAATGCTTCACATGTCTGGAAGCGATTGGTAGAAGGAAGAAGGCTATCGGGGCAGTACATCACACAGGTTAATGGCGACTTGAATTGGATTTATGTGCAGTCAGGTATATTTTCTGTTTCATTGCATGGGAGTTAAGTCGTATTCATATGCCTAGACTGCCTTATTTCAAACACATCTGGAATAAGTGTATTCCTGCCAAGTGGTCGATTCTTTGTTGGCGTTTGTTGCATGGGAAACTACCTACTGATGACAATATCTCAAGGCTCGGATTTAGTATGGCTTCGAAATGTCATTGCTGTACTAACCCTTCTGTTGAGAATATTGATCATGTTTTTCATGAAGGCGAGTTAGCTGTTAATGTATGGGCTTCGATTCAACAGTCTTACAACATCAGATCAAGTGGGAGTTCATTGATTCATCGACTTCGATCATGGTGGAGGAAAAAGAAAAAACACAGGAAAGAGATCGTGGTGGCAGCAGTGGTTTGGGTGCTATGGAAAAATCACAATAAATGGCGATATGAGCTATGTGTACGGAGCTGATCAGTTAATCATGGAAGTAGGTAGGCGGGTTGATAAAGCTAGTATCAAATGTAGCCATTAACTTTGTAACCTGAGTTGGAACTCAAAGCTTTTGAATGAATAAATTGTTTCAAAATATATATATATATATATAATCTATATATATATATATAGGATAGATAGAAAAAAATATATATATGTATATATATATATTGTAACGCCCCAATCCCAAAATACTTAGGACTAAGTACGTAGACATGCCTGCTGCATACATACGCAGCTGCATACATACGAAGTACACTCCAATATATGTACACCTCGTATGTATACATAAGCTGTAAAATGCAGTAAACCAAGAGTAATCTAATCTCATCCACAAAAAAAAGAATAAAAGATGTCATATAATCAAACATGAAATGTTTTTGTATAATATGTTGGGCGGATACAAAACCACTACCAACGAGTAAGTGAAGAAATACATGGAAAAATAAAATGAATTTGGCGAGCGAAGCGAAGCGAAGAAGATTCAACTAATTATCCTCAAAGAAATAGAGATGATCACGACCATGGATAGAATACTTGTGAAAGACAAAAGCGCACACCTGTAGAGATAACCATGCCCTCAGAGGGACGTAACAAAATACAAAAAAACACGATGCCATATAAACTGTGATATATAATAAGTAAAAAGGATGCATGCAATAGGGGTCCTAACCTTTCTGCTGTGAATATGCAGTTTGAGAAACAATCCTTTCGACGCATGAGCCCTGGCTATAAATAAGATCGGCATAGTTCCCGTATAGGGCACCAGGAGCCAACGTTCGTAACGTCGAAGTTCGTCAGAAGAATCATGTGCAAAAGGGGATGTCCATAACGTTCTGGGAAACGTCAGAGGGCACCTGGAGCCTGCGTCTCTGAAGGAGCGCACAGGTAATCAGGGAGGTGCAAAGAAGACCATTCGTCAGTTTTGCTCTCCCAACCCAATGTCTAGTATCATCATCTCCATGAATGTATGAAACTCTAGTAACCGCCAAGTCTTCTGACATGTAATTCTATTGGTAGTTACCCCTATCTGTCGCACGCTCCATTCATATCGGTGGCCGGCCGACTACGCGGTTACGTGTTATACATGTGACTCACACCCCGTAATAAAGCATGTGTCAAGGCCATATGAGGTATACCAATACCTCATCATCAAAGGGTGGTTAGTAGGCTAAGTTAATGCAAGATAATCAAAGAAAAGCAAGTAAGGCGACCGATAGAGTCGCTTACACCCAAGTGTGACTTCGACTGTAAAACCCCTAAATTTCTACGATTTTTATTAAATTTGGTATTGATTTAAAATTTTGTATTGTACGCGCATGGTCGTATTGTACGTCGTGCACGAAAGTTCATTTTTTTTGAATTTGCTCGACGAGTGCGAATATGTGCGAGCGTACATATTTTTAGAAAAATATTTTTCTTATTTTTATTGTTTCAAAAAATATGTAATATTTAATTTAGTTAAGAAATTTTCCTAAATTTATGATTTTATTTATGAAAAGCCTTTTATTTAGAATAAAATATTCTTAGTACAACATATTTCATAAATATTTTGCTAGTTTATTTTAAATAAAATATAATTTTCGAGTTTTATTAATATTAATAATTTATTATTCAAAAAGATATTTAAAAATAGTAATTTTTCAAATTATTATTATTAATATTTTTGAAAAATATATTTCAAATTTGTTTTGAAGATTTAAATCTTGATTTGAATTTATGAATTTATTTAAATAGTTAATATTTGCAATTTGATTTATCCCATTTGATTTTAAACTAGGAATTTAATTAGATTTAAATTAGATTTGTATTTGGATTTGAATTTAATTGATTTTAAATTAAATTACAAACTATCTAAATTGGGTTTAAACAACTCCTAATCCTTATCCGATTGGGAATTCCCACATCCTATAAATAGGTAGGTACTCCTCCAATTCATTATTCATCCACAATAATTTTCTCCACAAACTTTCGTGCATCGTGTCCGTGTTCCCCGTCCATAATCTTATTCCAATTTTACATTTACATATTGTTCCCGTGTCGGACACACCCCGACACCAAAATCCAATCCCTAAACCCAAATTTTTGATCCCTAATTCTCTAACCCTAAACCTAATTCCTACCGTCCGTCGATGTCCTCCATGTCCACCATCACCCGACCCGTCGCCTCCACCATTTCCCAGCCGTCTTCACCCGAACCCGCCGTACCATGGCCGTCCCTCCAACCGGCTAACCCAAACGCCACATCCGCGTCCGGCCAACTCCCAGCCCTGCCACAACCAACATCACCACCGCCACCACCATATCACCCTCACCGTACCATCCGCTGCCCACCAGTGTCCCTGACCACCATCACCGTTCCCGACTCCGACGCGACCTTTGCCATCATCCTTCTCCCACCAGGAACCAACCACAACCCCAGAGAAAAAATGGGGGAGAACGAAAAATTTGCTTACCTCCTCCGCCGCCGCCGTAGCCCTTCCCCTCCGTCGCGGCAGCTCGGCACCGAACCGCCGAGCTCAAATCAGGCCTCCGCCCGTGCCTCTCCTCCTAACCCTCGCGTCGCCCTTTTCTTCCACCGATGGCCGTGCGTCCCCGTCGGCAAGCGCGCCGACTGGCCGACCGAACTCTCTGCCTCCGTGCGAAACCTCGAAACCCCTCCGCAGCTTCCACCTATCTCCGCGCCCTTCCGCCGCCTCCTTGCGCCGCGACCACCGCCGGAGACCACCGATCTGCTTCGCCTGTGCCTCCGCCTGCCGTTCCCGTTCTCCGTCGCCGCCCTGTCCTCCGTCGAAGCCGACCAGACCGCCACCCCATCTCTCCGCTCCTCCGCGAGCGGCGCGCCGCGGCGTCTCCACGCCTCCCGTACCCCCTAATCTCTCCGCCGCCGGGCCAACTCCTCTCTCCGCCCCTCGTCTCCGCTCTCTCCCCAACTTTTCTTTCTCCCTTCGAAACCCCTCTCCTCCGCCAGGTCGGTGAACCCCCGCCGTGCCATACGCCTCCGGCGCCGCCCGCCGATGAGCCCAGCGCCGAGCCTCATCTCCTCCTCCTTTTTCCCTCGCTTCCCTCTTCCACTCTCCGACTCCTCCTCTCTCTCTTCCTCTGATTTTTCTTTCTTACACTTTTGTCCTCTTTTCATCAGTGAAGAGATGAGCTTAGCAGCTTTTTATTTTTTATATATTTTTGTTTTTTTTTGTTTTTATGTAGTTATTCTCTCTCTCACGCGTGTTGAAGAATAGGATTTTTGGTTTTATTGCTGATTATTATTATTATTATTTTATTATTATTATTATTATTATTATTATTATTGTTATTATTATTATTTATTATTATTATATTATTATACTTATGTTATGTGTAAATAGACACAGTATGTATAGATATATATGGAGAATACAAATAATTTTATCAATGTATTTATACTATTATTTATAATATTACTTTGATAGTAATTATCAACATTATTTTTATAGGGGTTCACTTTTACCAATATGTTATTTGTTATCAATATATACTTACATATTTAAATATATTATTTTATTACATTTATTCATAGATTTTGGCCTATAAATTGTACTATGACCAAATTTAGTCTTAGCCCTAAAAATTCTTACTATATTTTATATTTCTAAAAGTAAATATTTTACCCATAAAAGTTATAAACAAAATTTCTAGTATTTCTAGTATTTCTAATATACTTCTATCTCAAAACCCTATTTTTACAAACTTAGAGATTTTAGCATAAAATGATTTTTGATATTTTAAGTATTTACCTAACGACATATTTTGACTAATAGAAATATATTTTCAAAGCGATGAATAGTTTTCAAAATCGTATATATTATTTATTTCATCTCTCTTGATTATCCTTCTATCCGTAACCAAGTCCATTATTCCTATTTCCTCGCCTAGTTCATGCCACCTTATGTCCACCCTAACTAAATTGACCCTTCTGGACCCAATGGAACTGTCCGTGCCACCATCAGAGGTTACCTTGTATAGTTGTCATACCGAAGTCACAGATCGTGCCACCATGATTATTGCAGCACACCAGGCGTCCTACCAGGCAAAACACCTTGCCTTTACTGTTTAATTTCTTGCTCAATATCATGCATGTTTTTACTTATTCTAGAAAATATAAATTGTACTTGCAAATTATTATATTTTAGTTGCATTTGGCTTAGAGTTAAGGGACCACGTTTGTTTTTGCCGCATTCAATGGCCCGACACTTGTATATTACGAGTCATGAGTCTCATATAAATCTCGGACGTACGTATCGACTGGCCATCGGTGCGCACATGCCGTGCGATAGGTAATAACTGCTAAATAGTTATGGTTGTCTAGAAGACTTAGTGACTTAGCAGTTATTAGGAATGTTGTGATGTGGATTCAGCACGAGTAGTACATGGGGAGGGTGAAGACAGTTATTAGGCGCAGGGGCTTTCACACCTTTACTTTTCTCTAGATGCCATTTGTGACTCAATCGAGAGCTAGTGGCCGTGCATTTATTTACTTTTCTCTAGATGCCACTAGTGCCTCGGTTGAAACACAAATGTGCCGTGCATTTACTTTCCTCTAGCTGCCGTTAGTGACTCACCCAAGAGCTAGTGACCGTGCATTTATTTTTCTCTGGATGCCCCTTAGCTCTCACTCGAGTGCTAATGGTCCGTGCATTTACTTTTCTCTAGACGCCACTAGTGCCTTGGTTGAAACGCTAACGTGTCGTATTTCTAGCTTCGGGAGCCCTTGTGTGGAACGTTGTCTTCAAAATGCATTAACACATAGAATGGTTAAGGACCTTTGTCAGTTTAGACATATACTTTTCTGTTGAGCTTTATTTATTCAGTTATTGGCATGATATTATGTGTCTTGTTACGTCTCTCTGAGGACCTGGTTATCTCTCCAGGTGTGTGCTATTGTCTTTCGCAGGTGCTTTAGCCTTAGCCATGATCGTCGCTATTTCTTCGAGGATGATGCACTTGGATCGTCTTCGCTTCGCTCACCACTCATTTCATTTTCTATGTACTTTTCCTTATTTTGTTGGTAGTGGATTTGTCTCCGCCCAACATATTGTATCAAGACAATTCATTATCTTATATGATGTCTTTTATTCATTTATTTTTGTGGATGAGATTAGTTATGGTTCTACTGCATTTTACAGCTTATGTATTAACACGAGGATTCCATATATTGGAGTATACTTCGTAGGAATACAGCTGGCATGTCTACATTCCTAGTCCTACGTATTTTGGGACTGGGGCTTTACATGTTTTTGTGGTGGCCCATACAGGTCAAGATAAATTGTTTGGTTACTTTACCGTACCAAGCAAACCTGCGTACAGGATCTCATCCACATACTTGACCTCTTTCCTTGAATTTTATCTACCATTTGACTCATCAATTGCATATTGCTTGCTTCCTTCCCTCCCTATTCTTATCTTCCTTTCGTGCTTGCTAGAGATTGACCCTACTAGTTAGTTGTCCCAAAACACCATTAGTTTAATTCTTTAAGTTGGGTAGAATACCTTATGAACTAGCAACCCCTTTGACCTAGTGACCTATATTAGCAAGCTTATTTAGATCCTAGAATCTAGAGGACCTAACCCGTCTAGCCAACCAAGGACTTGGACAAGAGGACTATAGGACAACTGTATGACTTAGAATCATTCTGCCCTCTTTTAATCTAAATCTCTCATACCTATGCTTTTACCACTTTGACTAATGTTGCAACTATAATCTAGTTTTGCAAACTCATCCATTTATCGAGTTTGTTCATGACTTATGCTATTGAGCGCGCTCACTAACATATTGTCCAATCAGAACCGGTGCATGATGGTCTGATCAACCGAGAGCACTTTGGTTCGCTTTTGTCTATTATTCTATGTGGATGGGGACATAGCTAAACTTGTCCTTTAAAGTCCCATCCGCGACTGCCATGGCAATTCCTTTGAAATTATTCGATCGTCTTTGAATCACGTATTCGTATTCGATAACGCCTTCTTCGAACTCTATATTGCTTTCATCTTCACCCATTTTCGAAGGATGAAGGCGTTATACTTGAAATTCCTCTTGCTGTCCTATCAATTATGACCATACCGTATTGTTTTTCTACGATCTAGATTGCAATTTTTTACGACATAATTTTGTGAAAACATTGTCATCGTTGTTCCCCATCGGTACCCGCTTGTGTCTTCTCACCCCCTACTAATTCTTAATTTCGAGGACGAAATTCTTTTAAGTTGGGTAGGATGTAAAACCCCTAAATTTATACGATTTTTTTTATTAAATTTGGTATTGATTTAAAATTTTGTATTGTACGTCGCATGGTCGTATTGTACGTCGTGCGCGAAAGTTTATTTTTTTGAATTTGCTCGACGAGTGCGAATATGTGCGAGCGTACATATTTTTAGAAAAACATTTTTCTTATTTTTATTGTTTCAAAATAATATATGTAATATTTAATTTAGTTATCAAAATTTCCTAAATTTATGATTTTATTTATGAAAAGCCTTTTATTTAGAATAAATAATATTCTTAGTACATACACATATTTCATAAATATTTTGCTAGTTTATTTTAAATAAAATATAATTTTTGAGATTTATTAATATTAATAATTTATTTTCAAAAAGATATTTAAAAATAGTAATTTTTGAACTTATTATATAATATTTTCGAAAAATATATTTCAAAATTTTTGTGAAGATTTAAATCTTGATTTGAATTTATGAATTAATTTAAATAGTTAATATTTGCAATTTGATTTATCCCATTTGATTTTAAACTAGGAATTTAATTAGATTTAAATTAGATTTGTATTTGGATTTGAATTTAATTGATTTAAATTAAATTACAAACTATCTAAATTGGGTTTAAACAACTCCTAATCCTTATCCAATTGGGAATTCCCACATCCTATAAATAGGCAGGTACTCCTCCAATTCATTATTCATCCACAATAATTTTCTCCATAAACTTACGTGCATCGTGTCCGTGTTCCCCGTCCATAATCTTATTCCAATTGTATATTTACATATTGTTCCCGTGTCAGACACACCCCGACACCAAAATCCAATCCCTAAACCCAAATTTTTGATCCCCAATTCGCTAACCCTAAACCTAATTCCTGCCGTCCGTCGATGTCCCCCATGTCCACCATCACCCGACCCGTCGCCTCCACCATTTCCCAGCCGTCTTCACCCAACCCGCCGCACCATGGCCGTCCCTCCAACCGGCCAACACAAACCGCCACATCCGCGTCCGGCCAACTCCCAGCCCTGCCACAACCAACATCACCACCCACCACCATAGTCACCCTCATCGTACCATCCGCTGCCCCACCAGCGTCACCGACCACCATCACCGTTCCCGACTTCGGCGACCTTCGCCATTATCGTCCTCCCGACCAGGAACCAACCACAACCCCAGAGAAAAAAAAGGGGGGGAAAAAAATTTGCTTATCTCCTCCTCCGCCGCCGTAGCCCTTCTCCTCCGCCGCGGCAGCCCGGCACCGAACCGCCGAGCTCAGATTAGGCCTCCGCCCGTGCCTCTCCTCCTAACCCTCGCGTACTGTCCTTTTCTTCCACCGCTGGCCGTGCGTCCCCGCGTCGGCAAGCGCGCCAACCGGTCGACCGAACTCCCCGCCTCCGCGCGAAACCTCGAAACCCCTCCGCAGCTTCCACCCATCTTCGCGCCCTTCCGCCGCCTCCTTACGCCGCGACCACCGTCGGAGACCACCGATCTGCCTTCGTCTGAGCCTCCGCCTGCCGTTCCCGTTCTCCGTCGTCGCCCTGCCCTTCGTCGAAGCCGACCAGACCGCCGCCCCATCTCTCCGCTCCTCCGCGAGCGGCGCGCCGCCGGCGTCGCCACCAGCCTCCCGCACCCCCTGATCTCTCCGCCGCCGGGCCGACTCCTCTCTCCGTCGATCGTCTCCTCTCTCTCCCCGACTTTTCTTTTCCCCTCGAAACCCCTCTCTTCGGCCAGGTCGGCGAACCCCCGCCGTGCCATACGCCTCCGGCGCCGCCCGCCGATGAGCCCAGCGCCGAGCCTCATCTCCTTCCCCTTTCTCTCGCTTTCCCGCTTCCACTCTCCGACCTCCTTACTCTCTTCCACTGATTTTTCTTTCTTTCACTTTTGTCCTCTTTTCATCAGTGAAGAGATGAGCTGTAGCAGTTTTTTTTTTTATATTTTTGTTTTTATGTAGTTATTCTTCTCTCTCTCACGCATTGAAGAATAGGTTTTTGGTTTTATTGCTAATTATTATTATTATTTATTATTATTATATTATTATTATTATTATTATTAGTATTATATTTATTATTATTATTATTATTATTATTATTATTATTATTATTATACTTATGTTATGTCTAAATAGATACAGTATGTATAGATATATATAGGAGAATACAAATAATTTTATCACTATATTTATACTATTATTTATAATATTACTTTGATAGTAATTATCAACCTTATTTTTATAGGGGTTCACTTTTACCAATATTGTTATTTGTTATCAATTTATACTTACATATCTAAATACATTATTTTATGACATTTATTCATAGATTTTGGCCTAAAATTGTACTATGACAAAATTTAGTCTTAGCCCTAAAAATTCTTACTATATTTTATATTTCTAAAAGTAAATATTTTACCCATAAAAGTTATAAATAAAATTTCTAGTATTTCTAACATAGTTCTATCTCAAAACCCTATTTTTACAAATTTATAGTTTTTAGCATAAAATGATTTTTGATATTTTAAGTATTTACCTAACGACATATTTTGACTAATAAAAATATATTTTCAAAGCGATGAATAGTTTTAAAAATCGTATATATTATTTATTTCATCTCTCTTGATTATCCTTCTATCCGTAACCAAGCCCATTATTCCTATTTCCTCGCCAAGTTCATGCCACCTTATGTCCACCCTAACTAAATTGACCCTTCTGACCCAATGGAACTGTCCGTGCCACCATCAGAGGTCACCTTGTATAGTTGTCACACCGAAGTCGCAGATCGTGCCACCATGATTATTGCAGCACACCAGGCGTCCTACCAGGCAAGACACCTTGCCTTTACTGTTTAATTTCTTGCTCAATATCATGCATATTTTTACTTATTCTAAAATATAAATTGTACTTGCAAATTATTATATTTTAGTTGCATTTGGCTTAGAGTTAAGGGACCACCTTTGTTTTTGCCGCATTCATTGGCCCGACACTTGTGTATCACGAGTCACGAGTCTCATATAAATCTCAGACGTACGTATCGACTAGCCATCGGTGCGCACATGCCGTGCGATAGGCAATAACTGCTAAATAGTTATGGTTGTCTAGAAGACTTAGTGACTTAGCACTTTAGGAACGTGTGATGTGGATTCAGCACGAGTAGTGCATGGGGAGGGTGAAGACAGTTATTAGGCGCAGGGGCTTTCACACCTTTACTTTTCTCTAGATGCCATTTGTGACTCAATCGAGAGCTAGTGGCCGTGCATTTATTTACTTTTCTCTAGATGCCACTAGTGCCTCGGTTGAAACACAAATGTGCCGTGTATTTACTTTCCTCTAGCTGCCGTTAGTGACTCACCCAAGAGCTAGTGGCCGTGCATTTATTTTTCTCTGGATGCCCGTTAGCTCTCACTCGAGTGCTAATGGGCCGTGTATTTACTTTCTCTAGACGCCACTAGTGCCTTGGTTGAAACGCTAACGTGCCGTGTTTCTAGCTTCGGGAGCCCTTGTGTGGAACGTTGTCTTCAAAATACATTAACACATAGAATGGTTAAGGACCTTTGTCTGTTTAGACATATATTTTATGTTGAGCTTTATTTATTCAATTACTGGCATGATATTATGTGTCTTGTTACGTCCTGCTGAGGACCTGGTTATCTCTCCAGGTGTGTGCTATTGTCTTTTGCAGGTGCTTTAGCCTTAGCCATGATTATCGCTATTTCTTCGAGGATGATGCACTTGGATCGTCTTCGCTTCGCTCACCACTCATTTTATTTTCTATGTACTTTTCCTTATTTTCTTGGTAGTAGATTTGTCTACGCCCAATATATTGTATCAAGACAATTCATTATCTTTATATGATGTCTTTTATTTATTTATTTTGCGTGGATGAGATTAGTTATAGTTCTACTGCATTTTACAGCTTATGTATTCACACGAGGATTCCATATATTGGAGTGTACTTCGTAGGTATACAGCTGGTATGTCTACGTTCCTAGTCCTACGTATTTTGGGACTGGGGCATTACATGGACGCACAGTGTTATAATAATAACAACAAAGAAGAAATGCTGAAATAGATAACTGAATAAGAATAAGTAAATTACAGAGTAAGGTGGCAAGGTATCTTGCCTGATGTGCGGGAATGTGAACTCCAACTGTCAATCACGTGAGCAATAAAAACTCAAAATCAAAGAACGGCTCCGGATGCTGAAACAAACATCCAGAAAATTCTTGACGTAAAAGATATGTCATGAATCGCCTGCCCAAAAGTCCAATTCTGGACACAGGGGCAAAATCATAATTTTGGGTCAAAACGATGTCTGCCGTTAGGCCCTTTTACACCTAAATGCGTGCGAGTATTTATGGTCTCTAAAGTCACCAAACTACATGTCTACGGGGCCAGTTTGATGGGACAAACTCAATGTATGTCCAGTTTTGGATTTCAATAAGCCATGCACAAAATCGCCATTAGATCGGGTCGCGGGTCCGCCAAAAAGGCGTTCCGGTCGACCTTCTCAGAATCAGACCAAACTTGGCACACAGGACCAGAAAAATAATTCGGTCATGTTGGCGTAAGTTTCGTATCGATCCGACAATTGTACACGAGGTTATGGCCTAATTTGCGAAAGGTCGATACGGGGGTATCTTGACGGATAAGTACTGATTTCATCGCGCATACACAACGAAATCGAGTTCCGTCAATTTCCACACGTTGACAACATCCATACCCGCCTTTCGATGCTTATGGGTTGCGACCACGTCGCCCGATTTGTTGATTTTTGAATTGTGGATGGATCGGCCAAAAATTTTCTTCTAAGAAGGTATATTAAACGGGGTTAATTTACCATACCTTTTCGAGAAAACCAGATTTTGTCTCGATTTCGTCCCGATTATTTGTCGAAAGTTTTTATGTTCGATATGAACTAATTGATCAGGTTTCTAGATGGTAATATATGTTAACATAGGAAGTTACAGAGTCGAAAACGATCGATAGTTCATAAAGAAAACTCATGATAAAAGGGCATACCAGGCTGCGTTTGACAGAACAGGGTCTCCCCTATTCTCGACTGTACAGGCAGCCCTAGCGGTGCTTCGACGATCACCGACAGTATGGACGGTGTGCAGGCGGTGAAGTTGGTTGAGAAGTAGTGCAGGTATGTCAGGAAGACTCTGAGTTGGAGGGAGGCAGTCTCGACAAGTTTCGATAGAGTTTTTTTGCAAATAGAGTTGCATATATTCATGAGGGTATTTAAATCCGATTTTCAATCAATTTATTATGGATTTAGATTTGCACAATCTAATCAAAGTGTAGAACATCATATTTGATCCAAATATGTTGAGGATCCGATTTGGTTTGAATTGATTCCTTACGTTTAAAAGAAGATCGACTGTTGTATTAGCTTGGCTGCAGGGGTTTTAGGGAAGATTAACTCACGAGATTTTCAAAATCTTGTGAGTTAATGGTTTTTTTAACTGTATATAGGTATTTATCTATGTACGCTATATATATACCAAAAATTCCAAAAATTATACTAAAAATCAAATATACTTTTGAGGTAATTAAAATAGATATTTATGCACAACGTTGTACCTAATGTAGCAATTTATTGCAACTTGTGCTATTAATAGAAAATAAATAAATCCTTATAAGTTATTTATATTTTTAAATATAATAAACAAAATTATAAATAGACTTCCTAAAATTTCTAAAAAGTCAAAAATATTCCCTAGGAAATTTTTGTACAAAATTTTTGTATCCGTTACCTAGATATATCTATAATGTAGCAATAATTGCTACCTTCTGTACTAACAAAATCTTAAGTTAATATCAACCTTATTTAAATAAAGAAAATACTTTAAAATTTATAAATTTAAATTAATAAAAACTTTAAAATTTTGAGGAGGTTTACATCATACCCAACTTATAAAATATTTGTCCTCGAAATTAAAATAAATCTTAATACCAAAGAACAAGGGATTAAATTCAAAGGGTGAGCAAATACGTCAAATCGTAACTCGATTTCCAAAGCGGCTCATGAGGTAATTATCACATGAATCCAATTTGACGTCATATTCTACAAGATGGGTTATTCTTCCTTCAAGACTCTATCCAACTTATAGAAGTTGGCTACTCGTGAAATCGTCGTCATTACAAAACTCTTGAGAGGTACAATTTTAGGGAGAGGCATGAGGATATTGGACCCTATTGGCCGCAGTCACGGATTCTAAGTGGGCCTAGTCTTGTCATGGCATTCTTGGTTAACAACTTCTATAAGAGAATTATTCTAATTTAACATCGTTGCTACCAGCCATGCTTTCAACAAGATGGTAGGAATTTCTAGTTCGAATATAAGTAGAGTGTGTCGATTTAAAGGATTTTGTTCTACACCTAACATGGGAGTTTAGAGATGAGATCGAAGAATTTAGGGAAAGAAAGATTTGTGGCCAAGTGATGAGCATCTATAATAAGTACAGAAACCTTGCTATAGATTTATGATTCGGTAAGGGTCTGGAATGTCATAGGTGTGATGCGTCTTACATGGATCTTGGGTATCAAGTTTATTCGAGAATTGGGTCGCTATTGCATGGTTAAATCAAAACGAAACGATAATGAGGATTTATTGTTTACTCTAAGGAATTTATGTCGTACCTGTGGTGTAATTGAAATGGAGTACAGAAAGGTGTGTTTGTGTAGAACATGTATGTCATATGTGTAGCTTGACTAGTCTAGTTTATGAGTGCAAAATTTTGTTGGAAGAAAAATGCTAGTATTGTGCTTCCAATATCAAAGTCATGGTTAAAGGGTATAATTTGATACGGATATGAGTGGATGTTATGAACCACTATTTTATTAGCCCAAGTAGAATCAATCTACACCAATCATCTGCAAATTCAAGAACCCAGCGTTCTAGAGAGGCTTGCCTATACCCTAAGAAAATTCCTTTATCGAAATTGAAACTAAGACACGATTCTATAATAGAACAAAATTTGAAGAATCAACGTTTCTATCTTTCGTTGTGGTTAACTAAACGTACGAGCAAGGAATATAAAATATAGTACGATGATCACATTGTTACCTCCAAACTGATGGTACAACGGTTACAAATGTCATCTTATATCTAAGAGAGAGAGTATGCTAAGTTCAAGGTACTACATAACTTATAAAAATTGGTTAAACATAGAAAGCACGGTAACAGGACTTCTAAGAAGATCAAATTTCAAGGAGATGTGGAGGATATGAGTTACTTTTGATCGTAGTCCTGGACTCTATGGAAAGCCAATGTATTACTCATTTAACATTGCCCATGTATTGACCTTATTTCATCAAGACGGTAGGAAGGTCTTTGTCAAGCATAACCAAGAACAAGTTGGTACAACATGATTTCCACTCATCTCATAACATAGGCTACAAGAGATATGGTTACAAAATTTATGAAGGGAGAATTAGTGGACCAAGAGATGGGACTACATAATAGGTATAAGGATCTATTTCATCAAGTTTGGTTTTTATAGTTCAAATATGGCAATATGCATGGATGAGTTTTAATGGGTTCCCTATTTGGACATCAATCCTTGGTCGAATGAGTCTTGGATTTTAATCTACATTGGCTAGATAAGATCCCAAAAATCATTTGAACCATTCCTATTAGGTTAGGGTAACATAGACTAGGTTTTAACTCAAGTGGTAGGCCTAATTGTCAGTCGGGTTCGTTAACTAGATTTCTAAAGCCCGAAAATACGCCTTCTGTGACTTTTGTGTTTAATAGCACAAGAAGACTCAACTGAGTGGCACACTAATGACATGTGTGTAGTGTACTTCGAGTAGGTTACAACCGTATATTGGTCCAAAGAATTGAGTTGAGGTTCGGTCTCTACTTGAAATCAGAAAGTTCAGCGGTATTACAGTAAGGGTTATAGTTAGCCCTTTTTGACCTGAAAGTCGCATAAAAAAGAGTACAAGGGGACAAATTTGAGTGGGGCATGATATGCCTAGATAAAGGTGGAGTCCTCTAGGTCTTGTATATGAAATTTTTTAGAAGGTAACAGCTGAGCTCGTGCTTCGAATATCAATGTCACGGTCAAGGACACCAAAATAATCTAAATAGAAAGTGGGTGTTCATGGGGCATAATTATCATCCTAATAGAAACGAAGTTATCCTAATCACTCGGAAGGGCTAGTAAATCCTAAAATATAGAGGGCTTTACAATCTATATTCTTCTGAAATTCCTTTCTAGAAGTTAACTAAGACACAGTTCTATGGTTTAATGAAGTTATTCAAGTCGGTATATCATACTTCAAATTTTTGATAATAAGGAATAGGGCACGAGGTAATAGAATACGTGATACGGTGATCTTACCCCAATTTCTAATAAATGGAAACGATTGCGTACAACGACACACGAGTAGATAAATAGAATGATCCATTCGTCCATAATATACGAGAGTTATCGGTGGGATAACGAACTCTAAAGTACGCCATATAAAAGATCTTCTAAGGACAAAGTCGTAAACTTCTATTTGTGTTAAGCCTGCCAGACTATGGTTATAAGGGTTCTAGTGGTATTGAATGTAGTGCTCAGGTATCCCTGTTGATAACTAGTATAACATAATGACGGGGCGTCATGCTACAGATATTAGCTAAGCTGGTGAAGGTGTTGTTCTTATGCTAAGTCACTTCTTTGATAATAGAATTTTGTACCAAGAGTAACATCTGCTATAATGCTTGTCCTTGCTTTTGGTCTTTTCCTCTCTTGTCTAAACTGTGGGGGGGGGCTAGTCAAGAAGGGTGGAGCTAAGGCATACAGGTTGCTAGTTAAGCCAAGAATCAATAGCGAATAATTGGAGGCTCACAATAATTTGATTCCTAGAGATTAGATTGTCTCTTAGGTGGGTGTTTTTTATCATGGGTAAGATCCTAATCATTTTCAGATTCCAACGACTAGAAGGTCATGATATTAGTTTTACAGTCGAAGGGAGGACAAGTAACTCAAGGCAATGTTGTAGTCACATGGCTGGCCGATGGTAGCTACACTTGTGTATACAACTATCATGGCCATGGGGGATATTATGTATCTATCTATCGAATATGAGCGTTCGTTTTTCCAAATCAGTGAAAGACAAAAGTAATAAAGAGTTCAATAAAGTTGTCATCGAATACAATTACGTGATTCAAAGGCCAACATATAATTCAAGAGGAGTTGCCAATGCAGCTCGCGGATGAGATGCTAGACACCTCGATATCTCAATCCACATGGGATAAACAAATGAAGAGCGAACCAAATGCATCAAGGTTGATTAGACCATAATACATTTATTTTGATTAAACAATATGATAGTGGGCGTCCCCAGTAACATATGTCCTGAACAAGCTTGATAAAGAATAAGCTTGCAAAATTTGGTCGTAATAGCGGCATTGGACAAGGTAGTTCAAAAGTATAAGAGCACAAGATTTATGATTGAAAGGAAACACAAGTAATTCAAGTTCGTTAAGAATTTAAGTCTTATCCGATGTTCGTTTCTATACAGCCGTCATACTGTCTCTTGTATCCGGCCTCGGTTGTCCAATGGGGTATGGACTACTAAAATTTTAGGTAGACATCTCTTCCTACACAAGAATATATTCAGTGCCACCTGGTTAAACTTCATTATTGGGTTATAAGAACACGAGGTGGTAGGCCGTGAGACATACTACCCAACTTATAAAAGTCAACTACTAGAGTGATTGAACAGTATAACCCGCATAACTAGTATGAGACATCTTCCTATCAAGCACGAAGAAAACAAATTTACAGTGGAAAGGAATAAAGTAAAAGAAAATTAAGGTAGTCAGACGAGAGTTCGAAAATAGAATTCAAGGGAGGAGGTTAAGTCCGTGGATGAGATCCTAGACTCTAATCCTATATGCAGGCCCGCTCGGTATTGTAACGTAACCAAAAAGGCTAACTTGACCAGCATGGGCCACCACAAAAACATGTAACGCCCTAGTCACAAAATACTTAGGACTAAGTACGTAGACATGCCAGCTGCATACATACGATGTATACTCGAATATATGGACACCTCGTATGTATACATAAGCTGTAAAATGCAGTAAACCTAGAGTAATCTAATCTCATCCACAAAACGGAAGAATAAAAGATCATATAATCAACTATGAAATGTTTTTGTACTATATGTTGGGCGGAGACAAATCCACTACTAACAAGTAAGAGAAGAAATACATGGAAAATTAAAATGAGTTTGGCGAGCGAAGTGAAATCGATCCAAGTGCAATCATCCTCGAAGAAATAGAGATGATCACGGCCATGGATAGAACATCTGCGAAAGACAAGAGCGCACACCTAGAGAGATAACCAGGTCCTCAGAGGGACGTAACACGATACAAAAAAATACTATGCCATATAAACTGTGATATATAATTAGTAATAGGGGATGCATGCAATAGGGGTCCTGACCATTCTACTATGAATATGTTGTTTGAGAAACAATCCTTTCGATGCATGAGCCCTGGATGTAAATGGGATTGGCATATTTCCCGTATAGGGCACTAGGGGCCCACGTCCGTAATGTCCGAAGATCGTCAGAGGTCATCATGTGCTAGAGGGCAGGTCCATAACGTTCTGGGAAACGTCAGAGGGCACCTGGAGCCTGCGTCTCCTGAGGAGCGCACAGGTAATCAGGAAAGTACAAATATGCCCATACGTTAGGTATTGTTCTTCCCATCCAATGGCCAGTATCATCATCTCCATGAATGATAAGAACCTCTAGTAAATTCTAAGTCGTCTAACATGCAATTCCATTGGCAGTTACCCCCACGCTCCATTCGTATCGGTGGCCGGCCGACCATGCGGTTACGTATCCTACATGTGATTTATAACACGTGATAAAGCATGTGTCAAGGCCATATGAGGTATACTAATACCTCATCATCAATGGGTGGTCACTAGGCTATGTCAATACAAGAGAATCAAACAAAAGCAAGTAAGGCGACCGATAGAGTCGCTTGCACCCAAGTGTGACTTGGACGTACGGTGTTATAATAATAACAACAAAGAAGAAATGCTTAAAATAAATAACTAAAATAAGAATAAGTAAATCACAGAGTAAGGTGGCATGGTATCTTTCCTGATGTGTGGGAATGGCAACTCCAACTGTCAATCACGTCAGCAATGAAAACTCAAAATCCATGAACGGCTCCGGATGCTGAAAGCAACATCAAGAACATTTTTGGTGTAAAAGATATGTCATGAATCTCCTGTCCAAAAGTCCAATTCTGGACACAGGGGCAAAAACATAATTTCGGATCAAGATAATGTCCGCCGTTGGACCCGTTTTACACCGAAACACGTGCCAGTATCTATGGTCTCTAAAGTCATCAAACTATATGTCTATGGGTCAGGTTTGACGAGACGAACTCAAAAGTATGTCCAGTTTTGGATTCCAATGAGCTATGCACAAAATCGCCCGTTGGATCGGGTCGCGAGCCTGCCAAAAAGGCGTTCGGGTCAACCTTCTCAGAATCGGACCAAACATGGAACCCAGGACCAGAAAAATGATTCGGTCCTCTTGGCGCAAGTTTCGTCTCGATCCAACGACTGTACACAAAGTTATGGCCAAATTTGCAAAAGGTCGATACGGGAGTATCTTGACGGATACGTACTGATTTCATCGCACACACGTATCGAAATCGAGTTCTGTCAGTTCCCACATGTCGACAACATCCATACGTGCCTTTCGATGCTTATGGGTTGTGACTACGTCGCCCAGTTTGTCGGGGCGAACGCCGTATCGGGGGTTTTCTAATTTTTTTAATATTTGAAACACTATTTTTGTCGATTTTTGAAACTGTTTTAAAAAAAATTAGTAAACAAAAAAATACAACAAAGAGTGGGGTTTTGATCTCCTATAGGTTGTCTACAACCATGTTAAAACTGATTTTTGAAGTTGTGGATGGATCGACCAAACTTTTCCTTCTAAGATGGTATATTAAACGGGGTCAATCTGCCAAGCCTTTTCGAGAATCTTAAGTTAAAATCAACCTTATAATAAACAAAATTATAAATAGACTTCCTAAAATTTCTAAAAATTCAGAAATATTCCCTAGGAAATTTTAGTACAAAATTTTTGTATCCCTTACCTAGATATATCTATAATGTAGCAATAATTGCTACCTTCCATAATAAAAAAATATTAAGTTAAAATCAACCTTATTTAAATAAAGAAAATACTATAAAATTTATAAATATAAATTAATAAAAACTCTAAAATATATATATATATACATACATATATATATATATATATATATATATATATATATATATATTATATATTATATATATATATATATATATATATATATATATTAGGAACCGAATCTTTATTGAAGTAATAGGCACAAAATGCCGAAGCCTATACAAGTAAGCGCGCTCAACGTGACAAGAGCAAAATAAAACAAACTGCGGAGGCCGCGCACAAAAAGGAACCGAATCTCGACGTCAACTGACATGAGAAGCACGAGAACCCGAAAAATGGCCTAAGTAAGGGCCTCCCAAAAAGTGTTGGGGGCGTGAGAGCAGCGCCTCCTAGCTTTGAGAATTTGTCTGATAACCTCTTTGTACAATTGAGAAGGGAGGAGTTTACGACCTTCATATCTGAATTTGTTCCTGTTCTTCCATACACTACTACAAAAATGAATAACAATGACGGCTAAATATACTAATTGATGACATTTGTTTGGCCGTCATCTATGAAGGTGTCATCTTTATCATTAAAAATCAATGACAGCTCAACGCATGTCATCTTTATTTATAAAAGATGACTTTTATATGTCATCTATATTTAGAAAAGATGATTTCTACGTGTCATCTTTATTTATGAACGATGACTTTTATCGTAAAAAATTTAATGACATCTAAATGTATGTCATTTTATCTTATAAAAGATGACTTTATACGTCTTCTTTATTTATAAAAGATAACTTCTATGCGTCATTTTTATTTACAAAAGATGACTTCTATGCATCATCTTTATTTACAAAAGATGACTTGTATGTGTCATCTTTATGTACAAAAGATGACTTCTATGTATCATTTTTATTTACAAAAGATGACTTGTATGTGTCATCTTTATGTACAAAAGATGACTTCTATGCATCATCTTTATTTACAAAAGATGACTTGTATGTGTCATCTTTATGTACAAAAGATGACTTCTATGTATCATCTTTATTTCAAAAAGATAGACCTTTACAACAACAGCTCAACAGACATCATCTTTATTTACAAAAGATGATTTGTATGCGTCATTAAATGTTTATCATTTTTATAGTACCCATTTGTGCATCAGAATTCCACAATTTGTATTTTGTTTATCATCTTTACTATGTCATTGTTAGTCTCATATCTTTTATTTCATACACAAAAGATGACATCCATAAAAAATTTTCACGACCCTTATATTTTTAATCGACATCTTAGTACACATTTCATAACATTATTTTTTTTAATGTCATTGATTAAGTTATTAATGACGATCATTTAATTGGCTGACATTAAAACTATTATTAATGATATTTTTTTATGAGTGTCATCTATAAAGTGTCATTGTTAACGATTTTTGTAGTAGTGATAAGACCCAATTTCCATCGGCTACGACGTTCTGATGTCCGTGGGAGCAGCTCCAGCTGGTCAGGAGATCGTGGAAGCCCCTAGTCGGGGGGACAAGACTTAGTCTATTGTGTAGATTGAACAAAATCTGAGTCGCCACCTCACCAAAAAGAAGGACGTGCTCTGCCGATTCTGAAGTGTGCTCCACGCAGCAGTGGCATCTAGACGCGAGGCTAAATCTGATAGATTTGATTGAGTCATCCGTCGGAAGCTTCCGGTGTAATGCGCGCCAGATCAGGATAGACCATTTTGTGGGAATACAAGAATGCGAAAACTTAGCATACGTGGTATTTGCCACACCACTGCCTCTAACAACGATTCTCCCAAAAGCCAGCGTAAAAGTCCCACATGGGTTAGGAGACCATCTTCATGTGTCGGGTGTGTTAGTGACCCGCAGGTTAGCTGCAAAGAACCGTCGGCCGTCGGCTGGCCGAGCCAATCTCTGACCCTCTCATAATTCCCTCTAGAACTTTCCTCCCATAGATCCCTAATTTCGTACCCATACGGTGTTCGAACGTTGGGCTGGATGGTGTCTACACCAAGCCACCGTTCCAGACAGGCCGATGAGCGCCCGTCGCCCAACAGAAGATGGATTAAAGGTTCTGTGAGGTTGCGTCCCCGAGTTATGCGACGCCACGATGCCGAAGATGTGTTGTTAGTGACCGTCTCCGACAGATAAGAGAATCTGAAGTATCTAGCTCTCATGAACCTTGTCCACAACGAGCACTCCGATCACAACTTCTACCACAGCATCATGGAGCATGCGTCTACGATGTGGGCAAGTCTGCTGAATCCCATACCGCATTCTTCAGTAGGTTTGGCCATGGTATTCCAACTGGTCTAGTGGTGTTTGTCCTTACCGTCGCTATGACATAGATGAACTTGGCGAATAGGGATTCGAGAGAGTGGAGGACCTTCTTGGGAGGGGAGCAGACGGCTAGGGTGTACAACGGGATGGACAAAAGAACATGTTTGAAGAGGATCATCTTGCCCCCAGGAGATAGTATTGCACTGTGCCATCCTGCGATCAGTTTGTGGATCTTGTCAACAAGGTACTTTTATATTCCCGAGTTCGTCCTCCCGTACACCAGTAGGCAACCCAAGTAAAGGGAAGGCGGGTAGGTCATGGCAAACGAGGTCACGTTGGAGAGCACAGCTGAGCGGGATCTGTCAGCTTTGCGATGGGTATAGATGACGCTCTTGTTGTTATTGACGCGCTATCCGGAGCATTTGGTGTAACGTACGATCATACTTTGAATCACCTCGATCGATCCGAAGTCTCTAGAGGAGAAGATAAGGATGTCGTCCGCATATGCCAAGTGAGTGATAAGCGGGCAGCCAGTGGTGGTATAGAAATGGTGGAACCGGGCATTCTGGACATGCTATTGAGGCTTCTCTTGAGAGCATCTGCCGTAATGATAAAAATGGTGGAAGAGAGGGGGTCCCCCTGTCTAACACCGCGAGTGGATCGAAAGAACCCCGCAGCCTGGCCATTAATGATGGTGGAAAACCAACCATTGTTGATGGATCTGAAAATGATGTCAATCCAGGATTCGGAGAAGCCGAAAGCCCTGAGGACCCAGATCATGTTGCCAGTCCAGATGGTCGTAAGACTTCTCCATGTCCACTTTAATGGCAATGTTCCCCCCTCTGGACGGAAACTTCACACATGTGATCATCTCTTGTGCAAGGAGTATATTTTCAGTGATGTTTCAGCCTTTAACAAATCCGCTTTGCTCATCGGAGATGATCTTGGAGAGGAGATTGGACATCCATTTGGCGACGATCTTCAATATGATCTTGTTGGTGAAGGTGCATAAGCTGATAGGACAGAAGTCGTTGAATGTTTTCGGATTGTCTTTCTTGGAGATAAGGATGATGTTGGCACAATAAATGGAATTGGGATATCTCACCCCTTGGAAAAAGGCTATGGTGGCCTCCAATAAGTCAAATAAGTCAGATTTTAAGATGTCCCAACAGTATCTAAAGAAGACGCCATTGAAGCCCTCAGGCCCCGGAGCACTGTGTTCTTTAATGGACCAGACAGCCGCCTTGACCTCCTCCTCCGAAGGAGTTGCCAACAGGGTAAGATTATCGCTGTCGCTAACGAGGAATGGGATCTCAGACAGGAGCGCAACGTCTTTAACGACCGGCTCTTTAGTGAAAATGTTAGAGTATAAGTTCTCCGCTGCAGCCTGAATGCCATCTTGGTCGTCCACTAGGGCGCCATTGTCGTCATATATCCGGTGCAATTTTAACTTGTTTCTGCGGCCTTTGACACATAGATGAAAGAATCTGGTATTTCGGTCACCATCGGTGTCCCAGGTCAATCTGGCTTTTTGCCTCCAGAATTCTGTTTCCACTTTAAGCCTGGATTTGAGAAGAGCTCTGGCAAGGTTGAGCGAAGCGCGGGTAACAGGAGAACTATGAATGGCGAATGCGTTCTCAACGTGAGTGACCTCGTCCTCCGTCACCTTAATAGCCTGGAAGATGTCTCCAAAAACTTGCTTGCTCCAGGACGTTAAGGCCTTATGAGTGGCTTTCAGTTTAGCTGCCATCAGAACCAGGGGTCAAGTATCGAGACAGAGTTCCAAGCGGCATTCATGACATTCTAAAATTGAGGATGATGTCGTCAGAAGTCGAGGAAGCAAAATGCTTTTTTAGTGTTGGTGTGGTTGTCGCTGATCCTGATGAGAAAATGGGAGTGGTCCGATTCAGTGGAGTTCAAATAAAAGAGGTTTGTGATCAGGCACTTGTCAGACCAGTTGTCGTTGACCATCGCCCTATCCAAACGGAAGTATTTTCGTCGATGACCCTCCTGCATATTGCACCAGGTGAATGCACTGTCGTGGAAGAGGATGGGGGTTAGGTTTTCGTGGAAGATGAAGTTGTTGAAATCGTCCATTACAGGCCGTGGGGGCGAGCGACCCCCAGATTTCTCCTCTCTGCAGGACACCGTATTGAAATCTCTGATACAGGGCCACGGAAGACCTTGATAGGGTAAGGCGGCTTCCAACAGGTCACCCCATAGCAATTGTCGTTCGGGGATGTCACAACTACCATGAACGGTGGAGAGGATGGAGCAGAACTTGGGGGTCGGATGCTCGACCCAACAAGATAAAGCCTGTGGTGAGGCTTTTATGATGCCAAATTTAAATTCCGGCACAAAAAAGATCCAGATGTCGTTACATCCTGAGATGGCATGGGGGAATCCAAGCTTGAGTTGAGTGGCTTTGATTCTTCTTTGGGAGATTTTTGGTTCAATAATGATTAAGAGGTCTATTCAATTAGTTTTCTTGAGGATGAGGATTCTATTCAGCATCAATTTATTTCCAAGCCATCTAACGTTCAAGGAGATGATGTTAAGCATTTGATGAGGTAGTGGGAGGAAGGAGATTAAGTTTCATGGCGGACCTTGTTTTCATCGCCGTCTGCTGCTTTTGTTTGTTTTTGTTCTTTTTGGAGGAGGTTTTTTTGGTGGGTGTGATAGTGGACCCGTTGACTCCGATAGAATTGCTAGT
Source organism: Iris pallida (assembly GCA_029216955.1). NCBI lineage: Eukaryota > Viridiplantae > Streptophyta > Magnoliopsida > Asparagales > Iridaceae > Iris > Iris pallida. Next base: position 45,532 of record JANAVB010029850.1, on the reverse strand, counting down.
CCAGTCACTGATCTCTGGCCAGGAGGTAATAGACTCATTTTTATTTTCTTCCAGGGCACATAGGGGATTGCCACGGTCCAAGAAACCCGCTTCCTTGGCTTGCCAGAACCTGTCGGTGAAAGCAGGATTAACAATTCCTTCGAGAGGGCATATGGGATGGCCACTGTCAGGTAAACCTCCTTCCTTGGCTTGCTAGAACCTGCCGATTAAGGTGGGGTTGAGGCTGGGTTGCACGTCCGCTGTTTGAGGGGGAGGGGACCTTAGATCCCAGCATTTGTCGAGGGATTATCGTCCCGGAAGGGAGACAAGTTGGATTAATGTCTAGTAATCGGGGGTCAGAATTCTGCTCCGGGCGGCACTCTGTCTGAGATTCTCCACGCTGATGAGGACAGCATGTGGTAAGAGGGAAGAGTGAGAGTCCTCATAAGGGGGAGATAATGTACTCAGATAAGTTGTGGGTAGAGATGTTGGATGGCGCGGTGAGAGCGCTGTCGACGTCTGGGTGAAGTGTGTGTGGGGGGTTATGCCGCTCTACAGGATACCTAGGCTTAGGGTAATCTGGCTGGACAACTTTGCGGAGGATGGACGAGAAGGGCTCTCTGGAGTTACCGGGAGCACTGTCAGTAGTGGTGCAAGTGATAAGTTCAAAGGAGTAGTTGAGTGAGATAGCAGGTGGATTGAATGGGATGATAGCGGAGTTAGTCATGATGGTCGGACGGGAGCAAGGCATTAGTGCTATATCTTCCATCAAAAAGAGGGGATTGGAGGGCTTAGTCTGATTCCCAGATTCAGGGTCACGGTGAGCAGCCGGCGCGTGGGGGTTACGCGGGCTAGGCTTCTTAAGCTCGGGGTAGGCCCGGTAGCAGTGCTTCATGTAATGGCCGCTCATCTGGCAGTATTTACAGAAGATGATGTTGTTATCATAAACCAGCGGCTGGCGGTGTGTTTGGTCTCCGAGCTCAATTTTTATGAGTTTGGGAGGGTCATTCGCGAGGTCTAGCTCCACACATATCTTCGCGTAGTTGCATTTGGAAAGGTTGCGGGTTTCTTCTACGATAGCTACCAGGGTCCTAAAGGAGCTGGCTATCCGTTTAAGGGCAACTGCGGGAAAGCAAACCAGGGGCGGGCTGGAAAGAGTGATCGAGGTGGATATTGTAGAAGCATGGAAAATACTAAAGAAAATGACTCATGCGGCCAAAGAACCCCATGCGGTTCAGAAAGCCCATACGGTTCGGAGAGTCATGCGGCATAAGGAGCTATGCGGCCCGAGGCATTCCATACAGCTCAGAAGACACGTGGCCTGACAGTGCTCCCCCCCGACCCATGCTGCATTAATTGCTTTGACGGCTGACCCCTCTGAAAAGTTGACAGCCCTGACACAAAAGAAGGTAATTATGACTCTGTCATAATGATGAATCTCTAGGGAAGAGAAAAGAGATCTCTGACACAAATCCCCCGAGAACCATAAAAATGCTACGTGGCCTTGCCACGTGGGCGTTTGTATGCGGCTCACTTCTCATGCGGCTCAGGTCAAGAAAGCCTCATGCGGCTCGAGCAAAGAACCTCTCATGCGGTTCAGAATGAATCTGGCCTATGCGGCTCAGGCCAAGAAAGCCTCATGCGGCTCGAGCAAAGAACTTCTCATGCGGTTCAGAGTGAATCTATCCTATGCGGCTCAGGCCAAGAAAGCCTCATGCGGCTCGAGCGAGGACTTATCATGCGGTTCAAGAGGATCATGTCCATGCGGCTCAGACGGATATGTACCTATGCGGCCCACAAGGAGTACTCCCCTGTAGTTCGAGGACTCAAGTGAGGGCCACTGCCCAGGCAGCCCTGACACGTGGGATTAACCATATGCGGCTCAAATTCATATGCGGCTCACTCGTCATGCGGTCCAGATCCCCTAAGCAGCTCTTCGGACACGTGTCCTAAACCAATTAATTCCTCATATTTGCTGCCATTAAAGAATGGGTCAAATCCCAATAATCTGGGACACGTGGCAGAAGAATAAATTTAATTTATTCGCAGATATCAGAAGATCATTATAAGGAAGATTTATTCCAATCAGCATTAATTGCTAATGGGATTTGGTGTAATCTACACCTAAGGGCTCGGATTCGTCACAATAAAAAACGAACGGCCTGGATTGACCAATCCCCAGGCCGCCGCCATCTCCAAGAGCTAATCATTGGCAACCCTAATGATCACATCCCACTATTATAAATAGCAAGGTGCCATTCCCTTGTAAATATATACAACATCAGAGAGAAATACGTATATACAGAGGGACTTCCCCCCATAGTCAGAGAGAGAATACACACAGAGAGAGAGAAGCCAGAAGAACAGTCAGAGGGAGAGCAAGAAGGGCATTTCTTCATCAACGCCAACCATATTTTCACAGGAGCCAAGGCTGCATACCGATCGTCCAAGGAGTAAGACAGGGCTGCCGTCGCCTTCCCGAGCCTCTATCGTCACCCCCCAGAATCTAAAATAAACAATTGTACTTAGACTGCTATACCTAGGTTTTCGTCCCTAGGCTTTCTTTGTACAAGCGAGTTTGTAACGTGAAGTAAAAGTCCGGTCCTCCGATAATTGTTCTGTTCTTTTATATTTCATAGCAGGCACAATGGCGACTCTGCTGGGGACTAACTTCTCCACGGCGGAGGTGTTGGTGAAGCAATCGGATGCAGCCAAGCTTGGCTCCATGCAACAGAAGATGGTCGCCCGGTTCGACCAACAGGCGTTCGAAGAAATGCTCTCCGACAAGAGCACTGGCCCGGTCCAGATGCGAGCCCGCACAAAGAAGGCCCGTAAGGAGTGGAGACCCCGATCCTTCGTTTCTACTGAAGCTCTTGCGGAGACACCCTCTGTTGTTCAAGACGGCGAGAAAGACTCTCCTGCGGCCCCACTTCAGACCATAGATAACTCTGCTGTCCCCAAGTCCGGTAGAAGAAAACATTATGATGCTGGGCTTACAGGGGCAAAGAGGAACTCTATGAGATCCGAGCCGCATAAGGGAATTAATCGCAGGAAGAAAGCTCATGCGGCTACATCCGCCAGCCGTATGGAGAAAACTCATGCGGCCACATCTGTCAGCCGCATAGCTTATGCGGCTACAGCTGCCAACCACATGGATAAAACTCATACGGCTAAGAAAGTCAATCGCTTACAGAAAACTCATACGGCCACAATTGCCAATCGCATGCGGCCAGCCTGCACGGTCGTGACTCCTTGCCACATAAAAATAACTCATCCAACGGCAGAAGACAACCGCATGCAGACAGCCTGCACGGTACCCAATTCTAGCCGCATAGCGTCCGTTTCACGCTTCTCTCAATCAGTCTTTGACCGTCTCTCATGCGGTCCTGACTATGATGTTTTTCTGGATAATAAGCCAGAGTCTGTGGTGTTCAACTTGGACTCCTCCTATTATGCACCCGCAAGTGCTAAAAGGAGGAAGTCTAGGGCAGCGCGGGCTCACCAAGCCCAGGAAGCTGTCCTAACCTCTAACTATCGGGGCGTCCCGTTGATTATCATACGGGCCTCTGATGGAAAGTTCTATAGAACCGCTCGAGTCCAGCCCTCGGCGGCAAAAGGACAAAGTGGTTCCTCTGACCTGCGTGAGGCGATCCTCCACAAGCACAAGGAAAGAGAAGGAGCCTCGGCGTGCAAAGAGTCCTCGCTTGGACATCACTGCACCCAAATCATCGTCAACTGCTGTTGCAACAGCGCGGCAACAATGGAAGACCGGTCGTCCGTTTTCCAAAGACTACGGCATCCGAGCTCAGAAGACGAGGCACCTCCTGTTGTCTCCTGTAATTCCACTCAGAAAGTCCCCGCCGAGGGGCGAGAGAAGAAGGCAAGCATTTCCACCCCGAAGACCTCAACCACCACAGCTAAGAAACTGTCATCTAAACGGTTGTCCTCCACCGGAATATTCCAACACACCCGTTCAAAGACAAAATCTGCTGTAATAGGAAATTCATCATCCACATCGCTGGGGGTCGTAGGAACTGGGGGTAGCACTCCTCCGAACATACACAACAATCCGATATTTCAAGGAGCCGAGCCTGGGGAAACTACTCTCCCATCAGGTACAACAGACGCTGATGTCCCCGAGGATATCCATGGCTCTCAAGATGAAGCAAGCTCCGAGGCTGGGGATACCGTTCCTTCCGAGTTCGAGCCCGAAGAGAACATTTCCACCTACCCAGATGACTTCTCGGTGCATGGGTATGACTCGGAGGGCACATCCTCCACCGTTCCTTCCCATGTAAGGACGGTATTCATGACGGACAGCAACCAAGGTGGTTCCAGCGATCACCAATGCATCAATACTTTGGAGGCTATACTGCAGGCCTTGGTCAAGTCTGTAGATAAAATCAAAGCCGCTCTTCCAACTCTGCAAGGAGGAACACCTGGCCAAACAAGCACGGGTCCCGCGGTCAATGCGGATTCGAACTCAGCGGCTCCAAACTCGGGCAATAATCCTCCCTAAGTAACAGCCCCTACCGCAACAGATGAGGCCCGATAAGTAAGAAGAGAGGTTCAGGAGCTCTGAGCCATGTTCCATGCCCGAGAAAACGCTCAAGACCTCAGAATGCGGCTACCATACCCCGCCGAATGGAGGGATGTGCCATTCCCACCAAAATATAAGCCGTTCAATATCAACCCATATGATGGCAAAACCTCAGCAAGTCGGTACATCACTTACTTCGAGGTTACCACCGACCATCTACCCCATGATGATGCTATCCTCACGCGACTATTCATCGGGGCATTGGAATGAGTCGCTTTCGATTGGTATCGTAATCTGCCAGACAACTGCATCCACTCCTTCGCCAGCTTCAAGCGCCTGTTCTTGGAGAGATTCTACGAAGTAGAGCAGGACGTCACCATGTCCACCCTCATGGACGTCGTCCAAGGGAAGAAGGAGTTGACAAGGAACTATATTGAGCGGTTCCGCCAAACCGCCATGAAGCTGCCCTCCAGAAATCCAAATTCCTTTTTAATTAAAATTTGCCAAAAGAGACTGCTCCCAACAATCAGTCTCTGGATGGGCGAAAGTCAATTCAAAGATTGGAAGACATTCATCATCAGCGCCACAAGCACCGAAGAACGACTGAAGAATGCTCGCCAACTGGGATTGCACATCTCGGAAGGAGAAAATAAGGGCAAGCGTCCCAACAACGATAATGGGGGTAGCCGTCTAACAATCGGAACAGCAAGGGAAAGCAGGCTATGGTGGCCGATACTGCACAAAAACCTGAGTCGAAGCCAGTAGACAAACAATGGCCGTAAATCGATTACTCCTTCGAAGACAGTCACGTCAAGCCCATCTTGGACATGCTCATACAAGGGGACAGAATTCAGCTTCCTCCACCAAGACGGGAACCACGGCCGGCAGAGATGGAGAATCCGAAATACTGCCATTATCATCGCTATGTTCATCATGCTACACACGATTGCTACCAGCTGAAACGGTATATCCAAAACCTTATCGATTCGAACGCTCTGGCCATCAATTTCGAAGAGGTAACCGTGGCGGCCAATATGGTGTCCGTACAATTCGGCAGCTTTCCTGTGACGGAGACTCAAGATGGGGTGATTCCCGTCCCTCTGGCGACAATGGAAATTACCAATCTTCTACCTCCCCAAGATCAGGCTGCTGGTCTAGTACCTCTCACCACATCACGAGGGGAGGTCATGTGGGTCCATCCAGACTTGGTGTCAGAAGTGACTCGGTCCACAACATCTACCACCAATAAAAAGAAAAGTGGAAAAGTCAGGACCTACCACACAATCTCGGCAGACAACGTGGAAGCTACAGCCGTCGTCACGCGGTCCGGAGCACAATCCCAACCTGCTGTTGACAATCCAGCTGAAAATTACCAACCCACTACAACTGATACTCCGGGACCGGCTCAGCCTTCGACGACCGACAAGCCTAGGCCGGAGGAGACTCGCTTCGACAAATCCCTCCGAAAAGATGCAGCCCAAGGGCTAGAGAGGCCCTACAACTTTGACATCTTAGCACAATTGGCTAACACACCGGCCAAGTTGTCACTATACGAACTCCTAAGACTCTCCAAGGACGTTCGTATTGCATTAAGCGAAGCACTCCAAAATGCCGATGCTTATCTGGCTCAATCCAACCTCACCGGGGAGGACACACCCATGGATCTCCAAGACAGTGCCTGTACGGGGGCAATGCCCAATATAGTCTTCACTCCGCAGGACATGCTCATCAAAACCAACCTACACGATCGCCCGCTATACTATACGGGGTACATCGACGACGTAAAGGTGGATCGGATGCACATAGATCCTGGCTCTTCTATAAGCATCATCACAAAGGGCCTGCTACATCATCTTCGCATCCCAATGCATCGTCTGACGCCTACAAGCACCGCCATTAGCGGTTTCAATTCGGGCAGGAGCTACCCTATTGGGAAGATTCGTCTGAAGTGTCAAATTGGCAACCTCCAATCCGAAGTCACCTACTACGTTATAGATGCAGACACTTCTTATAACATCCTCTTGGGGCGCCCATGGATACACGATTACATGATCGTGCCTTCCACGCTACACCAGTGCTTCAAATATGTCGACAAACACGGCTTCGTGAAGACAGAATTTGCTGATATCGATCCCTTCAAAGGGGTCGAATCCTACTACTCGGACTCCTACCTATACGAAAAGTCAAAAAGTTACCTTGATGAAAGAAATGAACAAGCTAGCACCGAAATAACCACGGGATCAGAAGGATCCCTGACGATCCACCTCCAAGCTCGTAAATCGGGCAAGTCCATACCCCTTACCGCCACTCTGCGGAAGGACGCAATCAGCCTCTCAGCATAGGAGGAGCAGATGATAATCCGGCTGCCAAGGTCCGGCCAAGTGTCAAGACCTACAACGGGACCACTGACAATCAGAATGCCGAGAGTCAGTCAAACGGAGAAGCTCAATCCCTCCGATAGGCCACTGACGATACGCCTTCCCAGGAAGGGTCGTCACCCCGATGCGAGGTCTGACGCTTCTAGTGAACCAGCCACTCCTCGCCCCACATCGAATACCAAACTGGGGGTCGCCAGTCTGCCAATAACTCTACGCTCTGCTCCATCAACTGAACCACTGACAATCAAGCTTCCCAGGTCGTCCTCTTAGTTGTCGTTCACGTAGGGGGTAGCCGAAGAGGAATCGGAGTTAGCCAAGTATGTGGCCGCTTACACTGATGTTCCCTCTGCAGATGATGTAATCCCCCTAGAAAAGATACCTTACTTCCTCAATAAAGGGTTATCTTTGAACTACACCGAGATCAATAAGCTATGCACAATGATGCTATGGAAAACGGTATAGGCACTCACCTACACATACAAGTGACAAATGTGTACACCGCGATCCGGCTTACTCCTGTATAAGACGCTTACCGAATATTCGAGGGAGGAGACCATCCAATCATCTTCGTCCAGACGAACAACCCGCATCCCCTCACCATAGAAGAAACCGACCTCGGGTCAGATGCCGGGAGACTGCCTCTGTATCTCTATAGCCCCCAATCCAAATATCTCATGCAGAAACAGGGGTATGACCTGGAGACGACGCCAGGTTTGAACTACGGCACTGGGGGACGATTATATTTGAAGCCACCAGTCCCGGCGGGTAAACCATGAGATTACTACAATAAAACTCGATGCGGGTTAGGGTATGTAACGCCTACTACACCCCCTGAAAGTTCAGATGAAGAATGCGACTGGCAGTCACATTCAACCGGATCACCAACTTCCGACTCGGATACCAGCATCGGAGAGGTGTTCAGACAAGTCATGTCAGTCAACATGGCATTCGCCGACGCTTACGAGGAAGACGAAGACATCCCCGAGATCCTCGAGCTAGAGCCATGGGCCCAGCAATTGGATGCACAATAGGAAAAGCGGTTTGAACTGAGAGAACCTCCTACTAAAGATGAGGTTATACAAGTCGACCTCGGCAGCGAATCTTCTCTAAAACCGATTTTTATCAGTAAAAGCCTAACAGACGAAGAGCGGGAGTCGCTGCTAGAACTTGTCAGAGAGTACATTGATGTGTTCGCCTGGAGCTATGAAGACATGCCAGGGTTAAATCCCGACATCGCTCTTCACAAACTCAATATTAAACCAGATGCGAAGCCAGTCAAGCAACAACAGTGACGCTTTCGTCCAGGCATCATGGACGCGATCGAAGCCGAAGTCAACAAACTGATAGCCAGCGGCTTCATTCGTGAGGAGCAACATCCCGATTGGGTCGCCAATATAGTACCCGTCCTCAAGAAGAATAGGAAGATTCAAATCTGCATCGACTTTCGCAACCTGAACGAGGCGTGCCCCAAAGATGAATTCTCCCTCCCTATCACAGACATCATGATCGACAATACCTGCGACTTCGAACGTATGTCATTCATAGATGGCTTCTCGGGGTACAACCAAATCAAAATGTCTCATGATGACGAAAAGCATACATCATTCCGAATACCGATTGGCACGTACTGCTACACAGTCATGCCTTTCGGTTTAAAGAATGCTGGCGCCATATATCAAAGAGCCATGAGCATCATTTTCAGAGACCACTTACGCAAGACGGTGGAGTGCTACGTTGACGATATAGCCGTTAAGAGCCGCTGCAAAGGAGACCATCTGCAGGATCTAAGGACGGTATTCGACCTAATGCGAGCGTACAATTTGAAAATAAACCCTACGAAGTCCTTCCTGGGCGTATCCAGCGGGAAGTTCTTGGGCTTCATCATCACTGCACAGGGTATCCATGTAGACCCTGAGAAGACGAAAGCAATCATGGAGATGGGTCCCCCGAGAAATCTCTGCGAACTCAGAGGCCTTCAAAGGAGGCTAGCTTACATCAGAAGGTTCATTTCCAACCTCTCCGGGCGATGCCGACCGTTCACGCACCTCATGAAGAAAGGAGTCTCATTCGTATGGGACGAGGAATGTCAGCGTGCTTTCGACAGCATCAAAGAATATTTGTCAAAACCTCCAGTTTTGGTGGCCCCGGTTCCTGAAAAACCATTCCTGCTCTATGTACGAGCAATAGAACACTCCCTTGGGGCTCTGCTGGCACAGAACAACGATACAGGCCATGAACAGGCTATATATTACCTCAGCCGAATGATGATTAGACCAGAGCACCGATACACCGCTGTGGAGAAGGAATGCCTCGCCCTGGTGTTCGCTATTCAGAAAATGCGATACTATGTCATCGGACAAACGATACACGTGATCTCACGAGTCAACCCCCTCAGGGTCCTCATGACTAAACCAGGGGCACTCAGCTCTCGCCTCGCTACATGGGCAATATTGCTATCCCCTTATCATATGATCTTCGTCCCACAAAAGGCAGTCAAAGGTCAAGCCCTGGCAGATTTCTTAGCAGCCCACCCAGGCTCAAAGTCCTCCAGAATATATGAAGAGATCCCAGATGAGGTTGCCGACTCGCATGCAACCTCTCACGAGGCTATATGGCGAATGTTCTTTGACGGTGCTTCAAGGACCGGACCTAAAGGCAATATAGTCGTCGGAGTCGGGGTAGTGCTGATCTTCCCTTCCGGATTGGTGATTAACCGCGCTTATTCCCTCTCAGAGCCGTGCTCTAACAATGTGGCCGAGTACAACGCTCTAGTCATTGGCCTCCAACTTGCAAGAGAGCTGGGGGTAGAATACCTTGAAGCATACGGCGATTCCCAACTAATCTTTAATCAGATCCGGGGCTCATACGAGGTCCGCCACGAAGACATGATTCCTTATCACCAAATAGCGATCGATATCATCTCGTCATTCGAGGGGTTCTTCATCGAGCACGTCCCCAGACTCCGAAATATTGAAGCAGATGCCCTAGCCGGTCTTGCCGCTTCCCTAGCAGTTCTGAATTATGATCGCCAATCAGTGGATGTGATAGGCCACGAACTGGTCTGTCCCAAAAACAATGTGTAATTCGTGGCGAGTTATTCCGCACAGACGATCGATGATGCCCCAGATTAGAGACAACCGTTCATCGACTTCGTCGTCTACGACATCCTGCCCGAGAACCCGAAGGAAGCCACCTCCATTAGACGGCGTTCTCTCAGATTCTTCTACGATACAGAGACGAAAATGCTGTACCGCCGCTCTTACGATGGATTACTGCTTCGGTGTCTGTCAAATACAGAAGCCAAAGAAGCCGTACGAGAAGCTCACGACGGTGTCTGCGGGGCCCACCAGCCCGACCCAAAATTGTAAGACCGCCTTCGACGAATGGGCTACTATTGGCCCACGATGGTGGCAGATGTGATAGATTATGCTAGAAAATACAAAGCCTGCCAAGTCCACGCGGACTTCATTCACCAACCATCCGAATTTCTACATCCGACAGTGGCGTCCTGGCCATTCAAAGCATGGGGAATGGATATCATCGGTCCAATCACCCCACCTTCCTTCAGAGGACATCGCTTCATACTTGCGATCACTGATTACTTCTCCAAATGGGCGGAAGCTGTCCCACTCGCAGAAGTCAAGACGTCAAATGTGATCAGCTTCCTTAAGCATCACGTCATCTACCGCTTTGGACTGCCCCGAAGGATCATCCATGATAATGGTCCATAATTTGTGAGCCACGCATTCTATCGATTTTGCGATAAACACCGTATTCAGAATATTTCTTCGACGCCGTACAACTCGTCAGCAAACGGGTTAGCAGAGGCGTTCAACAAAACAATCATCAAACTCCTCAAGAAGTTTGTCTCCTCCAACAAACGCATCTGGAACGAAAAACTCGGCGAATGCTTATGGGCTTATCGTACTACAGTTCGAACAGCCACTGGGAATACGCCATTCTCCCTAGTGTACGGAAGTGAGGCAGTTCTCCCATTAGAGACTCAAATACCCTCACTCTGTGTCGCCCTCACTTATCAATTGACGACGGATGACAACTACCGACGTCGACTACAAGAGTTAGAGGCCTTAGATGAAAAGTGCCTCCTAGCTCAGCAAAGGATCGAGCTATACCAAGCACGCATCTCAGGAGCCTTCAACAAGAAGGTCAAAATCAGGACATTCCAAGTGGGCGATCTTGTTTTGGCAGTCCGGAGGCCAATGGTCATAACTCACAAGACCGCCGGCAAGTTCCAGCCAAAATGGGAAGGCCCATTTATCATAGAGATAGTATTCTCCAACGGTGCTTACCGCCTCGCTAAGCAAAATGGAGACTTGCTCATGTTGCCCGTCAACGGCAAGTTCCTGAAGAAATATTATGTCTAAACAACATCCCAGATTATTGAGTCACATACCCGCTGGTATCTCTGAACTCACCACCATAACATCCCAGATTATTGAGTCACGTACCCGCTGGTATCTCTGAACTCACCCCTATAATTTCCCAGATTATCGAGTCATGTACCCACTGGTACCACTGAACTCACCCTCATAGTATCCCAGATTTTTTAGTCATGTACCCGCTGGTACCTCTGAACTCACCATCATAGTATCCCAGATTTTTGAGTCACTTACCCGCTGGTACCTCTGAACTCACCATCACAACATTCCAGATCATCGAGTCACGTACCCGCTGGTACCACTGAACTCACCCCATAAATTTCTAGATCTTCGAGTCATGTATCTGCTGATACCCCTGAACTCACCCTCATAGTTTGCCAGATTTTCGAGTCATGTACCCGCTGGTACCGCTGAACTCACGCTCACCATTCTCCAGATTCTCGAGTCATGTACCCGATGGTGCCTCTGAACTCACATCCCGGTCACTCTTTCAGATAGAAAGTTATGTATGATCATACCTCTGAACTTTTTTCCTGGAGGAGATCCTCCCCCATGATCCAATACCTGTACTTTCAGTGCACAAAAAAGGGTAACCGATCCACAAATTTTCAAAATGGCCATGTCCTCATTACCTCTGAGCCGCTCCACTTCCACCAAAAACAAACCGCCCCATCGCATAGAACTTCCACGTTCTCCTACCTCTGAGTCGTTCTATGTACCCCCCTTTTCAAAGAAACCCTCATGCTCACCATGTCCTTAGTACCTCTGAGTCAGTATGATTGGTTCCTTTCTTTTAAACTTATTGTCCGTATCCAAAACCAGGGTACGTTAGGGACAATGGGTCCATGCAAAATGTCCCAATAAGAGGATTATTACAAAGCAAAAGAGTGAAGCAAATATATATTCCATTCGGAAATCGGTTACATCCATACGATTGCAAGCAAGTCAAAAGAGTTCTTCATGAAGGCAAAAAGAAAGGCGGAACAAAATAAAAGACTACAGACAGACATCCACGAGAAGCCCCTACATCCTAGTTACATGAGCGCATATACCATTCCCTCATCCATCTCACATATGAAGGATATAAGTGAAGAGCATCCTCGTCTAGAATAGGAGAAACAGGGTTTCCAGCGCTGCCACCCTCAATAGTCTCGATATTTGGAGGGCTGCCGTTCCCCTCAGGTGCAGGTTCTTCTTTCTTCACTTCCTCCTTAACAGAGGGAGATCCCTGGCTGATGACAAGAGGCTGCGGCTCCTCTGACGTCGCAGTCTCAACATTCGGTGGAGATACTGCGAGAACCAAAGACGAAGAAAATGAAAATAGTCAAAAATGTTCATGCGGCTCGTTCTAGACAAGTCTCATGCGGCTCAGACATGTACTATATCCTCATGCGGCTCAGTCATGGGACGTGTATGCGGACCATGTAGTTTGAGAAGATCACGTCAAAGTCGTGTACATGAAGCATACAAGCAGGCTCTGCTAGGGTTTCAAATCGATTACTTAATCCTTACCTTCGATGGCAATATGAACATCAAGACGAACGGGGGGCACGACAGTCGAGGACAAAGCCGACTTCTTACTCCTCGCCACAACCTTCTTCACAGCCTTAGAAGCCTGGGTGCCATTGTTGTCTGATGATCAGAACACGACAAGAATCTGAGTCAAGAATAGTCTAAGAGAGAAGACCGTCTAAATGCCCTTCTATTTATAGACAGAGAACTGTGGACCGACGCCTCGTACAAACACGATCAACTCTTCGGTTATAGAGCTAAATCGGCCATTTAAACACTGAGCTCTTGGGATCATGTCCCAAAAAGATCCACACCCATGGCATAATGGCGTGACAAAGAGCTTATGCAGTTCAAATGGCCATGCGGCTGATAGCAACTATACGACTCAGATGATCGGGAGGTAGAAATTTCTATACGGCTGGGCCATCCATGCGGCTGAGACGCCCCTGCGGCTGAATAATCCATGCGGCCAGGACTTCTATGCGGTCAGGATTTCATATGTGGCTAGAAGGACACAGCCATGCTTCTTATTCAAATTATTTCAATTTTACAAATTGAAAACTTTGAAGGGGGTCTTGTAGAAGCATGGAAAATACTAAAGAAAATGACTCATGCGGCCAAAGAACCCCATGCGGCTCAGAAAGCCCATACGGCTCGAACAGTCATGCGACATAAGGAGCTATGCGGCCCGAGGCATTCTATGCGGCTCAGAAGACACGTGGCCTGACAGTGCTCCCTCCCGACCCATGCTGCATTAATTGCTTTGACGGCTGACCCCTCTTAAAAGTTGACAGCCCTGACACAAAAGCAGGTAATTATGACTCTGTCATAATGATGAATCTCTAGAGAAGAGAAAAGAGATCTCTGACACAAATCCCCCGAGAACCATAAAAATGTCACGTGGGCGTTCGTATGCGGCTCACATCCCATACGGCTCAGGTCAAGAAAGCCTCATACGGCTCGAGCAAAGAACCTCTCATACGGTTCAGAATGAATCTGGCCTATGCGGCTCAGGCCAAAAAAGTCTCATGCGGCTCGAGCAAAGAACTTCTCATTCGGTTCAGAGTAAATATGTCCTATGCGGCTCAGGCCAAGAAAGCCTCAAGCGGCTCGAGCGAGGACTTCTCATGCGGTTCAAGAGGATCATGTCCATGCGGCTCAGGCGGATATGTACCTATGCAGCCCACAAGGATTACTCCCCTGTGGTTCGTGGACTCAAGTGAGGGCCACTGCCCAGGCAGCCCTGACACGTGGCCTTAACCATATGCGGCTCAAATTCATATGCGGCTCACTCGTCATGCGGTCCAGATCCCCTTAGCAGCTCTTCGGACACGTGTCCTAAACCAATTAATTCCTCAGATTTGCTGCCATTAAAGATTGGGTCAAATCCCAATAATCTGGGATACGTGGCAGAAGAATAAATTTAATTTATTCGCAGATATCAGAAGATCATTATAAGAAAGATTTATTCCAATCAGCATTAATTGCTAATAGGATTTGGTGTAATCTACACCTAAGGGCTCGGATTCGTCACAATCAGAAACGAACGGCCTGGATTGACCAATCCCCAGGCCGTCGCCATCTCTAAGAGCTAATCATTGGCAACCCTAATGATCACATCCCACTATTATAAATAGCAAGGTACCATTCCCTTGTAAATATATACAACATCAGAGAGAAATACGTATATACAGAGGGACTTTCCCCCATAGTCAGAGAGAGAATACACACACAGAGAGAGAGAAGCCAGAAGAACAGTCAGAGGGAGAGCAAGAAGGGCATTTCTTCATCAATGCCAACCATCTTTTCACAGGAGCCAAGGCTGCATACCGATCGTCCAAGGAGTAAGGCAGGGCTGCCGTCGCGTTCCCAAGCCTCTATCGTCACCCCCAGAATCTAAAATAAATAATTATACTTAGACTGCTGCACCTAGGTTTTCGTCCCTAGGTTTTCTTTGTACAAGCGAGTTTGTAACGTGAAGTAAAAGTCCGGTCCTCCGATAATTGTTCTGTTCTTTTATATTTCATGGCAGACAGATATGATTGTCGAGTCAACTTTGGTATTGAATTTAGGAGAGTATTTGACAATTTTAACGGTTTGTGTGCCAATTCTGGAAGTGCCCTTGGCCCGGACTAATGAGTAGTCTGGTTCGGATGAAAGGTTGAGGAACATTTGCTTGGGGTCAAGTGGAGCGACCAGGTAGGCTGCAGAGAGACCCCACCTAGCGGCTACTTCTGTGACAATGGTGATTTTCGGGCATCCGGATCCAAATTTGAGGATAAACATTTTATTGAAGGAGGTTGATAGGGAGGAAATTTGCAACGCGACGAAGGAGACACGAATGGGGTAGCCGACAGGAGGTGGCGATAAAACAATATCTGGATGCTGAATCTCTGCCACCGGAGGGCGTAAGTGCTTACTGCGATCTGGCCGGAGAACCTCGACATAAGAGGGAGCACGAGGGGGGTCCACCGTACTAGGGATGTACGAGTGAGAGGTGGCTCCGGGCGGGGCCACAGCACAGGAGTGTCCGATGTGGAGGACTGCCCGGGAACGACAGAGGAGTAGTGGCCTGCGGGGTGCACAGGGGGAATGAAGGTCAGGCCGCCATCGAGGATGTCGTCATCAGAAAGAGTGTCCCCCGTCGGCTGAACGGAGGAATTAGGAGGAACGAGGAAGGGACTAGCGAGCGCCAAGTCTAGAGGGGACGAATCCTGATCCAGAGCAGCTCCAATAGAAGTTGTCGTCGAAGAGGGGATGGAGGTCCCCGGAGCATACCCGGCACCAAAAGTCGTACGGCATGAGGGACGGACCGCAAGATATGGGGTAACACCGAGCGCCAGAGAGGCGTTGAGCTGCGCACTGCCAACGAGGCCGGGGGTAGGGGCGGCAATCGCCAGGGGAGGTAGCAGGAACGATATTGGGAGCGCTGGCCTACGAGGTTGGCGCAATTCATCGCGTGTGCCGAGGGGCACGGATGGCCAACCCCAAATGCGGGTTGCGTCATAGGGGGGTATGGATGGCCATCGGCCAAAGCGGGGCGTAAGTTGTCGAGTGCGCCAGTGGGCTGGCAGAACCCGCACTAGACGCTGGGTGCATCGAAGGTTGACACTGAAGAGAGGGGGCACAACTCATCGCGTACGCTAAAGGGCTGTTGGAGACAGAGCCCGTCGCCGGTTGCGCCAAAGGGGGGCACATAAGCCCAGGCATGGAGGGGGGCCTACCACGGGAGCGGTACGAGACATAGGTTGCGTCCGGGTGATCCCAGCTTTCGTTCTTCTGGGTAACCCACGAGAGCCGGGCGCAAGTGGGTGGGTAGCGCTAGATCTGTATGGTGTATTGCCCGAGGAGGGGAACATGGACAGCTCGGTGCGTCATCCGAGGGAGGAAGAGGGTACGGAAGCCACGGGGGCAGGTGAGAGCACATGATAGCTGGTCATCGAGACCATCGTCGTCCTCAGCCACATCGGGCGAGGGACATGGGGGTTACGCCAGCGGGTTACCAGGTGGCGCCCAGGGAGGAAGCCCGAGAGTACAATGCGCGAGGGGGGGATGGCGCCAAAGAGGCTCAATATGTCGCCCAAGGGGAAGAAGGCCACGTGGCTGCTGGTGCTCGGGACCTGTGCCTGTCACATGGGCCGGCACGCCACCCGAGGGGCACTGGCAGAAGGCAGATGTGACATCACGCGTGCGGAGCTGTGACACGGAGCTCGAGGCTGGGGAAGGCGAGGCAGGTGGGCCACCGGTGCTGACCGTAACGACAGAGAAAGGGACGTCCTCAGCCTCATCGGACGAGGGACATGAGGTGCAACCCGTGTGGTGCACCATGGGGTTGCCGGGTGGCGACAAGGGAGGAGGCCCGAGAGGGGGTAGCGGCAACGCATCCCCCGAGAGGGGAAAAAGGCCACGTGGGCCATTGGAGCCTCGGGGGCTGGCAAGAGGAAAGGGCATCTGGCGCTCGGGAACTACGCCTGGCAAATGGACTGGTACGACACCCGAGGTACGAAGTTCGATTGCGGATGAGACCTCTCGTGTGCGGACCTGCGGCACGGAGAGTGGGGCAGGGACAGGTGAGCCAGCTGGGCCAACGGTGATGGACGCTACGATAGCGGAAGGGGCAACCTCGCTCGGGTCAGGCGAGGGTACCGACCCGATGAGGATGGGACAGGCTGGCGGGGCCTCGTGCACAGCGTCCTGCGCAGGGAGAATCGCGGGCGGGAGAGGTGCGGGGCGGACGTGCGATGACACTGGTCGAGGAACGGCATGCGGATGGGACCGAACCCACCAGCGCCCTAGGAGGGCAAGCTCTTGCTCCGTCCAATCGAGAGAGGAAGGAGCACGGAGGATGGATGGGGAGGGCGCAGGGGGTGGCTGCCGCGGAGGCCTCGGCCGGGGGAGGTAAGGGTGGTGGAAGTGCCGTCTCCGCCTGCGACTGGAAGACGGGGAGGGGAGTGCGCCGGTGAGGGGCGGGAGGGAAGCACCTCCGATGACCTGCGGCCGGCGCGAGGGTGTTGTCGAGGAGGAATGAGGGCATAGCGGTGACGGAGAGGGGGAGGGAAGCCGGAAGAAGAAAGTGGGGTGGGAGAATTAGCCATTATATATATATATATATATATATATATATATATATATATATATATATATATATATATACACACATATGACAACATGTACATATGTATATAGAAAAGTGGAAAGGTAGTGGCAAATGAGTATGTGTGTGTACTGTGTATTAGTGAGCTGCTGTTGTGAGGGTGAAGGGGGACAGACCCCAAAACTGAGAGTAAATCTCAGGAAGACTAAATCCAAGGTAACCAACAATACAAAACGAGCTATATATATATATATATATATATATATATATATATATATTATATATATATATATATATATATATATATATATATATATATATAATATAAAAATATATATATATATAAAACTAATATATATACATGAAAGTATAAGTATCAAAACCATACATCCAACTCATAAAAACCTACTGCCCTCAGAATTCCTGGAAACACCCAACTCAGGCATCACAAGCATATATGAGAACTATATATATAAAAACCCACAAGATTTATATATATATATATATATATATACATATATATATATATATATATATATATATATATATATATATATTTTTAATATATATATATATATATATATATATATAGATAGGAATATAAAAAAAAAAAAATATATATATATATATATATATAGATAGGAATATATATATAGAAACTAGTTATATATATATATATATATATATTTTTTTTTTTTTTTTTTTTTTTTTTTTTTAGTTATATATATATATATATATATATATATATATATATATATATATATATATATATATATATATAAAATATATATATATATAAAAAAAAAAAAATTTATATATATATATATATATATATATATATATATATATATATATATATACTTTCGTATATATATATATATATATATATATATATATATATATATATATATATATATATATATATATACGAAAGTATATATATATATATATATATATATATATATATATATATATATATATATATATATACTTTCGTATATATATATATATATATATATATATATATATATATATATATATATATATATATATATATAAAAAAAAAAAAAATATATATATATATATATATACGAAAGTATAAGAAAAATATATATATATATGTATATATATATATACGAAAGTATAAATCAATTCTTCGAAAACTAACTATCAAACAACCTATTGAATCAACATATACTGGAATATAAACAACCCCAATATCAAATCTCAGAAAAACTCAAGAACCCAGAAAACTGGAACCCGCTAAACAGCCAACACATACCAATATATATACAAACATAAATATACATAGATACATATAAATATACAAAATATATACATAGGAAGATGGGGGAAAGTGTGTGTCAACATGGGGATCATGAATGTGTCCACACAGGCCGTGTCCAAGTTCTGGACACAGTGTCAAAACCCAAAACAACCAAGGTATCAGTGTAGTGCACAGCAAGGCATCGTACTGACATGTCGTGTCCCCTAGGACACGACACACTCGATGCTAGGTCTCGTGTTCATGCACAGAGTTAGGGTAGGTCTAGGGCTAGGTGATGGACAACCCGATTCATGTCCATGTCACCCCGTGTCCTCGTGTCAAGTGCGTATCAGAAATGCAAAGTCGCGCGCGCACAGACTGGCTTGAACCCTTGCAAGCGTGATTCTGTGTCCAACAACACGAATCAGTCTCGAACTTGGGGAGGGGCCTGAAAGACATGGCCCCCACCTCCACACCAAATTTGGTGGGTCCAATTGGCCTGTATAGAAAGATAAGTTGGTCGAGCAGTAGGAGAATGTATCATGGCCTGTGCAGCAGTACCCGTATCCGATTTGGATACAAAAAGGACACGAAAACGTGCTCTGTGTCCAAGGAATGAAATCCACACATAACAGGCTACAGAAAAGTGAAATTAGTTCTGAAAAACATGGACAAACAGTTCATTGAGGCATTTTATCCAACACTTACACTATACTACGTACG
Source organism: Iris pallida (assembly GCA_029216955.1). Lineage (NCBI taxonomy): Eukaryota > Viridiplantae > Streptophyta > Magnoliopsida > Asparagales > Iridaceae > Iris > Iris pallida. The sequence continues at coordinate 26,139 of JANAVB010029850.1, read as the reverse complement.
CCTCCGATACACATATCATATGGACACGAAATCCTACCAAACTTGGTCTACAGGTGTATGGTGCCTAGATGCATGCATCTATACAGAGAAATCAGAAGAACAAATGAGTTTAGAGCCATTACCTATTGAGAGTTAGAATCTCAATGCAAAAGCCTAGAAATGAGATCCTTCACCACCTTGCTATGGTCCAAGAGCCTCCAATCCTTGCTAGCTATCCTCTATTGATCTCTTCTACAGTAGGGGAGTGCAATGCAAAAGACTAGGCTCAATTTGGAGGTGATTTGGAGAAAGGGGGTGGATTTGGGGAAGAACACAAATTAGGGTTTAAACAGGCTATGAAAAAAGGCAAGATGTAATAAATGTTGCTCTTTATAGGAAGGGACAATGCTTGGCCGGCCACTATAGCTAGGGTTAGGGTTTAGGTGCAATGCAAGTTATGGGCTTCTCTCTAATAGAAATTCCAAGCCTTCTAGCTAAAGGCCCAAGTAGAAATTGGTTCAAGCTAAAAATCTTACTTAGCTAAATATCTAGATATTATCTAACCTTGTCTTCTAGTTAGAAACTACTAATGCATTATAATGACTAACATCTAGTTTAGGGAAAATCTAGGTCAAGGCTCAACACAATAATTAGCATATTATTAATTATCACAAATTTAATTAAATTCTAATAAATCACAAATGACCAAAATATCCATAGGCTAAAAATGTAGTAGTAACAACTGATACCTCAACCTCTCATTCTAATACCCATGTTAGGGTACTACCATGTGCATTCTTAATCTGAACCCAAATTCTAATCATTGAAACAAATCCTAAACTCTAAAACAACTCCTTTATTCTGAAACCAAGTCCCAATATAGGATACTCACAATATGATACTCTAAACACACTCAACTCACACATTCTCTCCAAAGAGGTGGCCAAGCCACTGAATTCAGCAACCTTCCGTGCTTCTCGACTACTCTGCAGAGCCTAACCCGACCCCTCTCTTCCCACTACATACTGCAATAGGCCAAGGGCCAAATGATTGGCCAATGGCCCAAAACAATATGGCCAAAGCTCGAACAGTGAAGCAATGGCCAATGGCTAAGCCAAATGACCCATAGCTCTCTGCCTAGCCCGACTCCCATTCATCTCACACTGTCACAACCAATGACAGTGAACAACCACACAAAACCCAACACACACAGTATATTATATAGACACTAATATATATAACATGTAACATAGTGTAGCTCATATATATATATATATATATATATATATATATATATATATATAAATATATATATATATATATATAGGAAAATCATTAGGAAATCAAATAAAAAGCCTAACTAATGAACAACCTATACAAACAAGGCTCAAAAACTGAAAACAATGCCCCAAAGAGTCTTCTAGGCATTTCATCAAACACTTGGGGGGCTCTCCTCGAATTTCTCCAATGATGGCACAAAAACCCCATATAAAAGGCACAAAAAGGAAGGTTTGAGCCTTGCTCACCTCCCCAAGGGTACCCCTAATCGATGTGGGTGTTCCTACAATGTGTTATGCATGAAGAAGGAGCTAAAACTATAAAAATGCAAAGGTTTTACCTATTGGGTGGTTGATTTCCCAATGTAAACTCTTAGGGATGCTCTTGTGTGAAGTTAGACACAATTTCCTCCTTTCCCACGAGCTCCTTGATCCCCAAGCTCCTAGCCTTGAAGAATGAAGATTTTGGAGGAGTTTGGAAGAATTTAGGAGAGTTCCAATGGTAGGAATCAATGAAAATGGAAGGAGGCTTCTTCTAGGGTTTTGTGGAGGCTCTTTAATCAAGAAGAAGGTGTTTTAATGCTCTTAATACTAGTCAATATAGGAATCCCTAATCCCCTCCTAAAAAGTCTATTTTGCCCTCTCAAGTCATCATGAACAATCTCCTAATTAAAGGGTTAATTGTGCACTAAGTGTAGGATTTAATTCTAGTCTAAACTAAGCCTAACATGACTTAAATATAGCTAGTTATGTTCATCCTAGGTTGTGGGCTCAAGTGGTCATGTCTAGTCTAATTTGGTTCATATGTTAAGGTTTAATTAATAGGCTAAACTAACAATGAATGAAACCTTCTCAATAAATGACTTAAATTATTATTTAATAAATATAAATAATATAAAAGACAAAAATAGCCCTATCTAGGGTTGTGGGAGTGACAAGTGCATGACAGCGCGCAGCCTACGTCGCAGCATCAGCGATTGAACGCTGTCTAGTTTACTATATAACAATCTCACACAATGATATAATATACCTGTAATAGATCTCAACTCCGAATGTAGGACAACTATAAAGATAACATTGAATTCTCAATCACAATCTAAAGCACGATAAGATTCAAGAAGTCTAAATAACTACAATGTCTTAAACAACAAAAACTCTACTACAATATCAAAATCCAAGTCTCAAATACAATGACAAAATCTTCGTAATATTTAAATGCCAAGTTCTAACAGAGAATCTATCAAAAGATAATACTAGAACTAAGTCTTTCTGTAATCATTCTTGAGAATCAGGACCCATGGTCGCTATCCCCTCCTCGGATCTATAGTATGTGGGACACAGATCCCTGAGTAATCAACTGAAAAATATATCCAGTCAGGATGGAATGAGCACGTCTCCTCTAGCAGTTCCAATTACATGACAAAGACTATAAAACAGTTATATCAAGTAATACTTGATGAACATGGAAAGAGTAAATCAGGAAATGAAATAGAAAAGCAGTTAACTAAAGTACAAGAAAAGTAAATACGGTAAAACAAAAGAACATGGTAATAAATACTGTAAATAAAGATAACTAACTAGAACAGATATGGTGCGAGTCCAGATAGTATAATATGAGTCCAGTGAGTATACTATGAAACCACTAGAAAGCACTAAACCTGTATGTTTTGAAATACCTCTTTCGACATGTATACGGCTGGGGGTAAATACGGCACATCGTATAATCGACAAGTGTACGACAACTATCTTTCCAAATTAGACCAGTAGTAAGTACGTCACATCGCACACTTGTCCTTGCGGAGACGACTATCTTTCCAGATTAGACCAGTAGTAAGTACGACAGATCGCACCTTTGGCCTAGTGGCGACGGCTATCTTTTCAAATTAGACTAGTAGGGGTGGTTCCAACATGATTGGGAATGTTTACATGTCTACTCGAGTATTTCCTCGCCCGACAAGTACCAGTGAATCCATATCCCGATACGTAAATCAAGTACAAGTCTAGCCAGAATGTAAGTGATGCCAGAAGGTGATTCCAGTAGGTGGTTCTTGTAACGCTCCAGTCCCAAAATACGTAGCACTAGGTACGTAGACATGCTAGCCGTATAATAAATATATGTAAGCTGTAAAATATAGTAAACTATAACAAGTAATCTCATCCACACAAAAAAGAACAAATATATTAGAATTCAAGCATAAATTGTCATTTGTACATGTTAGTTGGGCGGAGACAAATCTATTACCAACTAATAGGAGAAGTATTACATAAACAAAGAAATGATTTAGCAATTAGCAAGAGTAGCACGGACGGTACAAGAGCAATCATCTTTGAAGGAATAGTGAAGATCACGGCCTTGGCTAGAACACCTGCGAAATGTCAAGAACACACACCCAGAGAATTCAGTAGGTCCTCAGAGAGACGTAACCAGATACATGCCATAAAATTGAATATAAATCGCTCAATAATAATAAATCAAATTGGAATATAACATGGTCTAATACTCCACCCTTGAATTAGCATACCACCCCCCCAACCAAACAAGGATAGGAGATGGCACCCTAATCCACGATGGAGCATCTTTTCATGCCATGAATCTAATATGGTATTCGGACCACAATAAGGTTCAATACCTTCTTATCGAAGCAGTGAACCATACCTACAACTAAACAAGGACAAGGTGTGGCAAACTAGTCTGTGACAAGTTACTGTTCCAAGCCGCGATCAGTTATAAGCACCCAAATCGAAAGTACCTATACCTAACGGATAAGGTATCCTAACCATTCTAAGTAAATACAGTTTAAGAACAAACCTCCAATGCATGGGCTCTCTAGCTATAATGGATTGGTATGGCCCCCTCTATGGACACCAGGGACCTCAAAGCATGATATTTCTATTAACATCAGAGGCCAGCAAGTACATGATAAAGGGGTCGTCAATCTGTATCTCCGGCTGAACATACAGTCACAAAGGTAAAGTTCATAGTAGCCCATACGCTAAGGAAATGCCCTAACCACCCCATGCCTCTATGTTCTCTTCACAACACATAACCTCTATGACTGCTAAGTCAAACTAAACATGCAATACAATTAGCGGTTAATCCTATCGCATGGCTTACACGTACAGGTGGCCAGCCAGCTACGCCTGTCTGAGTTCTATATGCGACTCACAACTACGTGGTACAAATGTGTCATGGACTATGAATGCAACATAACAAAAAGTACTCTCTTAAATCTAGGTTTAATGTGTATAAAATAATTAAATATCAGGAAATATAACTAGAAAGTAAAATTTGCATCTCAATATGAATATGTAGCACAATTTATTATGCAAAAAAAGAAATAATGAATACAAAATATGAGACTAAAGTAAATAGACAGCAAATGGTAAGGTATCTTGCCTGATGTGATACTGTTGAGACTTGAAGTGATTTTGTTGAATGGAGTAACAACATATATATAGGAGAGGCTAGCCTCCTCTCCTATCATTCTAGCCAATGTGGGACTAAAGCCCAATAACACTATATATATATATCAACACTCCCCCTCAAGATGGGCGAAAGATATTCACTAAGCCCATCTTGTCACATCCTCTCATCATGTTGATAGAACTAAGCCCCTTTGTCAGTCCGTCTGCTACCTGATCTTTGGTTGGAACATAGCCCAGCTCTAGTTCTCCTTTATCCAGTTTCTCTTTGATGAAGAATCTGTCAATCTCAATATGTTTGGTCCTGTCATGCTGCACTGGATTGTTGGCAATATTAATAGCTGACTGGTTGTCACACCATAGCTTCATCTTTGTTCCCTGGCCCAGCTTTAGCTCCGTCAGCATATTCTTCAACCACAATAGTTCTGTGACTCCCAAGGCCATCGCACTATACTCTGCTTCAGCTGTTGATCTGGCCACTACTGACTGCTTCTTACTCCTCCAAGAGACCAAGTTGCCTCCTACAAATATGCAGTATCCCGATGTGGATCTCCTGTCGTCAGCACAGCTAGCCCAGTCAGAATCACAATAGCCCTCAATGCCTACATGATTATTTCTTCTAAAGATCAGTCCCTTCCCGGGGGCTCCCTTCAAGTACCTCAGAATCTGGTACACTGCGTCCATGTGACCCTTCCGGGGGTCATGCATGTAGCGGCTTACTACACTTACCGCAAAGCTGATATCAGGTCGAGTGTGGCTTAAGTAGATTAACTTGCCCACCAATCTCTGATATCTATCCCGGTCAACTGGTTCTCCAGCTTCAGCATCCAGTTTAAACTTCTGGTCTATCGGTGTCGTAGCTGGTTTACATCCCATCATCCCTGTTTCCGTAAGCAGGTCCAGTGCGTACTTCCTTTGAGAAAGAACGATTCCCTCATTATCTCGAGCAATCTCAATCCCAAGGAAGTATCGAAGGGGGCCAAGATCTTTCACCTCGAACTCCTTGCCAAGTTTTACTTTGAGTTGGGCGATCTCCTGCTCATCATTGCCTATGATAATCATATCATCTACATATACTGCAAGCATGGTGATATGGCCTCCACTCCGTCTGAAGAAGACAGTGTGATCAGCATTGATCTGCTGATATCCCATCCCTATCATTGCTCTCCTGAACCTGTCAAACCATGCCCGAGGAGACTGCTTCAGTCCATAGAGAGACTTCTTCAGTCTGCAGACCTTGCCTTCTGTCTGTTTTGTGCCGAATCCTGGTGGTATCTCCATGTACACCTCCTCTACTAGATCTCCATGAAGAAATGCATTCTTCACATCCAGTTGGTGTAGCTTCCACCCTCCATTGGCTGCCAGGGAGATCAAGGTCCTGACAGTGCTCATCTTCGCCACTGGTGCAAAGGTCTCGTCATAGTCGATGCCGTACGTCTGACTGTATCCTTTTGCCACCAGTCGAGCTTTATAGCGCTCAACCTGTCCATCTGGGTTCTGTTTCACAGTAAAAACCCATTTACATCCAACTGCTCTTTTCCCTTCTGGCAGTCTCACCAGCTCCCAAGTGTGGTTCTTCTCAAGAGCTCCCAACTCCTCGTGCATTGCCGCTTTCCACTTTGGATCGTTCTTGGCAACCTGCCAATTGTTAGGTACAGTAATACTATCCAAAGATGCTATAAATGCTCCATGAGAAGAAGATATATGATCATAAGAAACAAACTTAGCAAGATCCCAACCATATCTGTCCGGAGGATTTCCCGCATTGCTGCGAGTAGTCCTTCGTGTAGGTAGTGGTATGGGAGGAACGATATCACCTGAGTCCAGTCCGTCTTGATCTAGGTACCACAGTCCATCATGCTAAACTTCTAAATCGGTTACCACCAGGTTCTCCAATGTTTTGCATGCTCCATCCTTCCCAGTCAGTCTCTTGTCTATTAGTTCTATAATTCTCCAACTAAAATGCATTGTTTCTTTTGATATTCCTAAGGTGATCTTCCAGGAGAAAGGGACGGGACGAAGACTTGGGACTGGCACTTGGCACTGACACTGTAGGTACTGGTCCTGTAGTCTGCTTGTTGTTTCTCCTGTTGTAGGTCAGTAACTCCCCCTGAGCCGTAGGTGTAACACTTCTCGTCTCCTCCCTCTGTTCCGCTTCACCTTCATGTTCCTCCTCAACCGTCTCGTCGGCCTCCTCGACCACGTCCACGTCCAGCATATCCTCGTCCACGTCCACCACCTGAGTCTCCCTCCTTAGGTGGTTTGGTACAAGCATATCGATGGTGGCCCATCTCCCCACAGTTGTAGCACTGCCGATTCTGTTGCCAGAGCTCTCCCTTGGATCCTGTATCCCCCGAACCGGTAGTTGCTAGTGCTGACTTCACTTCGGGTAAAGCACCTGTCGATGATGCGCCTGTCCCTGTCTGTAATCTGATCCGCGTCTCCTCCTGAATCATGGCTGAGATAGCCTCCTCGAGACTAGGGATCGCTGGCTGGGCGAGGAGTAAGGCTGTTCTCTGTGTGAATGCTGCAGTCAGTCCCTTAAGGAATTTCATCGTCCTCTCCTGCAGACACACCTGTCTCTCCTTGCACTTTGGGTCCCCGCAGCTTGCCCGTTTGGAATGGTGATCATAATCCAGCCAGAGGCGTTCCAACTCCGTAGCATACTCCTGCACCGTCTTCTCGCCTTGTACGGTGTCGTCGATCTCCCCTTTTATCTGGAAGATCCGTAGATTGTTACCTATGCCATCATAGGTTCTTCTCAATTTCTCCCATACGTCTTTCACCATCTCAATGCCATCTACTGTGGAAGCAATAGACTGGACTAAGGAGTTGAGAAGCCAGATATAAATCACCATATGAGTGGATTTCCACTCGTCGCGTCCTGTCGAGCCCTCTTCCGGCTCCGTCTTCTCGCCTGTCAAGAATCCCTCCAGGTTCTTACCTGCAAGGGTTCTTCTCACCCGCCGTGACCAACTCAAATAGGTGGCTGGTCCATCCAACTTCAGATCGATGGAGGGTAGTTCTAACTTTGGCGGTGCTCGTGTCGTGCTTTCACCAGCCGACACCTTTATCAACTTCAGCAATGTCGCCACATCGTCAGCATCCAGCTTCTTGAGAATCTCCTCCATCGATGCTTCTTCTCGATCACTTCACACTTGCTCCACGACTCACGCTCGTCCTTGCCGTCCTCTCCTAGATCCGAATATGTCTGATTTCATCGGATCTAGGGATTATAGGCATCTCCTTGAGATTGATCTCAAGAACGAGCGTGAATCTTGTACCCGCAATAGCGGTACAATGAATCCTGCAGCCGTAAAAACGGTACAGAAACGAGCGTGAATCTTGTACCCGCAATAGCGGTACAATGAATCCTGCAGCCGTAAAAACGGCAGCAGCAGCAGCAGTTGCAGCCGCAACAGCGGCACAGCAACGGCAGCAGCGCGGCAGCGGCGACGGCGGCGCGGCAGCTGCAGCAGCAGCGGGGCGGCGCTGCGACGGCGGCGGCACGGCAGCAGCTGCAGCGGCAGTGGGCGGCAGCAGCTGCAGCGGCAGCGGGCGGCAGCGGCGGCGTAGAAGGGGGATTAGGGTTAGGGTTTGTGTGGAGGAGGGGTCTCTAACGGTATGCTAAGCAATTTTAGGCTCTGATACCATGTTGAGACTTGAAGTGATTTTATTGAATGGAGTAACAACATATATATAGGAGAGGCTAGCCTCCTCTCCTATCATTCTAGCCAATGTGGGACTAAAGCCCAATAACACTATATATATATATCAACAGATACCTGATGTGTTGCGATGATCATGGTGGTACAGAATATGGCTTCGGTATTACAACTACACAAAGGGGCCTTTGATGATGGCACATGATGTTCCATCGGGTCCAGAACATTCTAATTAGTTAGGGTCGACATAAGGAAGTAAAGATTTGGCGAGGAAATAGAAAAAAGGAATTAATCATGGGTTGGATGAAAATTGAAAAAAAAATTGGGAAAATAAATATTTATACTATTTTTAGAAAATAATTGTAATACGTGAAATTATCTTTTTATTAGTTAAAATAATTTCTAGGAAAATACTTGAAAAACCATGAATCATTTTTTTAGACTAAAAATTTCTAACTTTGTAAAAATATGATTTGAGATAGCGATACTATATTTTTATTTAAATTACCAAAAATTATATTATAATTTTGAAACAACATTTTTATAGGCCAAAACTTCTAAGTATATGAAAACATGTTTTCTAAGGAAAATTATGTTTTATTAGTAAAAATTAATTTTTTTAGAACTACTTAAAAACCTAGAAAATTATTTAAGTGATTGAAACTAGATTTTTAAAATTATAGAGTTAAGCCCTAATATGGTATTCCTGTCACAAATATAATATTTAAGGAATTAAATATATATATAATAACAATACTTAATACATAAAGGAAACTAGTATTTATCATATGTTTATACTAATTATTAGTGTATATCCATATATTTATATTGGAAATATAATAATACTCATAACAAAAATATTTATAATATAACTTATACTGACAGCTGTAAAAAAAATAAAAAGGAAAATAATAATAATATATTAATAATAATAATAATTTTAAATACCAAAGGTTCCCATATCCATGTCTCCTGCTTTTCCTCATAACCTAAGGCTGCCCAAGCGAAGCCGCCCAAACGAGGCCGCCCCCTTGTTTTTATGTCTGTTCAGACGAAGAAACAAGAAAGTAGAAGAGTACAGTGAGGGGAGAAAGATAAAGAGAGAGAGAGAGAGAGAGTCATAGGAAGAAGGAGAGGAAGGAGAGAGCGAGAGAGACGAGTGAAATGAGCAAGATGGAGAGATCGGAGAGGCGGAGGACTCACCGAGAGGTCGACGCTTCTTGGCGCTGGTGGAGCTGCATGAGGATAGAGTGGTGGTGGTGACCCTCGCTGGCTCTGGAGGGACGCTCGGCCTCGCGGTACGGTGGTTTCAGCACGAGGCTACTTGGGGCTCCGGAGGGATATGGTGTTGTGGATGCGCTTGTGTTCGTCGAAGAAAGGGGTAGCCGCGGATCCGGCATCGAAGCTCCGACATGACGACATAGACGTAAGGGCGGTGGTGGTGTGTGTTTAAATTTTGGTGGAGTTGTCTTTGAGGTGTTCTGACTTTTGGCATGAAAGTGTGGCTGAGGTGGGTTTTGGCCGGTTTAGGCTTTTGATGGCGGTGCCGGTCATGTGGTGGTCAATATGATTGTTGTGGTAGTCGGGTTGGAGTGCTTGGGTCGATCGGGCGAGTTGCAGTGGGAAGATGGGCGGAGTCGAAGGGTGTGGCAGATGGCTGGGATTGTGCTGTAAGAAGTGACTGGTTTAGGGGTTTCTGTGTTGGTCGAGGGGGCAAAGCGTGGTGGTCGTGGTGGTCTTGGCTGAACGGGGAGAGGTCGATTGTACAGGAAGAAAGAGGTCGGCAAGAGTGGCCAGATGGAGGGGTGATAGTGATGACGATGGTGGCATTATAAGCATGGCGGTGGGTCTGTGGATGGCCGGGGGATGTCTGTGGCGCTCGATGAAAGGGAGGAGGCTCGATCGGTGATGGTCGGGCAGATGGCAGAGTTTAGAGTTAGGGTTAGGGACACGGAGGAGACGATGCGATGTATGTGTACAAATATATTATATTGGAAAGATACGGGGGTCAGACCCGAGGCCTTTACGACTGACACGATGGAGTTTGACACAGACATGACGCACGATACTTTGTGGTGGAGAGAAAATTTGGTGGATAATAGTCATAGAAGAAAACAATAGGGAGTCTCCCCTATATGTAAGGGGTGGAACTCCTAGTTGGATAGGCAACAGGAAAAATTAAACCCTTTTAGATAATTTCACTTCTAATTTAAATCAAATCAAAATGTGTCAAATCCAATCCATATTTAAATCTTAGATTAAGTTTTATCTACAATCAAAATCAATAAATCTAATCTTTATATAAATTGCCATAACTAATATTAAATCCACAAATTTTAAAATATCTTTATAATAAATAATAATAATAATAATAATAATAATAATAATAATAATAATAATAATAATAATAATAAATTTTAAAAATCAAAATAACTATTCAAATATTAATAGGAAATACTTCAAAAATACCTTTTTAATAAATTAAGATAAATAATAAAAAAATCAAAAATTCAAAATACCTATATGAATTAAATTTAATGTACTCGCATGCAGTAATACATTTATGTAAAACATTACTTCTAGTAATACATAATATTTATAATAAAAATATCATTTCTTAAATTATACATAATTAAAAAGCCTTTTTATAACAATGAAATTTAATAAAAATTTGACTTAATTTTGGCAGGAAAAATATTTATATGCAAAATATTTACTCTATGGCCTCGTTTGGTTCACGGTTTCAAGGAAGTAGGAAAGGATAGTTGTTCCTTTCCTTTGTTTGGTAACCACAAACTTAGGAATCAATTTCCTCACAAGGGGGAAAATTGGAGGGAATATGGTTCCACTCATGACCTATGGGATTGATTTTCCCTATTCCTTTCCCAACATTTATTACATAAGCTATGACAAAAGTAACCATGTGTTATTGCTTATTTTACCATTAATGTTATTTTTCATAATGTTATTTTTATTTTATATGTGAGGATATTATTGGAACATTGCTATATTTTTGCTTTCCTTTCCTGCACCAACCAAACAACGGAAAGAAAATAAGACATGAATCTTACATTTCCATTCTCATGCAAAATAAAAAGGAATGTATTTCCTTTCCTTGAACCAAATAAGGCCTATATGTATCTCGAAAAAAATATTTATTTCTATATTTACCAAACCTATAATAAAAAGTTTTTACGTAAGAAATAGATATATCGCATATCAATATTTGCACTCGACGTACCAACATAAAATAAATACTAAAAACCCAAAAACTTGTAGTGAAATTTTAGGGGGTTTACAGTTCCAGTGGATGATACCAAAAATAGAGGCCAGACAAGTATAATATGTGTGTCGGATGTAATGGATCCAGAAATACTAATTCGTGTTGTGTCAGAGAATGAAATAATACTATATTAGAAGCTGAATCATAATAATCATCAGATAAATAAAAACAATTAGAGAATGTACTTGCTTGTCGTCCTGAGCAGTAAATGTGGATCGATGCCCAAAGTTGTGTCACACAACCTACATATCGGATAAACCGGGTTATTTAGTGTTCTATAGTAAACAGTAAACTTAAATGTATTAACTACATGCTTCTAGGCCTTTTCTAGGTCGTAGAAGTTAAATTGGGTCAACTCTAGAGTTAAACTAGTCCAACATAAATTCCTAGGTCAACCTACTTGTGATAACTTTAACTCATGACAATAACTTATCCGATGTCCTATTTTTGGTTATTTCAACCTACTTCATAGTTATATACCTACATGTAATATTTATAAATTGATGACACCAACATGCTATCTCCTAAACTTGTATTTTGGACAATACACTTAAGACCCATACATGTAGTTGTAATATATAAAACCTAGGTACTTGTCTTAGATCTGGACACTCACTTATTGCATAACCAAGATACTGTAATCTCTCTTGCACACCCTTATTGATACAAAACATTGACTTGCTATACTCAATGATGTATGTAGCTCCTACACCCACACTAGTACCAATCAACCTAGTACAAACCACAGGCACTATTTGTATCCACTACACTAAACAGAGGTACTTGCATATAATCAACTTGTGGGACAAACCTGCATTTCTAATACAACAATGCAACAACAAAATATCCTCACTAGATACTCTAAACTTATTTGAAAAATTCTACACTCATGGGCAATAAGTATCACTTGATACTGATATCTAAGATGCTTAGAACCCCTCTAAACTCAACTGTTGTTGTTCTTCTATAGACATGTTTGTTCTCTATCCTCTATTAGTTCCAAAATAGTCCACATACCATTGGTTATCTAAAGAGTCCCATACACAAGATACCATATTAGTACAATTTCAGTTAACTATGTACATATGGCCCCTTCCCACTCTTCCTATTGCTGCCACTGTTGCTGCTACTACTCTGATGTACAAGTGAGTTGCTGCTTACCTGCGGAAGCAAGCATTAACTTGTTGCACCTGCAAGTGCAAGCAGGCCTAGCTGCAATGTGTATAGGAAAGCAAGCTGCTGTGAAGAACTCACACTCGAGCTCAACACCCCACCTATATGACTCATACCAAACCAAGATAACTGATACTCAAACATCCATGGGACTGAACCTGTGGTTTAACCCCAACACTATGAACTGATACTCAAGGTCCAATGAGGACTGATACCAAAAGTAGTAAACTAATATATATATTAGATAACATTGGACTGAACATGGACTAAACATAAGGAAAATAGGATTGATCTTTAGATTCAAAACATATTCAAAAACAAGTAAGGGCTGGACATCTAAGTTGATAACTAATATTAATGTGCAAGGGTGGACTGATACAAGAATATCTATTATCAAAAAGTCCCCAAACCCGAGCCACTACTCTTGACTATACCACAATAATTTAGGGAAATAGAGACTAAACAATAGAGTGTACTGGGACTGAACTCATAATCTAATACTCGAGCCCTACTTCAAAGAATGACCAATTATGAAAATAGGACTGAACAAGATGATGATCTTAGGGACTGAACTTAATAATGTGAACTGAACATGTCAATGTGAACACGGGACTGAACCTGTGTGGCATGGACTTAACATAAACGAAGAGAATGGACTGAACATCTAAACTAAGTCTGAACATAAAGTTCAGTATCTGAACTACAATAGTATAGACTGTTGCTATAGGAGAATGGACTGACAATTTAGGGTTTATATCATGTAAGGACTGAATACTGGTTCAGTTGGGGCCTAATTAATGTTCAGGTAACGGACTGAAACATAACTGTCCTCTAAGGACTGAATAGTTAGGAATGTATGTAAGGACTGCCATGAATATAGGGACTGAACATATTGCAATGTAGGCTAAAGAGTGATTGATACTAAGTATGTGAATGCAATTAAATAGGAAACCAATACATTAAGATATCTGAACCCTCAACATGTATTGCTACAATAATTGATCCTTAACATATTTAGAAAATAACCAAACTAAAGACTGAACACAAAACCCAACACTAAACATGTAGGTAATGGTGCAGACAAAAAATGAGGACTGAACAAATAAGTGAATGGCTGTACAAAGCATATCCGAAGCTAAGGTAACCCCATGCTTGAGCCCCCCTTATTCACATCTATGTTACTCATATTCCTACCTCTACATCTAAATATCTTATATATATATATATATATATATATATATATATATATATATATATATATATATATAACTATCCTCTATAAATATCATTTACACTATCACTCCTATACACATACACATATGTATATATAGACACCTATTCTCACTAACAGCACGTATGCTTATTTCCTGAGAAATGGAAGAATTCCCTTGCCACTGCAGTGGCTAACAGGCCATGCCCAAGCCAAACCAAGGCAGCCTACTGCCTGCCTAAACATGCAGCCTAAATATAGGCCCTCACACCCCACATCCTGAACCAATAGGTTCAAACTAAGGTTATACTAAGGGTAAATGGGCTGATCAATTAAGCAAGTAAATTCCTTCCTTGACAAGATTGATACAAGGAAACATATATTGGACAACCATGTACAGGTCTGTACAGTTAGAAAAACTTGGGACTGAAATGTTATTTCTGAACATTAAAGCAAGTAAGGGGATTGATCACTAGGAATGATACAATACATTAACATTTGAAAAAAACTAAACATAGATATGGGCTGCATAGAGCTAATGTGAGCTGTACATGGATATAACATGGATTGCACATCAATACTGTGCTAACAGTCCATATCTAAATATTATCAAAACATGGTTTACACCCCTACAACTCCCAATTCAATATTTAACCTATCTAATCCTCTCTAAGTTACTAGATAATCCTAATATTGATAACCCATCGCAATGCAAACCATAAACAAGAGTTAAAACTGAAATTAGAAAACTTGGTGCTCTTTTGGTCATTTGGCCAAACACTTGGCATACGTATCGGACTAATCCATGATACGTACTCCAAATGGATTCAAACTTCACCCAAAGCTCACCCATATGTTCTAAATCATTAGCATGACCCAATGAAACAAATTTACAAGCCTAAAATCTCTTTTCTCAGATTTACCCCAATTTAGGCCAAAAGCAGAGGGGAAAATCCCTCAAATAGGAAGAAGAGATCCTAAAAGCCTTTCTAATGGCAACCCTAAAGCATGGCGGTCCCTAATTGATGCATCTACACTATTTTGATGGTAATTAATCGGTTAGAAAGCTCATACCAATTGGTATGGTAGATTCCCAATGCAAAATCGCTTAGATCTAGAATTTCTTCAAGCTCTAAATGCTCCATTCTGTCACAACCCGCACCCATTATGAGGGTACGAGAACGTAACAACGCCCAGCCTACGCCGCAGTGTCGGCAATAAAATGCTATCCTAGGTCTCAATGCATCTAACAGTATAAGGCTAAACAATTTATACTCTCCGAATGGGGGTGACATAGCAGAATGTAACTCAATCACAACTAAGGAAGAAGAAGCACGATATGATATAGAACTCAAAGAAATAAAGATGATCAAAAAAGTCTAAGTGTCTAAGATAACAACTCAGCAACATCAAGAAATACAAGTCTCAACTACAGAGTATGAAAGAATATATATACAATCCAGACCTCAATGACAGAAATAAAGTCTAACTAAACTAGTCTAGGTAGTAGGATAATGTCATCAGCTAGAGCTGGGTCCTCCTGAGAGTCCAGCTCATAAGTGTCGTCTAGGGCTGCACCATAAGGGGTAGACACCATAGCCTCATCATTCTCTGTAAAATTTTCAACAGGTCCAGTCAGGACGAGAACGAGCATAATACATCTCAACAAATCATAACTGGATAGGAAATATAATCATGTTAGAGAGTAAGATACAGGAAACTAAAGAATAACATAATGTAAAAGAGAGAGAGAGAGGCTGTAAGTAAATATCTACAATATAATAGAGAACTAATCAGTGATTCTAGTGATTCAGAGTACAGGATAAACATGTGAATGGCTAGGGACTAATTCATGATTACACTACGAAATTGATTCATGATTACACTACTTGGAATTATCCACATGTTCATTTATACTCCCCCATCCCCAATCAATACACAAGGATCCAATCAAGTTACGTTAAGATTCATGATTATACTACATTGCCCATAAAGGATGATTCGTGAGTGATTCATGAAGATTCGTGAAGGCTCTGTGATTCATGAGAGTACAGGAATCACAAGCTGATACATAAAGATTCATGAAAATTAAAATATGAGATATATGATGTAAGTGAAACACACGAGACAAGAGTATCTGATGATCCCGAGAGGGATAACATCTCATAAAGGGATCCATATAGTACCAATCCGTGTTACCAACGTGTCAGCATCAAGTAAAGTAATCTAAAGCAAGAAATATAATCCTAAACAAGATATGATATGATCAGAGAATGTACTCGCCTGGTATCCTGAATGTCCGAAGAGAATATACTGTCCGAGGAGTGGTGTCTGTCTCCTATAGAACAATACAAGTCACAACAAGTCTAAAATAAGGAAATAGACTGCTACAATGCATCTACATGAAGTTTGGGGTCAATCTAGGCTAAAGTCAACCTTTGGTCAACTCTAGTCACCCTAACAGTCAAACTAGGTCAATTCTAGTCTAATTAAGTCAAACTAGGTCAAACGAGGTTAAACTTGGTCAAACTAGTCTAGGTTGGTCAAACCTAGGCTCAACAAGTCAATCTAGGGTCTCTAACCAATTATCATACAAGTCACACTAGCCTAGTGATACACAAGTGTATCCACACCACATGCCATAGGCTATTCTACCTAGGCCATGGGCCAAAACACATATAGGCCAATACACCCATATATCATATTAGGCTATATACACATTATCTATATAGGCAAAAGCCATATCTATTTCACATTACCTAATCACATTGCACATATCACATTAGACTATATATATATCACGCTCACTTACATATTCACATTTATATAGGCAATTGCATTATCCATTTCACATTACACTATCACTCTACACATTTTACATTTATATATTCACTAGGTTAGACATTGTATACATATATATATGTATATATATACATGCTCATAGAAGGGAAGAGGGAACCAAGACAATGTGTGTGTGTGTGTGTTTAGTGAAACAGTGGCTTTGTGTGTATTTGTGTCTCAGATGGTACATGTAACATGAAAATAATAGTGTGACAGGAATCCATAGTGTCATGTGTGTGACATCTAGTATCATGGCAGTAGGTAGGCTTGTGTGTGAACAATCGATGGGATTATAGTTACTAGAGTGTTGTAGTGTTCTAAGGAATGTGTGGATGAGTGACAGTGTAAGTGTCATTGTGACAGCCATGTGTGTGTAGGAATGTGTATAATAGAGCAACAGTAATTATGTTAGTTCTCAGTTTTCTGTGGTTGTGTGGTATGCAGTGGATGATGTATACAAGTATGGAACGTTATGCAAACATGTGTGTGGGGTGAATGGTCTATACATGAAGGTAACCATGCATTCAAAATATTTAGACATCTAAAATAAGGGTAGAGTATGGACAGAGGTTTATGGATCTGACATCCAAGGGTCAAGCATGACAGGACCGAGCATCTAAATATGTAGGGCAAGATCAAAACAAGGTAGATGGGTGTTAATGTAATGTGCTTAGTTTTTGTGTGTCTATAGATTTTAGGAGCAATGTTCTCAGGATCAGTAAGTAGGCTATGGGGTAATGTAACAGGAAAATCAATACAATATGGATAGGTAACAGTGTTACACAACTCAGGAATATTCTCAGGATCAGTGTACTATACAGATATTTAATATACAAACTCAATCAAAGGAAGCAAAAATCAAGTCAAAATCTCAGTTTTAACATAGTGTATTAGTGTGTGTCAAAAACTTAGGAAATCAGTTCAATTCATGACAGTTGGTATAATCAGTGAATAGGAATACACATGAGAGTGTGCATTAGAGTGAATTGAAAGTGTGTACATCCAATTCATTGCATAATTCTCAGATTTAACAGGTTAGACCCTAATGCCAAAATCGAAAGTCTATTCACAGGTTCACTTGAAACTCAGTAATGTCACATGTATTCAGGTAACAACTCATCAGTTAAAAATGAATTCGAAGGCCAAAACCTATGCCATGTGAATCCCTAACCTTCTAGGATAAAAACTCATATTTGTATAACCATTTCAATGTGTGTAACAGGCCACAACATTCTCAGATTTTACAACAATGCATAACTCAGTGCATTCAGAAATTTAAGAACTGACAGTTCAGTTTTCCATCCCAAAACCAATATGAAACTCAATTCTCAAAGACCAAACTGAAATCATCATTTCAGCAATCTAATACACATGAATATGAATCAATTCCTGGTAATTAAACATCAAAAATTACTTTAAAAATAGATATTGAATTCAGAATTTACAAACTAAAAACGTGTATCAGTGAACCCCAATTTTGAACCCAAAACATATTGAAAATCGAATATATTGCAAACAAAAGGTTGGTAATAATACTAGAGTATGTGCACGTGTCATAGGGTCATCTCTTGTCAAACCAAGTCGACACATTTATGTCCAAACAACCACACACACACAGACATGATTCTGTTTATAGACAGTATCGTGCACACGTGCACGTGCATCCCACACGCGACACACGACACGACACGACACGACACGTGCTTGTGTCCAGTGGTACGCCTAGGGTAGCTCTAGGACTGACACACCCTGCATTGAGACCACGAGTCACACATACACGATACGACACGCATGTCAGTCGCGCCTGCGTACGCACACAGCAGCCCACATGCGACAGTGCGTTACCAATGCGACCTTGTTTTCTTCCTGCGTGGTACACGAGATGCTCCCAAATTTTTGGAGCATGGTCACAGACAATGCCCCATGAATTCCACAAAAATTCAGGACACGATGTGTCATGTGTCCCGAGATATACCCCCCGAGATACAGGACACGGCCTACGGGCTCGTGCTGCATGTCCAAATGAAATACACGACACACAAGGACACAAAACACCAGGACACCTTCACAAAAATTAATACTCTCACCTAGATCTACAAATCCATGCAATCATTTTTCAAAAATACGAAAATTAATTCCTATGTGGCATTTCTACAAACACCTAGTATATTAATACGATACGTGTCCGATACGGACACGAAATGGACACGAATTGTGCCCAAATTTTGTGGGAAGCTAGGGGACTCCTAGATCTATCCCTAAATGCAAAGAAAACAAAATATTAATACAATTTGTGGAGTTTTACCTATAGGTGCAAAAAGCTTAGAAAAGCTCCAAATGGGAGATTCCTTCTTGCTAGCCAAATGCTCCCAAATTTTCCCAAAGCTGGGATTATCCTCAAATAACTGCAAATATAGATGAATTAGGATCTAATGCAACTTGTTTGGAGTAAGAAGGAATTAAAATAGATTTTCTAGGAATTTCTAAAGATGGAATTTACCTCTTTTTTCCAAATATGAACTTTCTAAAGTAGGCTAACCGAATGGAAGAGAGTATAAATAGGGGGATGATCCCTAGGTGGCCAGCCATGATGATTAGGGTTAGGGTTTCTAGTAATGGTCTATAGTCTTTGGGCCTCTATGGCTTAAGTCGATAATCATTAGTTTCAAAACCATAAGTCATGGCTTATGACTAAAAGCCTTCTATTCTAACTTGAGTCTAAATGACCAAATCATGGGTTGATCTAGGTTAGACTAAGGTTACATATCTAGGTTAGGCTCCAAAGTCAACACTAGTCAAAGTCTAGATTAACCCTTAATTAAATTATACCAAAAATCATATAAATTCTAATAAATCTCAATAATTCATAATAATTCCAAATAATATATATTAAATTCAAATAATTCAAAAAATTACAAAAATACCCTCAAACTAGAAAAGTGGTAGATGAAACACCCTAATCACAAGTCATGATTTTAAATAGTTTAAAAATGATGAAAAATCACCAAAAATCATAATATGAAATAAATATCAATAAATAATAATTATAATTATAAAATTTCAAAATTACCCTTATCTGGAAAACTGGTTGTTACAAGTCTCCCACCTTAGAAAAAAATTCGTCCTCGAAATTTAAGATGGTAGTACTCCTTCTATCTCAAACATAGTCAAGGGTCAACCACTAGTCAACTAAGTCGAATCTAGGGTGTGGTCAACTGTCTAGTCAAACAAGGTCAATAAGTCAGCATTGGTCAATATTAGACTATTGGGTCAATTATATAGGTCAAACTCTATAAGCTAAATCAATGTCATAACCAACCCACTCTAAGTTATCAATTAACCCATATCATTATATATATATATATATATATATATATATATATATATATATACATTACTCAACTATATATCCACATACATATACCACATAAATATATATCTATATAGAGCATACTATAACCTAACCTAGTCCCATATATAATATCACTTATGCACATCCCAAGGTTATCATATACATGTGTAATAACATATACCCTTATCCACCACTAATAAATGCACTTATA
This sequence comes from Iris pallida, assembly GCA_029216955.1. Taxonomy (NCBI): domain Eukaryota; kingdom Viridiplantae; phylum Streptophyta; class Magnoliopsida; order Asparagales; family Iridaceae; genus Iris; species Iris pallida. The sequence continues at coordinate 5,725 of JANAVB010029850.1, read as the reverse complement.
TAAATATATAACATATATGTATATACACAAGATATATCTAATACCAAGGATAATGGACACAAAGGCAGCAGCCCAAGAAAACATGGACCACACATAACTCATATATATACACATCTCTCACATGTGTATATAGGATTACCTATAGGTAAGAAATAGGACAGAATACTCAAGAAGGTAGGGCAAGTAAGTGTACCCATGATCACACATGTGTAAGGTCTGAACCAGGAATGAACAGGGCTAGCAGATCAAATGCAGGGCCAATTACTCATGCTACTCCTATATGAAGGGTTGAACCAAGGAAATGTAGGAACATGAAACCTAAAGTCGATTGGCCAGATAAGTTCAAGAACAAGACTACATGAGATTGGTAAGTATCAAATTTTCTCAAAGTCTGATATCAAACCCATTCATGGACTGAACATCAAAATGATATAGGGACTGGACCAATTAATTCAAAGGAATTAAAATTGAATGATGCAGTCTATTATGCAGTGGATACTATGCAGGATGCAAGGATGATGTGCAGTATATAATGAAGAGTGTAGGGTGTGCCATGAAGCACATGACCAATGGAGTGCAAGATATATGAGGTTCTGATACATGAAGCATGTATCCTAATGCAGGGCAGATAGGTGTAGTACAGTGAACTAAAGAGATGCAGTAAACTAAAAAGTTAGTATCTCAGCTAAAACTTGGTCTTCTTGACCGAGCCAAGATATCCCAAATAAGTATGATACAAAAGATTTACAAAACAATAAACTAAAGTAGATATCCTAAGTGATGTAGACTTTACCTGGACAAGGATGAGTGCGAACCTCTAATATGCATGATACTGACTCTAGATGTGCAGAATATGACAAGTAGTTGAGGATTATATTGGTGAGTTAACAACTGGGGCCTGAACAATGGTCCAGTAAAATCTATGATGCAATATGGTAGGTAATAAAAGTTGAGTGCAGTGAACAACTTGAAATAGTATGAACTGAGGGAACAAGGTCTCTAGTGAAGTGTCTGCTCACTGCCTATAAATACGACTGAACTCAACACAAGGAGAACTTAACTAAAATAGAAAATTGAACCAATTGTAGGTTAACAACATGTCAATACCCTATACAACAATGGCCTATAGATACCGATCGACCCACATCCTATATGCCAATATCACCTACAATCTATCTATGTCTATAGACTTCTCAGTCTTAGGTCCAGCTACAACTATACTCTAGGACAGGCTCTAGTCATAGGTGCCTCTCTGGAAAGGTAAGGAAAGAATAATAATAAATCATCAAAGCTGTAAGGAATACTAACATCCTATAAGTAAACTAGTTGGTATATAAATAACAGGAAAACCATCTACAATGGGTTACTATTCTAATACCAATGCTAACTATCGTCTCTAGGTACAGACACTCTACAAGGCGTCATATCATTATACTATGAAGGAACTACCTATGAATAAGCTCTACAAAACTAAAATATCCCTACTCTTAAGTTATTTATAACAACAGAAGGGTATAATGTTTAAAACCTTCTCAAGATACAATCTGTTAGTCATATGCGTCTGTCCAAAATTATATTGTCCAGAGTCTCCGTCATGCTAGTGAGCAAGGCTATGATAATCACAGAGTCCTTGACTAAGGTGCGTACCTCTAGGTTTATGGTATTTAAAAATTTTGTATTGCCGCATGCGACGGCGAAAACCTTAAATTTCCATACCTGAGAAATACATCCAAAATCTGACTATATGTCCTCACCATGCCAACTAACACGACTATCGAAGATTCTAGATCACATAACTGAGGTGACCTAGCCTATATGATTTTTTTTGAAGAAAAACAAACATAACAAGGAGCAACAGGACAAAATTAATTAACCAACAAGGAACAGATGGAATCGGATTCCAAGATATATAGTTATAAAAGACAATTGCAGGGATGGAATCGAGAAGAACGAAACTTACAACAAGATCACCAATGGTCTGTGCATCATCGACTGTCCTGACGATAGCTCGCCCCTGCTGGTTTCCCATGGTCTGCTGCTGATGCTGCATAAACCGCTGCTGCTGAGAGAAATCGGAAATAACGGAAGAAAGTCTTTGTACAGACAGAGGTGCACCTCCAATGTAGCAGAAATGCCAACCTGAGTCGGCACAACAGAAGATGCGGTCTCGAGGCCCTGATGAACAGGACGAGAGGTGGCCAGCCTCTCGATAGTATCCTCCAAATCGGAGCGATGAGATCGCATCTCCATAACCATCATGAAGACAGATCAAAACAAGAAGCAACTTCTAAGAATGAAGCAAAAATTCAAAGGAGGACAGTTTATACTCAAGAAAAGACAATAAACAGCAAATTTAGATAAAAATGAATCTGATTAAGAGTTTTTCCTAGTGTGATTGAGTACCCTCAAAAATGTCCTAATCCTACTGCAGGCTGTAGTGATACTCTAGTTCGAATACCACTACATAAACTCGACATGCATGGGCCACCACTAAAAATGTGTCACGACCCACACCCACTGTGAGGGTACGAGAATGTAACAACGCCCAGCCTACGCTGTAGTGTCAACAGTAGAACGTTGTCCTGGGTCTCAATGCATCTAACAGTATAAGGCTAAACAGTTTATACTCCCTGAATGGGGGTGAAATAGCATAATGTAACTCAATCACAACTAAGGAAGAAGAAGCACGATATGATATAGAACTCAAAGAAATAAAGAAGATCAGAAAAGTCTAAGGGTCTAAGATAACAACTCAACAACATTCAGAAATACAAGTCTCAACTACAGAGTATGAAAGAATATATATACAATCCAGACCTCAATGACAGAAATAAAGTCTAACTAAACTAGTCTAGGCAGTAGGGTAATGTCATCAGCTAGAGCTGGGTCCTCCTGAGAGTCCAGCTCACAAGTGTCGTCTAGGGCTACACCATAAGGGGTAGACACCATAGCCTCATCATTCTTTGTAATATTTTCAACAGGTCCAGTCAGGATGGGAGCGAACACAATACATCTCAACAAATCATAACTGGATAGGAAATATAATCATGCTAGAGAGTAAGATACAGGAAACTGAAGAATAACATAATGTAAAAGAGAGAGAGAGAGGCTATAAGTAAATATCTACAATATAATAGGGAACTAATCAGTAATTCTAGTGATTCAGAGTACAGGATAAACATGCGAATGGCTAGGGACTGATTCATGATTACACTACGGAATTGATTCATGATTACACTACTTGGAATTATCCACATGTTCATTTATACTCCCCCATCCCCAATCAATACACAAGGATCCAGTCAAGTTACGTTAAGATTCATGATTATACTACATTGCCCATAAAGGGTGATTCGTGAGTGATTCATGAAGGCTCTGTGATTCATGAGTGTACAGGAATCACAAGCTGATACAAGAAGATTCATAAAAATAGAAGCATGAGATACATGATGTAAGTGAAATATACAAGACAAGAGTATCTGATGCTCCCGAGAGGGATAACATCTCATGAAGGGATCCATATAGTACCAATCTGTGTTACCAACGTGTCAGCATCAAGTAAAGTAATCTAAAGAAGGAAATATAATCCTAAACAAGATATAAAATGACCAGAGAATGTACTCGCCTGGTATCCTGAATGTCCGAAGAGAATATACTATCCGAGGAGTGGTGTTTATCTCCTATAGAACAATACAAGTCACAACAAGTCTAAAATAAGGAAATAGACTGCTACAATGCATCTACATGAAGTTTGGGGTCAATCTAGGCTAAAGTCAACCTTTGGTCAACTCTAGTCACCCTAACAGTCAAACTAGGTCAATTCTAGTCTAATTAAGTCAAACTAGATCAAACGAGGTTAAACTTGGTCAAACTAGTCTAGGTTGGTCAAACCTAGGCTCAACAAGTCAATCTAGGGTCTCTAACCAATTATCATACAAGTCACACTAGCCTAGTGATACACAAGTGTATCCACACCACATGCCATAGGCTATTCTACCTAGGCCATGGGCCAAAACACATATAGGCCAATACACCCATATATCATATTAGGCTATATACACATTATCTATATAGGCAAAAGCCATATCTATTTCATATTACCTAATCACATTGCACATATCACATTAGACTATATATATATCACGCTCACTTACATATTCACATTTATATAGGCAATTGCATTATCCATTTCACATTTCACATTACACTATCACACTACACATTTCACATTTATATATTCACTAGGTTAGACATTGTATACATATATATATGTATATATATATATATTTTTTGATTCTGTAATAAAAAATACTGCCCTTAATTAAGTATATTATTACATCTCTGACATCACATCAAAACCGTAAGGAAATTACACGTAAAAAATTGAAGGAAAATGAGAGCGCGGTGCCTTCAAGCAAATCATCCTCATTAATTTGATACATTCTTTCGAGTAAATCGCTGCAGAGATTTCGGCAACCCCTCAACCTCTAACACCCTCTGTGTGTATATATATGTATATATATATATATGTATATATATATACATGCTCATAGAAGGGAAGAGGGAACCAAGGCAATGTGTGTGTGTGTGTTTAGTGAAACAGTGGCTTTGTGTGTATTTGTGTCTCAGATGGTACATGTGACATGAAAATAATAGTGTAACAGGAATCCATAGTGTCATGTGGGTGACATCTAGTGTCATGGCAGTAGGTAGGCTTGTGTGTGAACAATGGATGGGGTTATAGTTACTAGGGTGTTCTAGTGTTCTCAGGAATGTGTGGATGAGTGACAGTGTAAGTGTCATTGTGACAACCATGTGTGTGTAGGAATGTGTATAATAGAGCAACAATAATTAGATTAGTTCTCAGTTTTCTGTGATTTTGTGGTATGCAGTGGATGATGTACGGAAGTATGGAATGTTATACAAACATGTGTGTGGTATGAATGGTCTATACATGAAGGTAACCATGCATTCAAAATATTTTAACATCTAAAATTTGGGTGGAGTATGGATAGAGGTTTATGGATCTGACATGCAAGGGTCAAGCATACCAGGACCAAGCATCTAAATATGTGGGACAAGATCAAAACAAGGTAGAAGGGTGTTAATGTAATGTGCTTTATTTTTGTGTGTCTACAGATTTTAGGAGCAATGTTCTCTGGATCAGTAATTAGGCTATGGGGTAATGTAACAGGAAAATCAATGCAATATGGATAGGTAATAGTGTTACACAACTCAGGAATGGTCTCAGGATCAGTGTACTATACAAATATTTAATATATGAACTCAATCAAAGGAACCAAAAATCAAGTCAAAATTTTAGTTTTAACATAGTGTATGAGTGTGTGTCAAAAACTTAGGAAATCAGTTTAATTCATGACAGTTGGTATAATCAGTGAATAGGAATACACATGAGAGTGTGCATTAGAGTGAAATGAAAGTGTGTACATCCAATTCATTGCATAATTCTTAGATTTAACAGGTTAGACCCTAATGCCAAAATCGAAAGTCTATTCACAGGTTCACTTGAAACTCAGTAATGTCACATGTATTCAGGTAACAACTCACCAGTTAAAAATGAATTCGAAGGCTGAAACCTATGCCATGTAAATCCCTAACCTTCTAGGCTGAAAACTCAGATTTGTATAACCATATCAATGTGTGTAACAGGCCACAACATTCTCAGATTTTACAACAGTGCATAACTCAGTGCATTCAGAAATTT
>JANAVB010029849.1:0-29756 GCA_029216955.1 Iris pallida | reverse complement strand
CAAAAGCCAACCTTACGGCCGGCATGATAAGTTACCTACTCAGTCGCCCCACAGAGCCTGAGCCTCCAAGCACTACAGCCTTCCTCAGCAACATCATCAGGAAGGCAGCTAGCGTCGCTTTCGGACTTACCGGATTTAAATTTTGGTTAAAACAACTACGGACCGTGGAGTCGGGTCTTCCCTCAGCATCCAGCGAGGGAGCTCAAGTCTTGGCCTCTGCCTCCATCTCCACCACCTCAGCGGTGGTATACGCCCTACGAGAGGAAAGACGAACAGATCTGCATTTCGACGGATCGTCGCAAAAGAAATACCTCCTCCACGCATTGAAGTGAGCCTGACCCTTTGTAGAGTCCTGGCATACACAAACTTGATGGTGGCAAAGCTCCTTTTATACTACCATCATCTCTGGATACTTGCTTTCTAACCCCACAAGCTCATCGGGTAGGGCAGTACTCCTTGTATGGGTTCTCACCCCAAGGCAGCTTCGAGATGGCAAATATGTCATGGAGAGCCAACCTTATCTCCCCATACGGCAGAAAAAAAGTTACGGTGTGGTGATTGAACAACTCCAGCAAAGCCAGAAATAAGGACTGGTTGATGGGGATTCCATACTCAGTGCCCTTTATGGCATAGCGAAGGCCAATGCGCATCAGATCCTCCTTAAAAGTGCTCAATGCCCACCGAATCAAGTCACCCCACTTTTTGTCAGAGTGAACCCAGCCTTCGACCCGGTAAGCACCCGTCAGATATATACAACCAGTCGCTGGAAGTCTATTTGCAAAAATTGAAGCACCAAATGGATGCACATCCGCATGAATATTGTTGAACCTACAACATGGTAGTAGCAACCGTAAGGAGAATGATGAACCAACCCGAATAGCCGTAAAAGAATCTCTCCCCTTGGAGCCCTTATCTACCTTGATATGGCCAACGATTATACCCCCCTGGCTAGGGGTCAAATCCTACTCCATACTCCGTCTTTCGACGAAACTAAAGAAGATGGACAGCGGGAGATGACAGTCAGTCGTCGAAACATACAAGGGGAGGCCATTGCTCTCAAAATACCGGGCCAACTTAACTGTAAGGAGGCCCGCTTCCCTTCAGAGCCAACTCATTAACGAAGAGGAACTAGGGCTTTAACATCCCCGCATCGGCATCAAAAGAAGGAGTCAGCCTACCCTGATCTAGCATGCGATAAAAATAGCCCAGATATTGCTCCTGTATTTCATCCAATCGCCCCGCCGGTTGATCTACCGCAATCAACCATCTGACTGGCTCGATTAGTTCTTGCTCGAGTTTATCCCCATCTCGCAGATAGAGAAGTCGTAAAGAATCTCATTCAGGGAGGTGGTCACAAGAACTGCATAAAAACAAGAAACACGAGTCTAAGATTTGTGTTTAGTAAAGCACAGCATCCGCGCAGATACTACCAGATAGCACTGCACTTCTGCAAGTTATCTTCCGCACAGGTACTACCAGGTAGAATTGCGCTTTAGCAAGTTAGCTTCTGAGTAGATACTACCCAGTAAAGCTGCATTTCAATGGTAGAGCATCCGTGCAGGTACTACATCCTGTGCGTCAGCAAGAACCTCATCCTATCTTACACTTGCTATTGCTAAAAGCAATAACCATGAGCATCGGTTGAACAAAGCTTCGGCGCATCTATAAACACTCATCCAAAGAACGAATGTCCATGTGCATTAGCAAGAAAAGCTTTAGCACATCTATGAGACGATACTCCGAGGAGTGACCGCTCATGTGTATCAGTAGAGCAGGGATCAAAGATTATTACCTATGATAGGCGGCTGCACGTCGCTATGAACTACCACACCAACGTTCGATAAGTCATCAAGATCACCAGCCTCGGTAGCAGGCCACATTCCTTTAGCCTTCTTGGAGCTCGTCGCAGGTGCTTTTGGGGTTCTTGATTTCTTGGGAGCCATGGCAGAAAACTATAGGGTTTAAAAGAAGAAGAAGACTCTGACGGAAAGCTTCTGTGGGTAGGTAGGAGAAAGCAAGAATGTTTTTCTCTCCCTAACGACCCTTACTTTTAGGGTGCAGCCATGTCATCGAAAGAAAAAATGCTTCATGGTCGAGGGAACTCTTTGAACAACGTAGGAACGAAAAGTTGGGATCATGATGACCATTCCCTAGAAACGAGGAATTAAGATCAACTTTAATGAAGCGACGACTCAAGGCATTTAATGTTGAAGCCTAAGCATAATGACAGCCTGTCAGTAGGCATGCCGAGCATTCGCTCAAAAAGGACACGTATCATGCTTCTATTCAAAGTATTCTGAGCTTGATTCAAGTTCGAAACACTTTAAAGGGGGTCTTGTAGAAGTATGAAAATGCGCAAACATATCAAAAGCACAGGTAGTGTTCTCGCTACACAAAGCTTTATAAAAGCACAACTTTCCGAAAGTGCAGACAGAAGATCAAAAACCAAAGTTCATAAAAATCTTTTTATTAAATCATGACTACAATGATCTATTACAGATTCATCATGATTACAAGAAAAGCTTTGCCGACCAGGATCTATTATAGATTCATCATGAAAAGAACTAAGGCATCTGAAGATCTATAAGAGGGTTAATTTTCATAGGCACCATATAAGGGGGTTAATCTTCACATACGCGCAGCCCCCCAGATGCACAGCGCTGCCAGAGCGAGCCATTTCCTGAAGCAGCTATTGGCCCGATTAAGAACTCAGTCCACAGCATAGGCCGTGCCACTTCCATTGAGCAGGGCATAGCACAGCCTATGGCTCTTCGGATGGGCAAATAATCTAAATCCGAAAGATTGGATCACGAAGACCTCTAAGACGTTGTTCATGTTCAAACTCCTTATGCCAAACGCCCAAGTATATCTTAAAAATCAGCAGTTCTTCTATAAAGGCACACCCTCTTTGAACGAAGGGATCCACAAGCATCAGCCGACTTGTGCAAGGCCAATAGCCGTTCGAAGCTAAGTCAGGATCGAGCATAACAGTTGGAATGCTAAGAGAGGAAGATGAATATTCAGAAAAACTCCCCTTTATATAGGGTGAGTGTGGTCCAACCAACATGCCACGTGGCCGTCTGTCAAAGATGCCCAAATTAATGGGATAAATCTAGAACTCAGCATAATGAACCACATTTAACAGGTTTATTTTACTGAGTCCTAGGCCACAGACTTCATGAATTTCCTAAAGTGGAAATAATTAAAGAAGAGGACGACCGACTCGTCCATCAGGAAAAGCAGTCATTAATCGCTCTTAAAAAAACTTTGACAAAAACCATCTCTCGCTTCAATTCAGAAGCACAGCTTCCCCCATTGCGCTCTCGTTTCGACTCCAAAGCGTAGCCTCTTTGCTGTACCCTCGTTTTGACTCAGAAGCACATTTAGCTCATTTCCTCAAGCTGGGCCATCGCTTCAACTCAGAAGCACAGCTAGCTCACTTCCTCACACAGCGCCCTCCCTTCAACTTAGACGTATAGTGGCTCTTTCGTCTTCAAGATGCAGTCTACTTATTTCCCAAAAGTACAGTGACTCCATCGCCTAAAGCACAGTCTACTCGTTACCCTAAAATGCAGTGACTCAGTCGCCTGAAGCATAGTCTACTCGTCTCCCTAAAGCACAGTAACTTTGTCGCCTGAAGCATAGTCTACTCGTCGCCCAGAAGCGTAGTGGCATCCGTCAGAAGGCATATAGTGGTATAGCCCTACAAAGTGACATAGTTCCACGTGGCCAGATGGATGTGTATATCTTTTTAGGATGCCACCCTATTGGTTCGTTTAAACCATTGTCTTAAGATAAGACAGAGTTTGATTCTGTTGATAAGAGCAATATCTTATCGGTTTGTTTAAACCACAGATAAGGACAGAGTTTGTCTTGTTGGATGAGAGCCATATCCAACTGGTTTGTTTAGGCCAATGGGCCTCTAAGATAAGACAAAATCTAACTTTCGGGATAGAAACATAATCTCCTCAGGTTCATCCGATCAACAAATTAGCACACGCCATGTATCGTTTATTCAGTTATATTGATAACTCCCCAAAGTTCTCGCTAGAAAAGAATCCACATGCCTGCCACATGTCAGCTCAGTAGTAGCCCTTACCGTGACCACCTAAAGATTCTTCTATATCTTTCCGTCCAGCGCATCTGCACAATCCTTATGCACATCGCATATGTGCTTCTCCTATAAGTAGAAGGAGTTTTCCTTCGATAAAGAGGCTTTGAAATCTTTAACTTCGGTATCTTCTTGATTGGTAACCAACACCAGAAAACCAAATCAAGTTCAACTCATCGTCAGATCGTTAACTGAGTAAAGGAGCCACTGTAGTGCTCAATCGCTACCACCATACTTTTCCAGATATTTTGTACTTAGATCTCCTATTTAGGAATTGATTGTACTCTTTTTACGTTTAAAATACAAAATGTTCGTATAACCTTTTGTCATAGAAATTTATCTGAATGTCCCACTTGTGGAACGTCAAGATAGAAGAAGGCAAATGATGGTTCTCATCAAATTCTGATTAAAAAATACCTTCTAAAGTTCTATGGTATTGTCCTCTCATTCTGATTAAAAAAATTAATCCAAATGATAGGTGTTGCAACAAAGTCACTTCGGCATAGCTTTAAGGACTATGTTCTTGCCAATAAGGACGACCTTGCTGTTTTAAAATATCTACCTCCAATGTACAATTTCATCCATCAAACTAAATGGGGCAAGTTTGTGACATCTAGACTTTCAGGTATCAGTTTTGAGAATTTATGTTACTTATCATATGTTACTTGTCTACTTCATAAGTTGTTACTTATCATATGTTACTTATGATTTTAGAACCTTCGCATAGAGCAACAAAATAGAAGAGGAAGACATGTATACAACCATAGGCTAGGTAAAAAGGCTATGCGGGTTTAAGGGAAGAAATAAGTAATCTGAACTCTGATACAACTCTTTGAAACAAGTGATGGATGCAATGCAAAAGTTTACATATGTTTATTTTTATGATAAAAACAGAAAAAGGATGCAACGTATGCTGAGGAGGAAGTTGACTGCTGCCTTTTTTGGAGGCTAGCTCAGAAAAAGCAAAGAAATTCTATAAGAAAGTCTATAGGAGATGCCGATGCCAATGAACATGCTGGGGTCTGTTTCGATGGTTTATGATCCAGCTATTCAAGCAATGGTGTATAAGATTGTAAGAAAGTCTCCATTTTAGTTCAATTTCATTAAATTCACAAAGTTTTATTGCTGTGCACTTTGGTTTAATCTACTACTGGTGTGCTCATTCTTGGTCTTGCACTGATACTTCACAAACTGCGATACTGTACTGGTTAAGAAATTACTCCATTAACTGATACCTATATTTGGATTTAGATATCTGCATTTTGATGTTCTATACTCTTTAATAACATAACACTCTAGTGGGTAAATCACTGCATAGTAAATCATTGGAATGGGTTATTATCTAAACTTATCTATATTTATATGATGAAGTGAAGAAAAAATTTCTTGTTGCGAGTTGTCTATTCTGGTGAATCGTGATGCTCTTTGTTATACAATGGAGAAGCCCGAGCACAGTGGTTGTGTTACGGTCATGGGTAAATATGTTACCCCAAGCTCTTTTTTCCATACTCCTAAAGCTCCAATTGGTTGGGAGGAGGAGAAACAAATGTTGCTCGAGGAGATTGAAAGGAAAAACCAGATGATAAGCAAGTTAATGGCACAACAAAACTGTGGTACACCAATATCAGATACTGGTTTCAACTTCCCGGTAACCAGATCCTCAATTCCTCCAACGCATCCTATCAATGCACCAAGTCCAGCTTTCGAAAGATCATGGAGGCTAAGTCGTATGAGAAAGGTCTAATTTTATCCCCTTATCTAGCACTATGAATTTAAGTGCTAGCATTTTCCAACTTTTTTGATGCAGTTGTAAATGTACAGTCACCTTCAAAAAGTATAAAAAGATGGTATATATGGGAAAAATCTATGTATTGCTAGAAGGAGAAGACACCAATAAAAGAGAAGACACGAAGAAAAGAGAAGACACCAAGGTCAAGTCATCCACGAGAGCTTGTACAAGAATTATAAGATCTTGTAAGAATCCACCTGGAATAAAATTCTTCATTGTGCTGGCACAGAAGTTGATCAACGAACAAACGGTAATTCGAGTTCCATATGATATTGAATTGTTTGGTACTCCAATACTTATTGCTCTTCTCCAAGTGGATATTGATAGTTTCATTAATATGTATCCTCTCTCAACAAACTACATTCAATTATATATTAGTTATAAGAATAATTTGCTCCTTAAATTTTTTTCTTATTACATTAATAAGTTGACTTAAATTATCTGCAAACTGTAGGTCATTGTACTATCATTTAAAGGACCTAAATACTATTAAAAATGTTTCATTTATTGACCCAAGAAAAGTATCCACTTTAAAAGACATTTTTGCATCACGGGGTGCATGAGCAAGAGAGATTTATAACGGTCTGAAATATGGAAAACAAAGTCGACTCTTTTCTTGCCATACAACCCAAGGTATTATATTTCTTACTTTTTTTCCTTTTATAAATGAATTCAGAATTTTCGTAGAATACACTCACACACACTCTGGCTACACTATCATACTGAAATTTATTTATACACATTGTTGTACCCCTGAGATACATACTGTAGAACATTTACCTAATAGACCCTCTAACTCTAATACTTAAATTTTTATATACTTAGTGTTATATGGTGTAATTATAGAGATAATTAGGTCTTGGTTGTCATTAGTATTCTACTTATGAGAGCGTAATATTTGAATTCTCTAGGGGGTCGCATATGTGACGACCTTAAACAAATTGTAACAAGGTATGTATGAATCTATTTGTCCCAAATCTTCGTACAACTATAGTAAATGATATATGCTTTAATAATGACAAATATTGTTGTCCACTTTAATTTGCATAGTAGGCTTCGGATGTATCATGCTCAATATGGAGACCAGCTTAAAAAAAATTAGATTGAAATGGTTATCAATTCAGGTACATTATATTTCTCTATCGTCAATATATATAGATAAAAAATGAACACGTGTGTAAGGACTTTGTTTTTCAATGCATAGGCGCCAGTACAAAGTGGTGCTATCGAATATGGTTACCATGTGATGCGATATATGAAAGAGATTACAAATGATCCAAGCTCGCTTAATCCTAAGATGATGTTCTGCTTAATCAACATGCATGTATGTTTAAAATATATTACAATCACTTTTTTCTTCCTATTTACAAATAGTACAATAAGAAGCATGACTACAGGCATGATGAGATTAATGAAGATCGCATTGAGTGGATGGATCATGTGTCACCGTTTTTGATCTAGCTATTCCTGAAGGTAATTTTTGAATTTTATCTAGGACTTTGATACTAGTGGATATTAGCTCTGTTACTTTAATATTAGCTTTGTTCATCATTCTTTGCACATCATTCGTGGATACTTTAATACTTTGATACTAGTAGAACTTGGCTTCGATGATCACATTAAAACAAAAATAATATCATATAATACTAAAATAAAAGACCATGGTACAATTAATAATTTGAATAATGAGTAGAATATCAGTCAAAACAAAAAAGATTTTCAGTTATCCACTTTGCAAAGGATTCTTGGAAGTAAGTGAAGTACAGTACACTAGTTGGTACCATGTTTAGTTGTGTAGCAGAAGAACAAATGAAAGTTGATGTTCAGAAAGAGTAAAACACAGTAATGTGTTTCCAAAATATGGAGACTAAAGTATGCCAATATAGAAGATTAATTAGGTTCAGTTCTGAGTGGTGTGTGCAGGTAGTTATTTGAATGCCAAGTATCAGTTTGGCAACAGAAATATATATCAAAATGGCAGTATCTTAGTTAGAGGTGTCATAAATGTGAACTAGTCAGTATTAGATGCTAAGATATACCAAAAATATAGTAATTAACTAATATGAGATGTAAAGCTTAGGTGCAGTCAAGTTTAACTATTAATTATCAGAAATTTAGTGTTGGTTCTTTATCACAGCTAACATAAAGTAGCAGTTTGTTGGTTCCAGCATTTGCAAGTAGAAGTAGGTGCAAAGCAGTTTTAGTTAAAATCAGACTTGCAATTGGGTGGCAGTAGTGAGTATCAGAGTTCTGACTTGTAATTCAAATAGACATTGATACTAGCAAATACTAGCAGTGAGTATCTCTGTATATCATCATTCTCTACGAGTAGATATTAGTTCTGATACTGTGATACTAAATATACCTAGTAGATATTAGCTCTGATTACTATACTAGGCCACAATGCTTTAATACTTAGACATTAGCTCTCATCCTTAGATATTAGCTCTGATACTAAGCCACGATGCTTTGATAGTTAGACAAAATACTATGAATGATGGTCTGTGAAGCTAACAATGTATTTTTTAATTGGCTGAAGGAAATATTGATGAATGATGGTTTGTGAAGCTGTGGGCTTCAGTTGCGATATGGTTTGTGAAGTTGTGGGCTTCCATTAAGGGTTTTTTTATCGTATTATATAACTTTAGTTAATGAAATAGGGTTGGTATATCATGTACAAGTGTGATCTGTGAACAAGTTTATCTTTTTGTTTGTTACTGAACAAAAGTACTAGTTGAATATAAGAACATGTTTGTTTTGTTAATATAAAATGTGTATTATAAATTATTTGATGTTTGTGAGAGATTCTAGAATTTATATTATGCATTTCTGGATTTGATATTATGCGCAGATCTCGTAACGTCGGCAACATAAATGGGAATTGATAAACAGGATCTCTTGACGGCTAAGAAACATCAACAAAAAGAGAATCTGTGTTGATGGTCATTAATCGTCAGCTAGGCCAGTGTCAGGAAAAGTATGCACCAATATTGATGGTCTAAAACTGGGTTTAGTTGACGGCTAAAACCCGTCAACTAAATCAATTTTAGTTGATGGCTAAAACCCGTCAACTAAAGTTACATTAGTTGACGGCTAAAAATCGTCAACTAAAGTCATTCAACAACCGTCAACTAAACTGGGGACTTTTGCTGATAATGGCCTAGCTGACGGAAGTGAAACCGTCAACTAAATCCTTTGGTGACAGGGAAAAACCGTCACCAAAAGTCATTTTTCTTGTAGTGTCAGCATGTCCAAATGAGCTCCACCCCGAGGGTGCTGATACCTGAACCTGCATATGAAGACTGGTGGGGTATCAGTGCACAACCGTAGTGGTGAGTGAGCCCCTTGTCCACCCATACAAAATCAACAAGTTATTTTAGAGAGTGCAACTAGTTCTTTTGTAGTCTTTCTAATCTTGCCTTAGGATCAGTTTTACTCCAAACTATAACACTACTTCGTGTTGCAACATCTTGATCGTGCCCCAAATCCTTCTTGACCGTGCTAAAAAACCCATTTGTGCAGACGTCGTAACCGTGCCATAAGATCCATATGTGCAACAACATTGAGGTCGTTCCTCGCAACACAGTATAACCCATTCATACTTGCCTTACGATCTTTCCCGTTTCGACATACAAATGACTCAATCCATACTCGCAAACTTGTCTAATTGACTCAAACACCCGACGCCATATATCTTGTACCGAAGTACGTATCACTGCTATAGCCAAATCTTTGGCTTTATAAAGTTGTGTTATAAACCATGCACCCATTCTTTGGCTCATTCGTGTCGTACTTACACTTCTTTCGACTTAACCGACACCATGCATGCGAATTGCCGATCATCATACTTGACTCAATCTATATAAAAAGAAGTCACTAGCACCATAAGCTATCACGGACCTACTGTAACGCCCAGTCCCAAATAGAAGGACTAGAACGTAATCATGCCAGCTATATACATACGAGTAAATGAAAGGCTCGTACGTATACATAAGCTGTAAATGTAGAAAGCCAAGACATTAAATCTCATCTATGAAGATAAATAATAATATAAAAGCAACCTTCAGTTTGTCATGTATACAATAGTTGGGCGGAGATATATCCACTACCAACAAGTTTAAATAAGAAAGAAATATACAAATAAATGATTTGGTCGAGCGAAGAAAATGATGAGTCCAAGAGCAATTATCACGACGGAATAGAGCGCAAGTCATCGTCTTAGCCAGAGTACCTGCAAGAAATTACGAAACACACACCTGGAGAGATCACCATATCCTCAAACGGACGTAACAAGATACAGGAAGAACATGCCATGTATAACTGCATATGTAACTATAAATCTGTAAGACAATGGGGCCCCTAACCATCTATGTGATATGCACTTTGAGGACAACGTTCTACGTAGGGGCTGTAACGGATTCACGCAAGCAAGTAGTAAAGAGTGGCTGTCAAGTAGCACTCATTCGAGACACTATCGGTCGGGCAGCAAGTGGCGCTCATCCGAGTCACTATCACCCAAAAATGTGTAAAAAGTAAATATAGCCCTACGCTAGTAGCTGTCCCCCCCAATGATATTGTACATGCATCGTAATCATGACACACCAACACGTATCGCTTCCATAATACGGTTTATATTCAATAACTGTCAAGTCTTCTAACATGCATCTATTGATAGTTATTCCTACACATGCGCACAGGTGATCATCCAACACGCAAGTGACCGCCACATGATTCTCACAGCTCACACACATCTCCTGATATAATTGTGACAAAGTCAATGACATGCATCATATTAATGGAAGTCTCATAACTCTAGGTCCACAAGCAAAAAGAAAATAATAAACAAGGAATATAGATACAATAAACGAAATAAAATGCAACTAAATGTAAGCAGTAAAGATGGCAAGGTATCTTGCCTGGTGTGTCGCCTCGTGTGGTGCGGTGTTCTGAAAAGTCCCAGTTAATACAAATTAGCCAAGGTTGATTGGTAGCAATCCAAAGTCGCAAGGAAAAATAAGGGAATAGGATTAGTCATGATTAGGGATGACAATATGAGGAATTTAGGAGTAACTGAATAATTATTCTAGTTTTAGAAATTATTCCTTTATTGTTTTGAAGACTAATTTTATTAGAAAATTTTTAAGAATCGGTTTTTAGGCAAGAAAACTCTTAAGTTTATCAAAATAAATTCCTATCTAAAAGTATATTTTTATTGGTTAAAATACTTTCTAGAAAATATTTGAAATACTTAGGATTTATTTTATAGGAACTACACCTTAAAATTTCAAAAACATTTTTAGAATATATTTGGAATCTAGCCAATTATTTTTATAATAAAGCCATATTAAAGTACTACAAAAATACCTCTATAGTTAGAAATCTTATTAAAATACAGAATATAATTTGAACATATATATATATATATATATATATATATATATATATATATATATATATTAAAATCATTTGCCATAATAATAACCATATTAGCTACATGTTTTACATAGATATAACTAATGATACCAACACATCTAAAAATTATATAAATAACCCATACACACTGCTACCCAAACTAAGCTATACATATATACTGTTTATTTTTCAAAAATATTTAAATCATGGTGGTAAGGACCACAAAACTATAACAAATAATAATAATAATAATAATAATAATAATAATAATAATAATAATAATAATAATAATAATAACAATTAGAATTATAATTATAATAATATAAACTTCTAAAGAAAAGTTTAGTCTATTTCCTCAATTTAACTCAGTAATAATAATAATAATGATAATATCTTTTAAAAGCTATATGCCTAGTCCTAAAGCTAAATATTCAACTAATTTGGTCAGAGAGAGATGAAAGGGGTTTTACCGAGATGTAACAGGCGGAGCTGGGGAAGGATCGGAAGGGAAGAAGCGGCCGGAGCTCGACGGAGACGGCTCGGGGAGATGCGGGCACTTGAGCGCCGACGGTAGCAGCGGGCGGCGGCCACCGGTGACACTGGCCGAGGCCAGCTCCCGGCGGAGGGCTGGTTGAGTTCTCGCGGATGCTCGGCGGCGCACCGCAGGTAGACGGCTGGCGTGGGTCAGATCTGGAGAAGCGGAGGGGCGCTGGGGGCTCCGACACGGCTGGCGAATGGGCACCGTCGGTGTGGCGGATCCGCAACGGTCGACTGAGGTTAGGGTTTCCCTACCCTTGTTCTTTTCTCTAGATATGGTTTAGATGATGGGTTTTTGGACGGTATCGTTGGTGGCGGTGGTGAATTTTGGTGATGATGGTGGTGGAGTTTCTATCGGGGTGGTCCAGGATGGTGTGGAAGTAGCGGCGGTGGTTTGTGGCCGGAATCCGGCGGTACAGGGACTCGGGTGAAGTCGGAACGGTGGTGGAAGGATTCTGATGGGTGTGACCGGGTATGGCCACGACTGATAGAGCGCTGGTCGGGGCGGCGGGGGTCCGGTGATGGTGTTGATGACTGAGATGGTGGTTGGCTGGTGGAAGGTGGTGGAAGTTGCTCACTCGGCCGGGGTGGTCGAGAGGAGAGGTGGTGATGGAGGCACTGGTGTTGGCAGAGGCGAGGCCAAGATGGAGTTTGTAGGTTTAAAAATTTACATTTGTACTGCCTGGTTGGATATCGGGTGTGTCCGACACGACGGGAACGGAGGTTCGGATCTGTCGGATCCAGGGTTGGGATATTATATGTGTAATATAAGATATAGTGGATGGAGAATGGTGACACCGACACGATGCACAATATGTGGATGATAGATAATTTATGGAGGAGTACCTCTACTTATATAGGAGGTGGGAATTCCCAGTTGGATAAGGATTAGGAGTATTTAAATTCCTCCATAGATAATAACATATTAAATTAATTTTGATTTAAACTTTAATTGTTCAAATCCGAATCAAACTTAGATAAAACATTCATTTAATTCAAATTCTCATGAAATCTTTTCTAGTTTAAATTATCAAAAATAATTCAAATATTAAATGAAATAAAATCTTAAATATCTTTTTCATAAATATTAAAATATAACATTAATTAATGTTGAAAATTAAGATAATTATTTAAATATTAAATCATAAAATAGCTTTTTATAAATAACAAAAAATATGTTACTATACAAATTCCAAATTTCGCAAATATCTAGAATATATTTTATATAAACAAAATTTTTCCAAATCACTACTTATTTTAAACGACGAACAAAATACTTTTTTTTAAATAAAAATATTTATCACATTTATTTGAACATGTACTTTCCTATAAAAAATAAATTTATAACAAAAATATTTTTCTAAAATATGTACCTCGACACATATTCGCACTCGTCGAGAAATTACGAAACGAAAATCTCGCACGCTAAGTAAATACAACAAGAGAACTCGTATGCGACGTTCAAATACGAAGTAAAAAATAACAAATATTTTAAAAAAATTACAGTAGAAATTTAGGGGGTTTATATCCGACCCAACTTAAAAAAATTTCGTCCTCGAAATTTAGGAGTAATTAGGGTAGGTAAAGCGAAGGGGATGGAAAGAGTTTATTCGAATAGAATTACGAGATCTTCTTGGGACGAGAATGCAAACAAAAATATTTGACGAGGAGGCAAAGGACATTTCAATGGCAATATATCATTTGATCAACTAGAACAGAAAAATTTGATGGTTTCAGTTTATATTACGTTCATGTATATGACAACCAATCAATGACTATGCTTGATCAACCCTAACATTAACTTTAAAAAAAGGGCAACCTCATAAGTAGATAATAAACTCCTTAATCCTTTGATATCATCAATATTCATGTAATCTCTCTTATCATAAATCGTTCTTTCCAACAATTAATTTCGTTCTACATCCCTTTAAGAAAACCAATATGATTATAAATGTACTCTAACTTTCTCTATCTCGTCATAGAATTTCAATTATTCTGAAATTTTGAATTCCATAATCTCCATTATACTAGCTCACTTATATATATCTTCTCAAGTTAAAATTTTCTCTAAAATTAAAATTCCAAAACCTTCAACCAATTTGGCCCAAGTAAAAGTTAAAATCTTCTTACCACAAATTTGTATTTATTGGTTAGTGTATAATGCATCCATAGGTACCAAAATAAAAGTCCATCTTCACTGATAAATCTCAAAAACTAATAATTTACATTCATAACTCAATCTTCTATCATCATAATTAAAAATTTTCTAAAATATTTATCAGTCTCTCTCGAAAATTTGAATTCAACAATCTCCTCTTTTTGATGGTAGAAATGAAACTCATCTTCACTTCATATTCATGATCATCTTAGAACTTAATTTCTCCATGCATCAAAAATATAAAGGTTTCTTTCTTCAACAATTGGTTATCCTGGAAAACTAATATCATCATAACACTATAGGTTATCGAAGGCACGTCAATATTGTTTTTATCAAAAATTTGTATCCATAAATTTAATATATAAATTTGGTTCTTAAACCACCAACACTTTAGAAGATTTTTCATTCGATATTTAGTTACCTTAAAACAAATTTTTGAAATTCGAGAAGTCTATTTATCCTTGAGTGTTTCATCAAAACATAATATATCATTCCTTACTTCATCTATTCGGATTTATCGCACATTTTCATTTATGTCCCATCTATACCGTATAATCTCGTAATTATCTGAACCAACTAAGTTATTTATCCATGTCGTGGGGTTCTCCAATCTAACCTCTACTAACCCAAGATTGTTATGATCAAATTTTATTTCGCATAAGGGAATCATACAAGGAACAAGGTTGCATAAACTATGAAGGAATCATAGTGAAATATAAGTGAAGCAATTTAATCGGAGAGGAAAAAGTAAAGGGTTGCTAATATCACACGAAAAGTAAAAGTTGTTATTGGTCGGAGTAAATCAAGATAAGGCACGAAAATAAAAGGACAAGGGTTAAGCAATCGAGTGAACACATAAGTTATGCATAATAAGAAATTATGTAGATCACAATCATATATTGGGTCAAAATGGAGTCGAGGTTGAGTCCATATATGTAGTCAAAAGTATATCGGTACCATGGTAAGGGTTATAGTTTAGTCCTTATTACCCGAAAGTCGTACCATAAAAATAGAGTACAAGGGGACGTGTTTTAGTGGGACATGATATACGTATATGAAGGTGAGCTTGTCTAGGTCTTGCATGTGAAATTTATTGGAAGGAAAAGTCTAGTATTGTGCTCCAATTATCAAAGTCACGATATGGAACGCTAAATGATCAAAAATAGAAAGTGGGTTTTCACAAGATACTAATTAATGCACAAAAATAAAAGGTTAAAGCACGAATAAAGATAATTGGAAATCTCGTAGATCAAGGTAAAATAAGTTAGAGACACAGTTTCTAAAGAGGAGGTAGTCTCATAGATAAGGGTATGGTCAAAGGAATGATTCTAATCATTTCGAAGTTTCAAATAATTAATGGTCATGATTAAGATCTAGAATTGAGGGAAGATTGAGTAAGGCAGGATAAAGATATAGTTACACAGTTTGGTTGATGACTAACTATACTTGTGTATATACAATATCATAATTATAGGTGGTATGGCAATCTAATGTGGAATACTTCTATCTCACTAGGGTGACCTTACTTGCTTCTTGGTCCTCTACCAATATGTGATCTACTCTAAAATTTTAAGATCTTCGAAAGCTTCTCGATAAAATTCTCAAGATACTCCACCAAAATTTTTAATCATCTTAGGTTGTCAACATTAATCAAAATTTTAAATCTCTAGTAAATCTTGGAACAACCCTTGTATATCGCAAATCGAATAATAATGAATTTTTTTTCCAATCTTAAACTCAATATTTAAATAAGTTTATCAGCTGAAATTCGTACTAAAAATGGAAAATTTAAATAACTCCCGAATTTAAATGCTATATCCTTCAATTGTGTATATCTATCTTCCAATAAGTTACAACTACTTTTAAAAAAAAATTCACCAAATTTAAATATACATAATCAAGGCTTTAAACTCGAAATCCAAATAACCTTATAAATCATAGATCATATGACATAATTTAACTCAAAATATTTTACCAAAATTTATCAATCATCCTCAAATTTTGGTTACCCGTAAATCACATTTAAAAAATTTATGATCATTTTCAAATCAAATTTATATCCCTCCAAAAGATGTATAGCTATAACTCAATAAATCATAATGTCCAAAGACCTTCAAAAATCAAAATGCAAAATCAAATCAATTTATTTTCTCGATCTAGCTATCCTCTTGTGTATACCACCTTGTAATATCAAAATAAAATTCCAACTATCCCTTGATAGCTGTAATATGCTACTACCCAACTTGGAATTACTAATCCTTAAGATCATATTTCTAGGAAAATGAATGACTTTAGAACTCAAATAATATCTCAATGCAATATTATAGTCAATGTCACCTTCTAGCCATGTGTTTAACCTATGAGCATATACGAGTGTAGTCATCTTACTAAGCACAAAACTAAGAATTTATGGTAGATGGAGTCAAGCAAGATGCAAATCAAGGAGGTCGATCGAGAGTTCAGAATTTGAAGTCAAGTAAGGATGTCAAGTAGGTGGATGAGGTTCTAGACTCTAATCCTATATTACAGGTCCGTTCGGTACAATCATGTAACCGAAACGGCAAACTAGACCTGCATGGGCCACCACAAAAACATATAACACCCAGTCCCAAAATAAAAGGACTAGAACGTAATCATGCCAGCTGTATACATACGAGTTAATGAAAGGCTCGTATGTATACATAAGCTGTAAATGTAGAAAGCCAAGACATTAAATCTCATCCACGAAGATAAATAATGATATAAAAGCAACCTTGAGTTTGTCATGTATACAATAGTTTGGCAGAGAAATATCCACTACCAACAAGTTTAAATAAGAAAAAAATATACAAATAAATGATTTGGTCGAGCGAACCAAATGACAGTCCAAGAGCAATCATCACGATGGAATAGAGCACAAGTCATGGTCTTAGCTAGAGCACTTGCAAGAATCATGAAACACACACCTGGAGAGATCACCAGGTCCTCAGAGGGACGTAACAAGATACTGGAAGGATATGCCATGTATAACTTCCTAAGTAACTATATATCTGTAAGACAATGGGGCCCCTAACCATCTATGTGATATGTACTTTGAGGACAACGTTCTAAGCAGGGGCTGTAACGGATTCACGCAAGCAGGTAATAAAAAATGGCCGTCAAGCAGCGCTCATCTGAGACACTATCGGCCGGGCAGCAAGTAGCGCTCATCCGAGTCACTATCACCCAAAAATGTGTAAAAAGTAAATGTAGCCCCTACTTTAGTAGCTGTTCCCTCCACCCAATGATACTGTACATGCATCGTAACCACGACACATCAACACGTGTCGCTTCCATAACATGGTTTATATTCAATAACTGTCAATTCTTCTAACATGCATCTATTGACAGTTATTCCTACGCATGCGCATGGGTGATCAGCCAACACGCAAGTGACCGCTACATGATTCTCACAGCTCACACACATCTCGTAATACAATCGAGACAAAGTCAATGACATGCATTCTATTAACGGAAGTCTCTTAACTCTAGGTCCATAAGCAAAAAGAAAATAATAAACAAGGAATATAGATACAATAAACAAAATAAAATGTAACTAAATGTAAGCAGTAAAGATGGCAAGGTATCTTGCCTGGTGTGTCGTCTGGTGTGGTGCGATGTTCTGAAAAGTCCCAGTTAATCCAAATTAGCCAAGGTTTATTGGTAGCAGTACAAAGTCGCAAGGAAAAATAAGGAGAATGGGATTAGTCATGATTAGTGATGACGATAGGAGGAATTTAGGAGTAACTGAATAATTATACTAGTTTTAGAAATTATTCCGTTATTGTTTTGAAGACTAATTTTATTAGAAAATTTTTAAGAATCGATTTTTAGGCAAGAGAACTCTGAAGTTTATCAAAATAAATTCCTAGCTAAAAGTATATTTTTATTAGTTAAAATACTTTCTAGAAAATATTTGAAATACTTAGGATTTATTTTATAGGAACTACACCTTAAAATTTCAAAAACATTTTTAGAATATATTTGGAATCTAGCCAATTATTTTTATAATAAAGCCATATTAAAGTACTACAAAAATACCTCTATAGTTACAAATCTTATTAAAATACAGAATATAATTTGAACATTTATATATATATATATATATATATATATATATATATATATATATATATATAAATAAAATATATATATATATATATATATATATATATATAGTTTTAAAATCATTTGCCATAATAATAAACATGTTAGCTACATGTTTTACATAGATATAACTAATGATACCAACACATCAAAAAATTATATAAATAACCGATATACACTACTACCCAAACTAAGCTATACATATATACTGTTTCTTTTTCAAAAATATCTAAATCATGGTGATAAGGACCACAAAACTACAACAGAGAATAATAATAATAATAATAATAATAATAATAATAATAATAAAACTAATATAAACTTCTAAAGAAAAATTCAGCCTCTTTCCTCAATTCAACTCAGTAATAATAATAATGATAATATCCCTTAAAAGCTATATGCATACTCCTAAAGCTAAATATTGAACTGATTTGGTCAGAGAGAGATGAAAGGGGTTTTATCGAGAAGTAACGGGCATAGATGGGGGCGGATCAAAAGGAAAGAAGCGGTCGGAGCTCGACGGAGACGGCTCGAGGAGATGCGGGCACTGGAGCGCCGGCGGTAGAAGCGGGCAGCGGCCACCGACGACACTGGCAGAGGCCAGCTCGCGACGGAGGGCTGGTGGAGTTCTCGTGGACGCTCGGCGGTGCACCGCAGGTGGGCGACTGGCGTCGGTCAGAACTGGAGAAGCGGAGGGGCGCTGGGGGCTCTGGCACGACGGGCGGATGGGCACCGTCAGCGTGGCGGATCCGCGACGGTCGACTGAGGTTAGGGTTTCCCCTTCCCTTATTCTTTTCTCTAGATGTGGTTTAGATGATGGGTTTTAGGGCGGTATCATTAGTGGCGGTGGCGAATTTTGGTGATGATAGTGGTAGAGTTTCTGTCGGGGTGGTCCAGGATGGTGTGGAAGTAGAGACGGTGGTTTGTGGCCGTAATCCGGCGGTGGAGGGACTCGGGTGAAGTCGGGACGGTGGTGGAAGGATTCTGATGGGTGTGACCGGGTATGGCCGCGGCGGATAGAGCGCTGGTCGGGGAGGCGTAGGTTCGGTGATGGTGTTGATGACTAAGATGGTGGTTGGCTGGTGGAAGGTGGTGGAAGTTGCTGACACGGCCGGGTTGGTCGAGAGGAGAGGTGGTGATAGAGGCACTGGTGTTGGCAGAGGCGAGTCTTAGATGGAGTTTGTAGGTTTAAAATTTTGCATTTGTACTGCCTGGTTGGGTTGAATCATATCGGGTGTGTCCGACACGACGGGGACGGAAGTTCAGATTGTCGGACCCAGGGTTCGAATATTGTATGAGTAATATAAGATATAGTGGATGGAGAATGGTGACACCGACATGATGCATAATATGTGGATGATAGATAATTTATGGAGGAGTACCTCTCCTTATATAGGAGGTGGAAATTTCCAGTTGGATAGGGATTGGGAGTATTTAAATTCCCCCATAGATAATAACATATTAAATTAATTTTGATTTTAACATTAATTGTTCAAATCCGAATCAAACTTAGATAAAACCTTCATTTAATTCAAATTCTCATGAAACCTTTTCTAGTTTAATTTATCAAAAATAAATCAAATATTAAATAAAACAAAATCTTGAATATCTTTTTCATAAATATTAAAATATAACATTAATTAATTTCAAAAACCAAGGTAATTACTTAAATATTAAATCATAAAATAACTTTTTATAAATAACAAAAATATGTTACTATACAAATTCCAAATTCGCAAATATCTAGAATATATTTTATATAAACCAAAATTTTCCAAATCACTACTTATTTTTAAACAACGAACAAAATACCTTTTTTTAAAATAAAAATATTTATCACATTTATTTGAACATGTACTTTCCAATAAAAAATAAAGTTATAATTAAAATATTTTTCTAAAATATGTACCTCGACACATATTCGTACTGGTCGAGAAATTACGAAACGCAAATCTCGCACGCTACGTAAATACAACAAGCGAACTCGTATGCGATGTGCAGATACGAAGTACAAAATAAAAAATATATTAAAAAATCGTAGTAGAAATTTAGGGGGTTTACACTTACACATACAGTGATCGTTCGCTTATGAGGTGTGAGCTTCACTGAAGGTCCCCCAGCCTGTATTGTATCGCCTAGTTTAGAATACGGATCGCACCACCGCTAAAGCTCATACAATACCTGTAATTCCCCTTAGGCCGATATGAAGGTGCCCCGACGTTCGTTCGAGGAACCAAACATTATGCACAAGTTGTCCATTGATTATGCATGACCCGACTCGACTTACCATTCTTAATTCTAATTCTTTACTTGTCATACTTTTACGTAGCTCCCTCCATCTAGGGATTGCCTCGGCGACAACCGTTCGCGATAACTTTTCATTTTTTTTATACTCATTTTTGACTCAAATCCAGGAATGACTATTGATAGCCCTCATGCTCAACTTGACCAATTTGTGTTCTGTGTAGTGCCATTAACCGAGTTATACTCTATACGATAAGCCTTAAAATTGTAGAACTATGTGGCTATACCAAGCCGTAGAGCCATGGAACCGTGGGACATATTACTTGAATCAGCCGTGTTTTGTGCCCTAACCCATCTATGTTCCGTGTGATACTGCCGCCCAAGTCATATTCCATATGACAAGCCTTGAGGCCGTGGGAACGTGCGCGTGCTCAACTTTGAACAATCGTGTTCTTTGAGTGTCATAACCGTGCCATCTTTCATAAGACCAACAGTGAGACTTTGGGACGTATTTGCTATACAAAACAGTAAAATCGTAGGGACATCAAGTCGATAGCCCGTGACGTAACTTGCCTAACCCAATTCGTGTGATCAAAAGACCCGGTTCCAACTTTGAAAGCCCATCATGAATTGATATCTAGGCAACAACTCAATAATTCTAAGTTCTATACTGACGGACTCAAGACAACGGGATTATTCCCTTATCTATGCAGGTTTGTCTCTTTTATTATCAAGCCTATGCAGTACAATAAAAAAATTTATTTTATTATTGTGAAGGCCAAGCATAGGCAAGATCACCGAAGCCACCCACTTGAATGAAGAGTTGCCACGACTGTATGGGACTTCGAGTAAGCCATTCCATAGCCAATGCCAAACGCCATTGCGTTTCGATTCCTCTGGTTGATCTTAGCAGGGCTGGGCACTATGCTTATCACTTGTGACACTGTATATAATTTTTAGTTTGGTGATTAACTTTCCAATGCACACATGCACTCAATTCACCCCTCCTCTAGATGTGATCAACGTTCCGACAATTGGTATCAGAGCAGGTTATATTCAAATATAACACCCTAGAGAGTATATATGGCAACCATAAAATCTATATTCGCAGGTGAAGGATAATCCACAAATAGAGCCCCATTATTTGATAGAACAAACTATATATATTGAAAAATACGTATGAGTTTCTTTCTTAAATCGACTTCGATCTTTGGTCGATAGTTATGGACAGTTACAAGAAACCAGCCAGAATTATGTTCGATGTTAATCTAGTAGGTAAGCCACATGATAGATACACTGACCAAGAAAAGAACTAGGCTAGTCTTGATGCACAAGCCATCAATGTTTTATTATGTTCTGTAGACAAGACTGAATTCAATAGAGTATCTACTTGTGTCACATTGTAGGAAATCTGGAAACTTCTTCAGGTAACTCATGAAGGAACTTCACAAATAATGGAATCCATGATCAGCAGACTGATACAAGAGTATGAGGCTTTTAAGATGAAGCCAAATGAATCAATCACACAGATGTTCCCATGATTTATAGATATAACTAATCCTCTATCTTCTCTTGGTAAAGTTTACAGTAACCATGAAAAGATCATGAAGATGCTCAAGGGACTGACCAAGAATTAGAACCCGAAGGCTACCACAATTATTGAAGGAAACGATCTCACCATAATGTTACTAGAGACGTTGATATGTAAACTCATGACTCATGAGCTTGACTTACAAGACTTTGAAGAGGCAACCCCAAAAGAAAAATCTACCGCCTTCAAAGTATAAGCCAAAAGGTTCTCCAATGAAGACACTAACGATGAAGATTCAGATGGTGATGAACAATCCCTATTAGTCAAAAACTTTAAGAAGTTCTTTAGGTGTGAGAAATCAAACTAAAAGAAGAAAGACGTCCAAGAAAGCAACGAAAAAACTATATGCTATGGATGCAAAAAGACTAAGCATATCAAGAAGGAATGCCTAATAACCAAGAAGAGCAGTTAAAACGACCGACCAAGCTGAAAGTCAACAATTGGTCGAAAGTATGCAAATACCAGCATCTGGCACGAGAGCGAGGTGAGTGAATCAGAAGAAGAGAAAAGACACAACAGTTCCGCAAATGTTTGCTTAATGGCATTTGATCAGGTATCAAACAATCATAAATATGACGATTTTACTTTCAATGAACTCTCTGATGCTTTTACCCACCTACTTGACGAACACAAAAATTTATTGACAAGTACGAACAATCTCGAAAAGTAATAAAAGCATACACCGTCGAAGTGGATAGATCGTCTAGATTCTTGCAAGAAATAAAGAAGAAATCTACCACAGCTAGCACAAAAGAAATAGCTAACATTAAGCTAAGTCTTCACGAGGTTCAATGCACGATTGATCAGAGAGAGAAGGACTATGAAAAAGTACTGACTGTATATAACACTAAAAAGAGATTACAAATCGACACTGAACAAAACCTGAAAGATATGACTGAAAAACATGTAGCAACTTGTTCAATTTCTAAAAAGTTAGAGATAAAATTAGGCAAACATGTTGTTCATGTTACATTGCCTAAGATCTGTCCTACTGTACATATAACAAATAGGACACGATCAGAGAAAGCACGCAAGCAACATGTTTCATATAATTATGCTTTCACTTACAAGTATCCACGTAAGACACAAAGGACTCATGTCTATACTGAAAAAAGACACTCACTTTAAATTATATGCACATTATATTTATTTACGATGCTATCGATAAAAAGAGAGGATATGTCTCCTTCGATAATAATATGAGAGGTAATATAATAGGTAATAGTATTATTGGTATTTCTCCTTATCCAGTAATAAAAGACATTTGTCTTATAACTGAATTGAAACATAACCTTTTAAGCATTAGTCTTGCTGACAATGGTTATGGCATTAATTTTGTTAAAGATGAACGTTCTATATATGATACATCTACTGGTAATCATGTCTATGAAGGAATCATGGAGGATAATATTTATGTTTTGTCTTTAGAAAGTATTAACAGTACATGTAAGTGCCTAGTAGTTGTAGTGTCCCGCTCCGTAAATGCACTAGATAGACAGAGAGATCAGATTGAGAGCTCTGCAACAAAAGATGATTGATCTGAGTAAGTAGACGAAGACTTATTTTCTGATTCATTTATGCCTAATAAGAATCTGAGTTTTTGATTGAATGTTATCGGCTAATATAAAAGATGGTAATAATTGAGAATGCTATACAACGAACGAGTATGCTTTTAAGAGAACTCACATGTTTCTATGCTAAAAATAAGAAAAGATATAATTTGCATGCTAAGAAAAAAGGTTGTTGCCTGCTAATAAGAAATAAATCGTTGCCATGTTAAATCAAATGAGATGATGCCATGCTAAAAGTTAGAGAATGCTCACATGTCCAATCTATATACTGTTAAAGGTAGAATGATCTGGTGAATCTGCATAGAACCGATTATTATGTTTCAAAGAGATGAACGATTGTTGTCCCGTAAAGATGTTCTGAATGTTAGACATGTATAGATGGACTTGTACATGTTATAAATGAATAAAATATGTAGGAGCTTCGACTCTGAGTTAAACAAAAAAGAGAAGGCAGGGTCATAGCTCCAAAGAGAAGAAATAGAGAAAAGGTAGAATGTTTGCTCAAAAGATAAAATGTTACCTCAAAGAGTTTATCCGATAATTGTTGCATTCATTCATTTCTCTCGTACAGCTTGTGCATAAGGTTACTATATCTCTCGACGGTTTCTAGGGCACCCGAAACCAATCGGCCTAGGAGAGATTGTCAAGGCACCCTGAGGTACAAGAAACCTCACGATCAGGGGGTGTTGCATCTTGTCCACTAGCGACGAGCTAAACCAAAGAGTCATAGCAGCTAATCATGGGAATACCTATGGACCATCATACAGATAGGTGTTGATTGGTGAAGACCTGTACCCTGAGCCACATCTACTAGCATATATGCTATCAGTACAGAGCTAAATCTTGGGTCTCAGCTGCCGGTCTATGCATATGTTAGTGCATAGCTGAGCCTTGAGTCACAGTTGCCAATCAAGTCTGCATGTGTCGATATTGATTTTGCTAAGAGCTAACAAAGCAGAGACAAACAGAAAATAATATTGGATACATTATATTTATGTTAATCCTTGTCTTGTGCAGGGACAAAACATCGGCTATAGTAAGAATCACTAAAAAAGTGATATATGTGTTGCCAATTCTGATTGATTTATATTAAAGAATAATATGTTGCAAAGAATAAGTCATATTCCGCTATAAGAAAAGCAATGATATCGTGCTTGTAACTGACCCTAAGAATGTCTTGAATAATAGAAAAGAATGCTAATGCTATTGTCCCTGAGAATAGAGAATGACTCATGAAACACGCTGTGTACTTCATATGAAATGAAAGTCCCTCGCCAGCTGAACGAGCACCAGTGACTACATAATGATCAATTCATCCATACATTATGCTTGAAGTGAAATAAAATAAATTATGGCTTTTCGAAAGTGTTTTCAAAAGAAGTAATCTGACTCTGTACTGCATGAAATGAACATAGGTAAAAGTAGCAAGATCACATCACAAGAAATA
This sequence comes from Iris pallida, assembly GCA_029216955.1. Lineage (NCBI taxonomy): Eukaryota > Viridiplantae > Streptophyta > Magnoliopsida > Asparagales > Iridaceae > Iris > Iris pallida. Next base: position 4,771 of record JANAVB010029849.1, on the reverse strand, counting down.
TTTTCTCACTAAATAAATTAGTGATCGTTTCAGACGATGTAGCCTTTGTTCACATTTACTAGTATATTGATATACTAACCCACCATCAGTCTTCACACTGGTACAAGATGCATCGAAATGGATAGTCTGAAGTGTTAGCCCGAGCCTCATCCTCAGGTGACAGAAATCAAAAGAGATACCAAAAGATGGTCATTTGTTGCAAAGAGTTGGTTTTCTTTATAAAGGGATGTAATCTATGGAATGGGATCATTGTGCTTCTGTAAAGTTTTTGAGAGATTGTAATAGCATGTATCAGAGAGAAAATGAAAGCTTGTAAATTGATTCAAAGATTATCAATAAAAAGATTTATTTCTGTATCATTATGTTCGGTTCTATTTTCTGCAATATTGCCATTGTTCAATTTTTTGCTATTAAAGTTCTGCTGTACTGCTGTCGATATTTGTCTATCTTATCTTGTTGTAGGTCTTGGCCTTGTGCAAGCACAACTTAGGCTTGCATGGCATCACGCCCAAGCCAGGATGAATGGTTCCACTGAGTCCGAAGCGAGGATGAAAGGACTCTGTTGGATCGGGACGTGACAGAATGGTATTAGAGAACCACAATCCTCGGGCCAATTATTGTTTCGACTGAATTCGAAAATGTTTTCCTGATCGAAAATTTCTTGCATATTCAATATCATCGACGAGATGAACGTTCCATACAATAAGTTCGTAAATATTTTTAGGATGTCGGCATATGTTTTATTGATTGATTGAGACATGTTTTTGAACATGGGTTTTGATATGAGATTGAATCGTGGTTTTATAAATTGATGATAGCAAAGGATGAGGACTATCACTATATGGATATCGTAAGTTTTTTCTTAAGTTTTAAGGACAAAAAAATTTTAGCGGTTAATTATGTAATGTCCCGCTCCACGAAGGCACTAGATAGACAGAGAGATCACAATGCTGGCTCTATAATAGAAGACGATTGATCTGGGTGAGTGGACAAAGACTCATTTTTTGATTCGCTTACGCCTAATAAGAATTTTAGTTTTTGAATGAATGTTATCAGCTAATAACTAGATGGTAATCATTAAGAATGTTAATATAACAAACTAGTATGCTTTTCAGAGAACTCACATGTTGCTATACTAATAATAAGAAAAGAGATAATCTGTATGCTAAGAAGAAAGATTATTGCCTGCTAATAAGAAATGAACTGTTGCCATGTTAAATCAAATGATATGATGCCATGCTAAAAGTTAGAGAATGCTCATGTCCAAATCCATATATTGTTAAAGCTAGAATGATCTACTGAATCAGCATAGAACTGATTATTATGTTTCAAACAGATGAACGATTGCTTGCCCCGAAAGATGTTTTCAATGTTAGACATGTACAGACGAACTAGTACATATTGCAAAGGAATGAAATATGTATGAGCTTCGGCTCTGAATTAAATAAAAGAGAGAAGGCAGAGTCATAGCTCTATTGTTCAAAGAGAAGAAATAGAAAAAAAGGTAGAATTTTTGCTCAAAAGATGAAATATTGCCTCAAAGAGTTTATCTGATAAATGTTGCATTCATGCATTGGTCTCAGACAACTTGTGCACAAGGTCACTAGACCTTTCGAAGGTTTCTAGGGCAATGGGAACCGATCAACCTAGAAGAGATTGTCTAGACACCCTGAGGTACAAGAAACCTCACGATCAGGGGGTGTTGCATCCCGTCTACTAGCGACGAGCTGAACCAAAGAGTCACAGCGGCTAATCATAGTAATACCCATGGACTATTATATAGATAAGTGTTAATTGGTGAAGGGCTGAACCCTGAGCCACAGCTGCTAGCATATGTGCTATCAGTGCAGAGCTAAACCTTAGGTCATAGCTGCTGGTCTACGCATATGTTAGTGCATAGCTGAGCCTTAAGGCACAGCTGCCAATCAAGTCGGTATGTGTCGATATTAATTTTGCTAAGAGCTAACAATGCAGAGACGAATCGGAAACAACATTAGATATATTATGTTTATGCTAATCCAAGTCTTGTGCAGGGACGAAGCGTCGGCTATGGTAAGAATCACTGAAAAATTGATATATATGTTGCTCAAATTCTGATCATGTTTTGTACGAAAGAACAATCTATTACAAAGACTAAGTCATGTTCTGTTATAAGAAAAGCAATGATATTGTGCTTGTAACTGGCCCTAAGAATGTTATGAATAAGAGAAAAGAATGCTAATGCTATTATCCCTGAGAATAGAGAATGACTCATAAAATACGTTGTGCACTACACATGAAATAAATAGTCCCTCGTATGCTTGAAGTGAAATAAAATGAACTGTAGTTGTTCGAAAGTGTTTTCAAAAGCAGTAATCTGACTCTGTACTGCATGAAATAAACATAGGTAAAAGTAGCAAAATCATATCACAAGAAATATTTTCTCACTAAATAAATTAGTAATTATTTTAGATGATGTAGCATTTGTTCACATTTACCAATATGTTGATATACTGACCCACCATCAGTCTGCACGCAGGTGCAAAATGCATCGAGATGGATAGTCCGAAGCGATAGCCCGAGCCTCATCCTCAGGAGCCAAAAATCAGAAGAGATACCAAGAGATGGTCATCTATTGCAAAGAGTTGGTTTTGTATATAAAGGGATATAATCTATAGAACGGGATCATTATACTTCTGTAAAGTTTTTAGAGATTGTAAGCCAATTATGGCATGTATCAAAGAGAAAATGAGGACATGTAAATTGATTCAAATATTATCAATAAAGAGATTTGTTTTTGTATCATTATCTTCAGTTCCATTTTATGTAATATTGCCATTGTTCAATTTTTTGCTATTAAAGTTCTGTTGTCCTCGATATTTGTATATCTTGTCTTATTACGGGTCTTGGCCTTTTATAAGCACAACTTAGGCTTATACGGCATTACGTCCAAGCGAGGACGAATGGTTCCACAGAGTCCAAAGCGAGGATGAAAGGATTCTGCGGGATTATGGCATGACAGTAGTCAGCTACGATAAAAGTTGGCCATGGCATATGAGACTATGACACACAAACATGGATACCATTTTAAGGCTATCAACGATGAAATTGGTAAAAGAACTACCTGTGATATCATTCAAGATAGACATGGTATGTGTTGATTGGGGAAAAAACAAAGCAACTAGATCCTCATTTAAATCTATCAGCGTCGTAAGTACTTTTAGACCGTTGTAGTTGATACATATGGATTTGTTTAGACCTAATAGAGTCGCCAGCCTTGGTGGTAAGCTGTATGCTTTTGTTATTATTGATAATTTCTCTAGATATACATGGGTTTTCTTTTTATCAAAAAAAGTAATGCACTTTTTGAATTTCAGATTTTCTATAAAAAGGTTCAAAATAAAAAAGGTTTCATGATTACTTGTATTCAAAGTGGTCATTGAGGCGAATTCGTAAATTCTGATTTCAAAAAGTTTTAAGAAACAAATAGTTTTTCTCATGAATTTTCCTGTCCTAGACTCCCCAACAGAATGATATTATGGAGCGGAACAATAGAACTCTAAGTGACATGACTAGAGTCATGCTAAACCAACACAATATTATGAAATATTTTTGGGCTGAAGCTGTGAGTACAACTTGTTATATTTTGAATAGGGTTCTGATTCGACCTATATCAAAGAAGACACCTTATAAATTATTGTTTAATCGCATTCCAAATATTTCCTATTTTAAAGTTTTTGGATGTCGCTGCTTTACCCTGAACACCAAAGATAACTTGGATAAGTTTGACTCGAAGGAAGACTAAACGATATTCGTTGGTTATGCTGCCAATAGTAAGGGATATAGAGTTTTTAATAAAAGATCTATGACTGTTGAGGAATCGATTAATATTTTATTTGATGAGCTCATCAATCATATAGCATATGACAGCAATGACGAAGACGTAAGGAACACTTTTAAAGCACTTGAAGATACTACTGCCGACAAAGACTACCTATAGAGTATACCTAAGAAGATGAAATTCATGCCAGACCATCCAGAGTCCCTTTTCATAGGTGATGTATCAAAGGGAGTAGGTACACGTTCTTCTACTAGGGATATAGCTGCTAATGTCGCATTCAATTCTCAAGTAGAACCTAAATCAGTAGCAAATGCATTTTTAGATGAATTTTGGATTTATGCTATGTAAGAGGAACTAAACCAGTTCGAGAGAAATCAAGTTTGGGAACTTGTTTCTAAACTTATTGGTCAATATGTAATTGGTACCAAATGGGTGTTCTGAAATAAACTTAGTGAGGATGGCCAAGTTCTACGTAACAAAGCACGTCTAGTTGCTCAATGTTATAATCAAGAAGATGGAATTAATTATTATGAAACTTATGTTCTTGTTGCTAGACTAGAATCCATTCGCATGTTTTGTGCATTTGCATATATTTACGAACTTAAATTTTTTTAAATGGATGTGAAAAGTGCATTTTTAAACGGTTTTATAAAAGAAGAGGTTTTCTAAAACAACCCCCCTGGTTTTGAATATTTTCAATTTCCATATCATGTTTTTCAAGTTATATAAGACTCTTTATGGATTCAAACAAGCCCCTCGAGCTTGGTCTAATTTCCTTCCTACTTGAAAATGATTTTTCAAAAGGGGAGTTAATACTACTTTGTTTATCAAGTCTTCAAATGATGATATTTTACTTGTGCAAATTTATTTTCATGACATTATATTGGGTTCTTCTAACGAATATCATTCAAGAATTTGCTAAGTGTATGTAGAGTGAGTTTGAGATGAGTA